>CM059429.1:161352401-161931442 GCA_030390025.1 Squalus acanthias | reverse complement strand
GGGAGTGGTGTTGGTAGAACTGTCGGTGTTTGAAGAAATGGTCGTAGGACTCGTCGTCATTGAGGAAATGGTCAAATCTACATTGAAAATAAAACACAATAAATGTTAAACAACAACATTGGTGAAATTGCTGAGAAGTTTTTATTTAATTGTCTACCCATAATCCAATCAATGAGTGCGCCCATTCACTGCATCAAATAGCAGCAGCATTGCAGGTTATCACTTGCCATTTGTCTAAAGAAATTGTCGGTTGTGGTGAACAGGACGCAAAGGATGTTGGTGTATTAAACTCACACAACAGGAGGGCAGACATCAGATGATTTCAGAAATATGGACTATGGCATGAGTGCAACAGATGCACAAACGGAATTGGAAATAATGAGTACCTGACGTAAATTGGCACAATAGGAAATAGTAATGAATGAATACCAACGTCCATTGCTTTTCTGAGTGAATCAAATCCCACATTACGGGGTTTTCTGCGGGCGCACTCACCTGCCTGGGATTGCCCCCAATCATTTTAATAGTCAGGAAAATCAGTGGACTGATGAGCACACACTAGTAGCCCTGGCCACTGCCCAATGATGCAGTTCCACCTTTAGGATCTTGGGTTCATGTCACGCTACATGTAACCCCACCTGACGTAGAGTCATCCAGACTCGAGTCGTCGTTGGCTTGTTCTCTCTACACAGATGCGGCCGGACCTGCTGTGATTTCCAGCAAAAAAAGTTTTTTGTTTTCCATACAGACCCCCAGCCTCTGCCACATGTGACCCCTTGTGACCCCACCTCATTGTCTTTGATGTAATGTTTTCCTGACTGACCTGTTTGGACACCATCCACACCTATGATTGCTGTGATTGTCTCTCTGCCGAGGTGTGATAAAGGGCAGTTGGAAAGATTAACTGTAATCATCTGGCAGTGTTCTCTGACTATATATGCTGTGCCGATATACATCTCTTCACTTCACCTGACGAAGGAGCAGCGCTCCGAAAGCTTGTGATTTCAAATAAACCTGTTGGACTATAACCTGGTGTTGTGCGACTTCTCACATGTGTTAAATAGGGACATTAATTCTTTTTCATACCTTGTACACCTTTAGTACACACCTGTGCTCTGCCTAGTAACCGGAACTGTATAAATGGCTATTTTTTTAATTACTAAGATTATTTTTCCCACTTCTTAAAATTGATAAAGGAACTTGGGGGGAAAAATTCGGTATCGCCCCATTTGGGGCGCAATTATCAGCCGGGCGCAAAGTTTAGCTCCTGGCGCTAATTTTCGCCTCCGACTGCAAACTTGACTTTTATCGCCCCTGGAGGTGATTGGAGCGCTAAATCAGGCACTACACACTTCTCTTAAGGCACTAACGCCAAGGAGTGAGGCGCTACCTCAGAGCGCGGGCAAAGCTCATGTGATGTCAGTCAGCAATGGAACACAAACACACTGGCGCTGGCCAGTTCTTAAAGGGGAGGGTTGATCTTGCTCTCCATCCACACCTTGCTCATTGCAGCCTTGAATCTCGGCCTGGATAGACATGTACATCAAATCTGCTGGAAAGAACAATGGAGAGGCCCAGGGAAAGATGTCAGAGTGCAGGCCCCATAGTCTCTTCTCAATTGATGCAAGGAAGATCAAATCAAAATGAACCTGCAAAGTGCTGCTCAGTACCCAAAACTCCTCAACACAGCGTTGAGTATCTCCAGAAGTCTCTCTCTCTTACTCAGAATGCATGGTGCAAAAATCGCCAAACAAAAAAGCAGGAACCGGTCGCCTTTAAATAGCGCTCCCCCAGTCCTTCTCAATTGCAAAACACTCCCCTCAACCTGTCGTTGCTAGCGGCAGGCGGTAAGGTAGGGGGCGCCACTCAATATCCGGTCTGGGGCGCTACCGGGGCGTTGCATGCTCGACTGACGTCATGATCTGCGGGAGCAGGAGATCGTGGCAGCAGTATTTAGCACCGCCGCAAAATGTCTGGTCAATTTCGCGAGCGCCGCACCCAGGCGCTAGTTGCTTTGTGCCCCATTAGCGCCCTCTTAAGCGCTAACGGGAGGCGCAAACCAACCGAATTTTTCGCCCTTGGTCTTTAAGCTAAATGAGCATCTGAAAATATGGAGTCCAGTGTCCTCCATATTTCAGGTGAGTGGGTTGTCTACTATCTTTGCCTGAAGATATACTGCAGCTACTTGTCTCAGAATGGATGTGCAGGCAGCAGACCAGAATTATACTGCGAGCTGTGCAGTGAGGTGAACCCCAAAGAAGCATCCATCCTATGCTGGCATTGAACAGGGGCACCCATCCTATCATAAGACTGAAAAGGTTCCAAAAGGTTTTTAAAATTTCCCAGGTGGTCACTTACAAAGTGCAGCTTTACACAGAGCTAGGCTATATTACAGCCAGTGTGAACTTCAGGCGGTGTGAGATGGTCTCCTGAAAGGGGCCTCTCATCACTTGGCTTTAGTTTACATTGACATCACTTGGGACCTGAGTTCACAGTGTGCACCTGAAGCCACTTCACAACGGTATGAAAATAGCAGTATAACTTCAGCAATGGCAAAACACTAAGGCCTAAAAATTCGGTTGCTTGGCGCTAAAGGGGCGCAAAGCAACTAGCGCCCGGGCGCGGCGCCGCCAACGCCTCCCACGGAATTCAGTGGGAGTTTAGCGGCGGCAGTAACCGTTGCGCCGCGCGGCACTGCGCCGCCGGCGATGACGTCATCGTCGTGCGCAGCGCCCCGCTCGCGCCCCGGCCGCGATCTTTGGTAGCGCCCCCTGACTTACCGCCGGACACTATGTCCGACGGGGTCAGGGGTCCTACCTGCGGCCGGGGCGGCGCAAATTAAAGGGGAGGTGCCGGGCAGCCATTTTTGTCCTCGGCCTCCTGACCAGCCCCCCCGCAGAGTGCCAGCTGTGCTCCGTGAGCCCGGCACTTCTCTTCAGTGCCGGGCTCTTTTGCCGGCAGTTTAATCCCTGGTGGCCCAGCTGGGCCCCGGGTCGTGCTGCACAAGGCCCCTCCACTTTAAGAAGGGGAGGAAGGCCTGCAGTACCGCGGCCCAATGTGCCGCCGCACGATAGCGCCGCGATATTCACTTTCAGCGCCCCAAGAGGGAGGTGGGGCGCTTCCAGTAGCACCCCGCTTCTCTCTTGGGGCGCTACCGATGAATTTTGGGTGCGGGGTGCTAATTCTTTCGGCCAAAATTGGTGCCCCAAAGGGGGCGCGACTCAATTGTTCCCCCTAAGGACACTGGAAATCTGAAATATAAACAGAAAATGCTGGAAGTACTCAGCTGGTCAGGCAGCATCTGTGTAGAGAGAAACAGAGTTAACGTTTCAGGTCGATGCGGAGGGGAGGGAAGAGCAAAAGGGAAGGTCTGTGATAAGGTGGAAGACAGGAGTGATTAAATAACTTCAGCCCTAGACTGCCTCTTTCTCTGAAGAAATGGTAACATAGTGGTTATGTTACTGAGCTAGTAATCCAGAGGCCTGGCCCAATGATCTGGAGATATGAGTTCATAATCCCACCATGACAGCAGGTGAATTTAAATTCAGTTAATTAATTAAATTAATTAAATGTGGAACAAAAAACTAGTATCAGTAATAGTGACCACATAACTACCAGATTCACTGCCACCTCTCTTCCAGGAATGCCCACCTTGAAGAAGTTTTGCTCTTCTCTCCGACTGGATTTCCGTTTGTCTCTTTTACCTTGTCATCTTCATTGCTTTCTGTCTCCCTTCTCGTGTTTGATCAGGTATCTACCAAAACTCACTTTCACAGCCACATATCTTTCCTCAGCAACTGTCTCCGACTCCGACTTACTCCATGTGGATTCCAACTGAAATTCCACCCTTCGTGTTTTGGATCCACCCAGGACTACAGATATCTCCAAGATATTCAGCGTTCCTCGAACCACTGCTCTCGCCGCATCCTGAGATCCACGCTGAATGCCATGCGCCGCCACATGAACACTCTCGACCTCTCTCTTCAGCAGCACCGACTCACTCTATCTCAAAGCTGTCCTGGTCCGCAGTTCCATTTCATCCTTCGCCTCATCCGGCGCTTCAACAAAAAACTTTTTTTCTTCCTTTCAGGTGTCAAGGATCGCAAACTTCAACAACTCTTGGACACCAACGACCCTCCGGAACCTTCTTCCCCTTCACTTTCCTCTGACATCATCCCTTCTCCCAATCTCATCCCCTGCCGCGTTTTCACTATCCTCTCTGACCTTCCCCTCTCTGACCCCGAACGATCAGTCCTTAGCAAAGGCCTGAGCTTCATCCCCTTACACCTCCACCTCAATGAATTTCGAGCTCGGCACGATGCTGAGCTCTTTTTCCGCTGCCTTCGTCTCCGTGCCCACTTCTTTGGCCAGGAGTCTTCCCCCTGCACGGCCGACCCTTTCTCCCATTTTCAGAATTCCCGTTCTACCTGGACTCCTCCCTCTGGCCTCTTAACCTCTCTAGATCTTTTCATTGCAAACTGCCGGCGTGACATCGGCCGTCTCCATTTCTCTGCTCTCACTCACTCCAACCTACCTCCCTCTGAACCTGCAGCACTCCATTGTCTCAGATCCAACCCCAACATTGTCATTAAACCTGCTGACAAGAGTGGTGCTGTTGTTGTTTGGCAAACCGACCTCTACCTAACGGAAGCTGAACGCCAACTCTCCGACACCTCCTCCTACCTCTGCCTGGACCATGACCCCACTACCAAACATCAAGCCACCATTTTCCAAGACTGTCACTGACCTCATCTCCTCTGGAGATCTTCCCCCCACGGCCGCCAACCTCATAGCTCCCCAACCCCGCACAGCCCGCTTCTACCTCCTTCCCAAGATCCACAAACAGGTCTGCCCTGGTAGACCCATCATTTCAGCCTGTTCTTGCCCCACGGAACTTATCTCTTCCTATCTCGACTCTATTTTTTCTCCCCTTGTCCAGTCTCTTCCCACCTACATCCGCGACTCTTCCGACGCCCTCCGCCACTTTAACAGTTTCCAGTTTCCTGGCCCCAACCGCCTCCTTTTCACTATGGATGTACAATCCCTCTACACCTCCATCCCCCACCAGGATGGCCTGAGGGCGCTCCGCTTCTTCCTTGAACAGAGGCCCAACCAGTCCCCTTCCACCACAACCCTCCTCCTCCTGGCCGAGCTTGTTCTCACATTGAACAACTTCTCCTTTGACTCCACTCACTTCCTCCAAATCAAAGGTGTTGCTATGGGAACCCGCTTGGGTCCTAGCTATGCCTGTCTTTTCGTGGGATATGTGGAACACTCTTTGTTCCAGTCCTACTCAGGTCCCCTCCCTCACCTCTTTTTCCGGTACATTGATGACTGTATCGGTGCCGTTTCCTGCTCTCGCCCTGAACTAGATACTTTCATTCACTTTGCTTCCAATTTCCACCCTTCCCTCACCTTCACATGGTCCATCTCCGACTCTTCCCTTCCCTTCCTCGACTTCTCCGTCTCCATCTCTGGGGATAGGTTATTGACAAACATTCACTACAAGCCCACTGACTCCCACAGCTACCTGGACTACACTTCCTCCCACCCCGCCTCCTGTGAGGACTCTATTCCATTCTCCCAGTTTCTCCGGCTCCGCCACATCTGCTCTGATGATGCCACCTTCCATACTAGTGCTTCCGACATGTCTTCCGTTTTCCTCAACCGAGGATTCCCCTCTACTGTGGTTGACACGGCCCTTGACCGTGTCCGTTCTATCTCCCGCACTTCTGCCCTCACCCCTGCCCCTCCCTCTCGGAACCACGATAGAGTTCCCCTTGTCCTCACCTTTCACCCCACCAGCCTCCACATTCAACGGATCATCCTCCGCCATTTCCGCCACCTCCAGCGTGATCCCACCACCAAACACATCTTCCCCTCACCTCCCCTTTCAGCATTCCAAAGGGACCGCTCCCTCCGCGACACCCTGGTCCACTCCTCTATCACCCCCAACACCCCTTCCCCTTCGCCCGGCATCTTCCCATGCAAGCGCAGGAGATGCAACACATGCCCTTATACCTCCCCCCTTCCCACTGTCCAGGGCCCCAAACACCCCTTCCAGGTGAAACAGCAATTTACTTGTACTTCTTGCAATTTAGTATACTGTATTCGCTGCTCACGATGCGGTCTCCTCTACATTGGGGAGACCAAATGCAGATTGGGTGACCGCTTTGCGGAACACCTCCGTTCAGTCTGTAAGGGGGACCCCGAGCTTCCGGTCGCCTGTCACTTTAATTCTCCGCTCCACTCCCACTCTGACCTCACTGTCCTCGGCCTCTTGCATTGTTCCACTGAAGCTCAGCGTAAGCTCGAGGAACAGCACCTCATCTTTCGATTAGGCACTTTACAGCCTTCTGGACTCGACATAGAGTTCAACAATTTCAGATCATAACCTCGGCCCCTATCATATATATATTTTTTATCCACACTTTTTGTCTGTGTCTTTTTTCTTCTCTCCCACATGGCAGCTGTCTTTCATTCTGCCAGCGCAATTCACACTTCATCAAGAGCCATCCTTTGTTTCTTAACCTGTCCCATTACCATCTCCTTTTGCCTTGAATATCTCTTAATGTCTCTTAATCTCTCCTGACTTCTATCCTATCACAGAACTTCCCTTTTGTTCTTTCATCCCCTCCCCCCTTTCCCAGCCCCTACACTTGCTTAAAAATCTGTTCCATTTCCTGCTTTTTTCCAGTTCTGACGAAAGGTCATCGACCTGAAACGTTAACTCTGCTTCTCTCTTCACAGATGCTGCCTCGCCTGCTGAGTGTTTCTAGCAATTTCTGTTTTTATTTCAGATTTCCAGCATCTGCAGTATTTTCCTTTTGTCATAAAAAACCATCTGGTTCACTTAATGTCTTTTAAAGGGAAGGAAATCTGCCGTCCTTACCCGGTCTGGCCAGCAATGTGGTTGACTCTTAAATGCCCTCTGAAATGGCCTGGCAAGCCACTCAGTTGTCAAGAAGGCGGCTCACCACCACCTTCTCAAGGGAAATTAGGGATCTGCAATAAATGCTGGCCTTGCCAGCGATGCCCACATCCCATAAAAAAAGTAACCGTACTGCTTTATGAAATTATTTCAAGATTTAAATGCCTATTTAAAAAGTAGCTCAGCGTTTGATACACGGTGCTCATGCAAACCAGGCATAACAAAATTTATTGTTACAAAAAAGTCTTTGGGGAAAAATTCGTTAGCGACCATTTTGGGTCACTAACATCACCTGGGAGCTAAATTTAGTGCCCGGCGAAAAATAGCGCCGGCGATCGCTAACTTCAGTTTCAGTGCCCCAAGAGGGAGCTAATTCAAGCGCTCCACTTCCTTCTTAGAGCGCTAACCCTAAATATGGGGGGGGTGCGTTCTGCAGCACTACGCACTGGGCCACATAGCGCAGCTGCATGGAAGGGTTCTTCCCATCATTAAAGGGGAGGGCCCAAGCCCACAACTCTGTGGGGCCCTACCTGGACCACCGGGGAGCGGGGTGGAGTGTCAAGAGGACTGTCGGGCTGCCAGATCGCGGCACGGACCCCACGTTCAAAGACGCAATGGGCCACGACAAGTAAGTTGGCTGATTTATTTTTCTCCGCCCGCCACCTCCCCTTTAGTTACTGCCCCGCGAGCCTCCTGCCGCTCCGTTCCCGCCCCCTGAATCAGTCGCTGTCATCGCCTGGCGCAGATTCAGGGGGTGCGGGCCAATTTTGCAAGTGGGGCGAAAATGGGGTGCTGCGCACGGTGATGACGTCATCATCGCCTGCGCAGTGGAGTGGGGTGCTACCGGTTACCGCTGCCGCTAAACTCCCGCTGAATTTAGCGGGAGTCGTTAGTGGCACCGCGCCCGGGTGAAAAGTCATTTGTGCCCCGTTAGCACATCCCCAGAGGCACGAACGAGAGGAGCAAATGCACCAAATTTCTAGCCCTTTGATCCCTTTTAGTAATTGTGTCAGTCTTACATATGCACAATTAGCCACTCAAGAGTGAAAATATTAAACATCCCCACCAGCCTTTCTCATACAGGTACAAAACCACTTATAAATCACTTGAAGTCAAAAAACTCTTTTCAGCAAAGTTATTTCATTCAGAAAAATTGTTATGACAAAAAGAAATCTTGAAACAAAATCATTCAAGGCACAACGGGGATAAAATTGGTCTTTGAGAAAGCACAAGTGAGTTGGCAGCACATAGACATGGTATGAAAAGGGCTGCTGATTCACTAGCGCCCATTTCGTGCTTTTGCCAAAAACCAATTGGGCGCAGTGTAAAATGGGCGCCGATTCGCTGTTACCGATTTTGTCCTTTCACAAAAGACAATTTTCACCCCCAATATCTCCTAAGATGAACTGTTGTGACCCAAGAGCACTTTTTGCACCCAATAGAACGAACTTTGACTACTCTCGGATATTTAGAGATTCGAGGACTGCTTGTTTAAAGTGCCAGTGAATGGAGGTTGTACTTAACGTGCACCAGCTGGTGCCAGTGCATCATGAAGGGCACAATTGGGCGCAGCACCCTCAAGTGAGTTACAAGCAACAGCAAAGTGCTGTCGACTAATGAAAGATACCGTAAACCTGATTTAAAAATAAAATCTTATACTGCTTAATAATATCTCATGGATGCAGTGAATTTGTATTAACTGGTTTCCACTGTGGGGTCGATATGGTGATGAGCTTCATCCGTATAATCAGGTACTACCCTCCAATAGCTGTAGGTGCTGGCATTCCAACCCTGACCCCTGTGACATTCCAACCCTGACCCCTGTGACATTCCAACCCTGACCCCTGTGACATTCCAACCCTGACCCTGTGACATTCCAACCCTGACCCCTGTGACATTCCAACCCTGACCCCTGTGACATTGCAACCCTGACCACTGTGACATTGCAACCCTGACCCCTGTGACATTCCAACCCTGACCCCTGTGACATTTCAACCCTGACCCCTGTGACATTCCAACCCTTACCTCTGTGACATTACAACCCTGACCCTTGTGACATTCCAACCCTGACCTCTGTGACATTCCAACCCTGACCCCTATGGCACTCCCAGGTGCATCATGTACTAAATGCTGGAAGTGATATTAAAATAAACTGACCTCACAACATTGAACCATTTGTAGCTATTTGCGCTGTTTCTCTGGGTGTTGCACTGACCTCTGGGTAAAGTTACTGTAGGAGATCAGGACAACCCCAGCAGATATTTGGGATTGAGTTTTACAGTACAGAAGGAGGCCATTCTGCCCATTACCCCATGCCAGCTCTCCAAAAGAGCTATCACACTTAGTCCCATCCCCCTGCCCTTTCTCCAAACCCTTTTTAAGTTTTTTCTTTTTCTTATGTGTATCCACTTCCCTTTTAGAAGCTGTTATTGATTCTGCCTCCACCATTGTTCGAACAATCCTCTGCGGAAAAAAAATCTCCTAACCTCTCAATTATGCATACTAAATTTATGACCACATCATTTATGACAATTTATGATCTTTTCCTTCCCCTTATTTTATTTGAAATCCTTGATGTTGATGTAAACCCTCCATCTATAATGGGGCCGGAATTCCTCAGGGGTTCTGCTGGTCCGTTTCCAACTTGCCTTGTAATGAGCCGTGCAAGGTAAATTCCCTCGGGGAGTAAAAAGAAAGAAAGACTTGCATTTATATATCGCCTTTCATGACCACCGGACGTCTCAAAGCGCTTTACCATCAATGAAGTACTTTTGAAGTGGAGTCACTGTTGTAATGTGGGAAATGCGACAGCCAATTTGCACCCAGCAAGGTCCCACAAATAGCAATGTGGTAATGACCAGATAATCTGTATTTGTTATGTTGGTTGAGGGATAAATATTGGGGATAGCTCCCCTAACTCGTCTTCGAAATTGTGCCATGGGATTTTTTACGTCCACCTGAGAGAGCAGACAGGGCCTTGGTTTAACATCTCATCCCAAAGACAGCACCTCCCACAGTGCAGCACTCCCTCAGCACTGCACTGGAGTGTCAGCCTAGCTTTATATGCTCAAGTCCCTGGAGTGGGGCTTGAACCCACAACCTTCTGACTCAGAGGCGAGTGTGACTACCAACTGAGCCACAGCTGACATTAGAGCCAGGAGCTCCCTATGCCAGGGGTTCCCACTAGCCAGGCTCAGTCAGGACCCGGTGTATCTGTGGAAGCCAGTACGGTGAGTGAGTTGAGGTGTACAGTTCCTACCATTGACCCCGCATGTGGTCAACCCAGTGGGACACTGGTGGGAGCCATCCCAACATAACCAACTCAAGAAACTTCAACTCCAAGGTTGCTACTTCTCACGGGCTCAGTTCAAAACAGAGGAAAGGAAGTTGATGGTCAAAAAGAGACTTAGAAAGATTTGCTGAGGAAAACGCACTGTTAAAGCAGTACAAAACACTGTTGGAAAGTGTTTGAAAACTCAGGCTCTACGCTCTGTATTGCTGAAATTATCTACTTTGTGCTAAACGTTGCGCATCCTTTAATTAAAAAAAAAACCAAAATCACCAAATGAAGTAGAGCAGTGGTGCTGGGTATCACAGCAGAGCACCCACCACAGACAGGAGGGATAGAGGTTTGATCCTCCTGCCAAGTCCCTGATCCTAGCCAGGTCATTGTGAGGAGGTGAAAACAAAGCAGGAGTCGTTTCTTGGCTGATGTTGTATACTTTCTAGCAGCTGGCTGAAGAGAGTCATTGATAGAGGGTTGGTAGCAGATAACCTAATAACTGTTTCAGTCACAGGAGGTGCTTGACCCAAGTGATCCATACAGGGGGAAAATAGAAACAAAATACAGCAATTTCATGCTCTAAAAATGCTAAAAAGAAGTTAAAGACAGAAGTTAAAATCAATTTTGAAAGAGTAATTATTTTTCTTATTAATATACTCCATGATTTATTCGCAATTATTTTTCCATTTATAACTTTAACAGTGATTAAATCAAAAATTCTCCCCCCTTTAATTCTCCCGTTTACTGCCTGTCTTACTTTATTTCCCACCGCTTTGGAACTGTTTTCCCCCTTTTGCATTTCGAATGCCCTTTCACTACCTGACTGAGTGAGTTTTGTATAACATCCAGCACTTTTTCCACATCTTTCCAAGTTTTGATCATACCCGACTCTCTGCTCCCCTCTCTCTTCCATTCAGCCCTGTAATGGTGCTCAGTCATCACGGCGGGAGCACAGCTGGGTATTAGCCTGACTTTTCGACTTCGAGGTGCTGGCAGATCAGCTGTGCCTTTCCATCATTTTAACTCTACTTAATTTTGCAAGGTGACTTTATTCAATGCAAACCTTACAGAAGAGCAATAGTTCTTCTGTTTGGCATTTCAGCCAGAAAAGTTCAAAAGAATAAAATATTAAAAAAAATATCATCCCAACTTGGAGCTCAGTGTAACATAACCAAATGAAATATCTATTGGCAGACTTACCTAAACTTGTAGCTATTAAAATTAAGTAGAAAATCCCTCTTGGCTCCATATTGAGGCCGAAACACCTCCCAATCACTGACTTCTTTCACTGAGTGCTCAGTTTAAAAGATCCAATTTAAAGGTTTGAAAGTGTTTTATAGAATCGGGTAAAGCATTATAATTAATCATGACGAGGCATTGAAATCTGCATATGTCATTAATGCTGGCCATTAACAGAGTTTGTTTCATTATACACAACTCTGACAGCTATGGGGAGGTAAGCAGCTGATGCTAGATTGGTAGTCAACGTAGTGCAATGCCTGTGGTAATGAGTCAATCATCGGCAACAAATTCATCATTAACATTTTTTAAAAATAATTAACAAATCAATGACCCAGGCTTTCTGCTCGACTATTGCACGGGTGGGAGTGGAGTGGGTCGGTACTTTCATAGTAACATAGGAACAGGTGCAGGCCATTCAGCCCCTCGAGCATGATTCAATCAGACCATGGCTGATCTGTACCTCAACTCCTTTTACCCGCCTTTGATCCATCAACCTTGATTCCCTTACCTAATGAAAATCTATCATTCTCAGTCTTGAAAGTTTCAATTGCCTTTTGGAAGGGAAAAGTTCCAGATTTCTACTACTCTTTGTGTGAAAAAGTGCTTCCTGATTTCACTCCTAAATGGCCTAACTCTAATTTTTAGATTGTGCCCTCTTGTTTTTGACTCCCCCACCAACGGATTTATTGCCCATCTCTACTTGTCCTGAGAAGGTGGCGGAGGACCTTCTCATTGAACAGCTGCACTCTTTGTGGTATTGGTACTTCCATGATGGCGTTGGGTAGGATTTTGACCCAGCGATGATGAAGAAATGGCGGTGAGGCATGTCGAAGTCAGAATATGATGCGGAGATGCCGGTGTTGGACTGGGGTGGACAAAAGTGAGAAGTCGCACAACACCAGGTTATAGTCCAACAGCTTTATTTGAAATCACAAGCTTTCGGAGCGCTGCTCCTTCGTCAGGTGAAGTGAATAGGTGAAGTCAGAATAGTGAGTGACTTGGAGATGATGGTTTCCCCACAACATTGAGGCTCATCCTTCTCAGTGGCAGAGGTCGCGTGGTTAAGTGGTACTGTCGAAGTAAATTTCGGTTAATGACTGTCGTGCATCCTGTCAATTGAACATACTTATTCTATGACTAACACGGATGTAGTTAATTAGAATGTTTACAATCACTTAACACAGGTGATGTCATTAGCCTGCTCTGCTTAGCCGAAAAGTTTTTAAAATGAAATAGTTTTGAAAAGATAATTCTCACCAGAAATATGTTGGCCTTTACTGTGGGCGAGCGCAGAAAATCGTGTGGGAAACATTCCCCTAGTTCCTATAGCTGCTTCTGGGATTTTCCACTGGAACTGACGGCAGGCATTCTAAACATCCGCTCAAATATTTCATTGCGTGTTGATAACAAGAGGCATAATTAATGCTTTCGCAACATTCAATACTATGAGGTGGATAATTAAAACTAAAATAAAAAAATAAAAATTCTTCGGCTGCTAGGTCGAGGCCTGCACCAATGATTTCTCAACCTCCTCCAAGACGACCTCACGACACAGGCAGGCATCCCACAAGGAGCCTGCCCGATGCCCTTAAATAAGGCTGGCCTTGGGTCAACAGCACAGGTGTAGGATTGGCAGAAGTCCCACCCCATAACATTGACACTGAGTAGAACAATCCCATCAAAGGTTTTTATTCCCCGCTTTAAACCTAATCTAACACGTATGCCCTCGTCCATGCCAGCTATTTTCATGGCAGCCCACTCCTATCATATTAAGGTGGTTCTGATTCCACAAAGGTGCCAGGCTAATAACTTTTATTCAACAACAACAACAACTTGTATTTATATAGCGCCTTTAACGTAGTAAAACGTCCCAAGGCGCTTCACAGGTGTATTAAAAGACAAAAAATTTGACACCGAGCCACATAAGGAGAAATTAGGGCAGGTGACCAAAAGCTTGGTCAAAGAGGTAGGTTTTAAGGAGCGTCTTAAAGGAAGAAAGAGAGGTAGCGAGGCGGAGAGGTTTAGGCAGGGAATTCCAGAGCTTAGGGCCTAGGCAGCAGAAGGCATGGCCACCAAAGGTTGAACGATTGCAATCAGGGATGCTCAAGAGGCCAGAATTTGAGGAGCACAGATATCTCGGGGGGGTTGTGGGGCTGAAGGAGATTTCAAAGATAGGGAGGGGCAAGGCCATGGAGGGATTTGAAAACAAGGATGAGAATTTTGAAATCGAGGCGTTTCTTAACTGGGAGCCAATGTAGGTCAGCGAGCACAGGGGTGATGGGTGAACAGGACTTGGTGCGAGTTAGGACATGGGCAGCCAAGTTTTGGATGACCTCAAGTTTACGTAGGGTGGAATGTTGGAGGCCAGCCAGGAGTGCGTTGGAATAGTCAAGTCTAGAGGTAACAAAGGCATGGATGAGGGTTTCAGTAGCGGATGAGCTGAGGCAAGAGCGGAGACGGGCGATGTTACAGAGGTGGAAATAGGCGGTCTTAGTTATGCTGCGGATAAGTGGTCGGAAGCTCATTTCAGGGTCAAATATGACACCAAGGTTGCGAACAGTCTGGTTCAGCCTCAGACAGATGTTAGGGAGAGGGATGGAGTTGGTGGCTAGGGAACAGAGTTTGTGGCGGGGACCGAAAACAATGGCTTTGTTCTTCCCAATATTTAATTGGAGAAAATTTCTGCTCATCCAGAACTGGATGTCGGACAAGCAGTCTGACAATTTAGAGACCGTGGAGGGGTTGAGAGAAGTGGTAGTGAGGTAGAGCTGGATGTCGTCAGCATACATGTGGAAACGGACGCTGTGTTTTCGGATGATGTCGCCAAGGGGCAATATGTAGATGAGAAATAGGAGGGGGCCAAGGATTCCTCTAATTTTAATTCCTCTAAAATTATTTGTGTTTTCATTGAGTCAGGTGCCATGAATTTTCCCAGTAATCTCACTTATGTCATAAAGTCAAATGCTTCTCGTTTCTAAATCCACAACACATTCTACAGCACTATAAATAACAAAAAATTCTTAGGCAAACTACGCATAGAAAAATGTACTCTGCAGTTATGTAACATATCATAGTTCCTCACCAATACTATGAGTAAGCAGATAATATCTGTGATTTGTAGAATTCGCAAAATTATCGCGATTTTATAAAAATAAGAAGGAGACATAAAGTTTCGTATAAACAGCTTTATTTCAGCAGAATGCTGTCAGGTTTCAAAACGGACACAAACAGCCTGTAAAATGGCCGCCACGCCTCGTGGCAGAAAGTTCTAGACTTTCAGTAGGCAGACAAGATGGCGTTCCAATAAACATTTGTGCAAGATCGAAAAGATCCAACATGATGAGATAATGACAAGACGCGATGGGTTTACACTTTAAACATGAATACTGAAATCGGTCTCCCAGGTGCAAACAAGGGCTATTGTACTGAGCGATCAAGGACCCATCCAAAGACATTAATATGCAAAATCCCCACGACGCTACGATGAGAGAGCCGTTTGCGGGTACTCACAGCAAGCATTTGGAAGCCCCAAAACCCCTCCAGGGAGACTACTAGCCGGTTCCACAATGGGAGAAATATTAACGGGTACTCAGACAGTTACAAGTGTCACCGAAACCCATTAAAGACTGAGATCACCCCATACAAGAAGTTTGAGCGCCAAAACCCTGACAAAAGATAGACATTAAGATTGGGCGGGAAAAGAGGAATTACAGCACTATAACTGTAAAGTACAACCGTCCATCTTTCTCTTGCTGCTTTGACTCGCTGGAAGGCTGCTGAACTTTTATTCTCTTGCCTGACGGCTCTGGACTCTGATCCGCTAGGATCAACCTCGTGGCTTGCCGCGAAGATCTGTGGAGAACTGGGCTGTGAGGCCTGGAAGCGGGCGCACCATCCCGAGAAGTCGGTAAACGGTGTTGGAACCGAAGGCCCGAGAGGAGATGAGATGAGTTGAGATGAGAAGAGAAAAAGACGACAATACGTATCGCCACGGTCAGTAAGCCCCGACCGCGCCTGTAAGTCGAATAAACACTTCTTTGAATTTTATCGGCTACTCCACAACTGGCCTAGGAAGACCCTTCTTCGAGTTCTATCGAACCGGTGTAGGGCACAGAAAGACTCTTTTTTGAGTAGTATCAGAACTCCGAGGGCAACACAGATCTTCATGACAGCAGACGGTCCAGCCTGCTAGCCGGAGCAGAAACGAGTAAACAAGTGGGGCACAGAGACCCCTGATCAACACGTGGATAGTCAGACGCTGCGGTAAAAACATCCGAGCAGAGTTTCGGAATTCTCCGAGTTATCACGAGTGGTGAGCATGAGTCTCGATCCTACAAATCTAGATTAGGACAGGTATTGATAGGGGAGGGTTTAAGTTTTAAGGATAATTATAATGTGTGTCCCCTTTTACGATGTGTCGTGCGCTCCTCGTTTCCCTAAAATTAGTTTCATAACTGTGTGTAAGATTGTACTGTCGTTAATCTGTGCTTATGACATGTATCTCGTAATCTTGAATAATATGCAATAAAGATTTTCCATTTCGCACTATTCAACCGGGTCTACCTGAGTCTTCTCTGCATTACTGCTCTCGCACCTAAGTCCAGTGTCAGAACCGTAAGGGCGAGTGGGTCGAACCACTCACAGGTGTCTAGTATTACCAGGCTGGCTGGAGACCAGAGCAGGCAACAAGGCCTAACCCCGCACTAGCACCCAGGCTAAGCAGAGAGCCGCAGGTCACCCCTTACAGATTTTAACCACAGGAATAAAGGGTTGCACACAGAACAATTCATTTTACGCAGCAGGAAGAGAGGTGATAGTCTCTTGTTATCCACAGCCAATTTTCACTGTGCATCTATTGAGAAACCCATGTGGTGAAATCGGACTGTGCATCATTAGCGTACAAATGTTTAACTCATTCATGCAAAAGTCTTCTCTCTTATTTTTCAAGAGTCACTGACCCAGCTAAAATAAACAAGCTCCATTAAAAGGGCTGGATTTTCCCTGCGGAGGCGGGATGGCGGCGGGGGAGCTGGATGGCAGCTTCCGGTCCTGCTCCTGTCTGCAGCCGCTCTCTCAAAAAGATTTTCCATAGCTTGGCCTTGCTAAGCCCGCCCTGCGGGGTTCCTGGCCAATTAACAGGAAACGGGTCTGATGACGTCATTTGATGGCGCATCATCAGCCGGTTTCCTTACAGGGACCACGGCCACATTGAGTCTGACAGTTGCGCTGTCAGTGTTCTACAGCATTGAGGTGCTGCAAGCACTGACAATCACTGCACAGAGGTGCATGTCTGCACCCAGACTCTCCCATGACTCCCTCCATATGCTTATGGAGGGAGTCACAGCACACAGGGAGGTTCTCTTCCCTTCCCATGAGCGGAAGAGACCTCCCCAGGAGGTCAACACAGCCTGGTTGCACATTGCACAGGAGGACACAAGCAGGGATGTTGTCAGGAGGACCTGGCTGCAGTGGCACAAACCTTTCAATGATCTCAGTAGATCACGAAACGTTACTGCAAAGCCACACTCAACCTCACTCTGCTGTGCCACTCATCACATCCCCATCACTCTGCCTTCCCTACCCTACTCCTGCACATCCTTACTCACACCAACTTACCTTGCACCTCCACCCATCCCTCTCTATCTACATTATCACTTCCCCATCTCACTAGCCACCCCTCACACTCACCCTCATCCTACTGCAAGCATACCAACTAACAACACATAAGGGTAGACACTTGAGAGGTTTAGCCAATGTTCATGTGAAGTTTCTGGTAATGTTTTGTCATACAATGAAATCTATATTTTCAACACTTCACCGTATTGGACAGATCTGTGCGCACCTTGAGAAGTGTCTTACTGAGTTCCAGTGAATGTTGAGACATAACACCGCCCCCTCCCCCCACCCCCCCCCCCCCCCCCACTATAGTGATGAGTGTGAATGGAATGGCTTGGACATTAAAGGGATGCTTTACGGTGCTGGTGTGGGATGGTGTCAACCTGGAGCATCATGTGGCAGCCAAGGTTTACAGCGTAAAGTGAAGTAAATCTGGCCATGGTGATGCCATCGCTGACCTCCTGGGCAGCAATATTGTCAGGGACTGATGCCCTGTGTCCTGTGCAGCATCAGGTGATGGCGGAGAAGGTTGGTGATGTTGGTGTGCCTGGTGATGTTGGTGTTGGGGCTGATCGTGGAAGGATTCAGAGAACCAAGGTGTGATTTTTCCAAGGGCACCAAGATGGCAGTTGCAGGTGAGGTGACAGAAGCGATCTGTCAATGGTGAGAAAGGTTGCTCCAATGAAGTGGCCCTGATTATACAGTTGGCTCTAAACACTTGCAAGCTAAAGAAATCTCTATATGTATTACAAATGCAGTAACCAACAGTTTCTGAGCTCTGAAACTGAACATCTGCAACATGGCATCCTTTATACCACTTCTGCAGCTGTCAGCTTATCAGATACATCATAGCAGACTCAACTCACGGCAGGGTGAGCTGGCGTGTTCCCCGAGCAGCGGGTAACCCATGGGGGAGCATGTAAAATTGCAAGGTAGCCTCAAAATAGCATTAAATTGGCTGTTAACAAGCCATTTAATGATCTCAATTGTCTCCCCCGCCGCTTGGTGTCGGATCAGTTCTGCGCAGACAGACTCGACACCTGGGAGAGGCGCGTGGAGACGGGTTGACAGCGGGTTTCCTACCCGCTGTCAATCTTTGCTATTTTGACAGTGGACCCGCCTCCAAACCCGCCCTCTGTGCGCCGGCAAAATCCAGCTCTTAGAAAGGATTGCTGAAGAAGATGCACTGTTAAAGCAGTGCAAAGCAGTGTCATAATAAGCTAATGACGTACAGCACAATTACACCCAAAAGAAGTCAGAAAGGGTGACAAACCATAATTTGTGCACGTTCGAATTTTAACTGGAAAATAATGGTCAAATGTGACTCTATAGACTTTTGTTCCCATTACGACTGGAATCCAGAAAGGGAGTTAGTGCCTAGCATTCCATACAAGAGTAAAATGTTCTAAAGAGAGTAGCAAGAGAAATGGTGCAAGAAAGGGAGAAAGAAATGTACGAGGAAAGTAAGAAAAAGTCTTATCACAACTCTCAGAAATATCCCAAAGTGCTTCACGTACATTAAATTCTTTTACAGTGCAGTTACTGTTGAGAGGTAGGCAACTGTGGCAGTCATCTTGCACACAGCAAGAACCCACAAACAGAAAGAAGACAAATAACTAGTCAAGCCATGTTTTTTAGTGGTGTTAAGAGAAGACTGTCGGCTCAGACACCAGGAGAACTCCCTGCTATTTCTTGAATAATGCCAACTGACCTTTAATGACCACATCAACCATTGGCACAAGCAGAGAGGCCTCAGTTTAACGTCTCATCTGAAGGCCGAAATCTCCGACAATTTGCGCTACCTTCACGCTGCATTCAAGTGCAAGCCTAGATTATGTGCTCAAGTACTTTAAATGTTACTTTTATTTTGTTTATAACTAATGTCTCTGATCCACCCTATGTTTCTAATATACAGGGCTCTACACATACGCCCATTTTTGTAATTGTACACGGGTTTCTATATTAGTGCAGTTGTACGTTTTGTCAGACCCATGAGACTCCTGACATTATACATGTTGGCTCAGTGTTCATACTAACTCCAGGATCATGGAGTGGGGAATTGCGAGGTCAGCTAGGCACGAATGTGCAGGGATTCCGCACATCTCGTCTCGGGGTCTCAGTAGGTTGGGTCACAATTCTGGCAGCACCTGAACAGGTTTTTGGTGCATTCCCATTTTGAACAAGGGGTATTGATATTTCTCTTAACACTCAGGTGGAGGCTGTATACCACTCGCTCAAACTGACAAATATCGCACACGTCTCTAATCCCCATATTTGTGGTAGGTAGAGATGTGGGGCTACATCACCCAAAATCTTGCCAACAACAATAAGCTCTTCCGTCAATTCCCATGTTATTTTTCTTAGTGTTTTAAATGTTTTTCTTCTCTATTTTCTCTCCACTTCACCATTTATTTTGCAAAAATAAATGGGCGCGATTGCTGCCAACAAAGTAAAGTAGTTGTGCATGTGCAGTTCCAGTGGGTTTTTTGGTTGTTCTCACCGGAATTCGTAGGCAGCAGTCACTCTGATATATTAATATGGTTTGTTCGTGAAATAAATCATCTTTATTATTATTAGAAGTAAAGACACTGGCGGTTTCCAGTCATTTCTAACAGGTTTCTGGTCGCCGGTGTGGTGATTTGATGGTGGGGTCCGGCTCCGCTCCGCTCCGGGTTCCTCACGTGCAGTTGGTGTGCTTGAGAAGCGAAAGCTCCTGGAGTTTGTCAACAGTCAACATCCACCGAGCTTTAAACTTAAGTAATAATAGACATGGCTGATGATGGTTAAATGTTAAATATTACCAACAGTAGGGAAGGGGGTGGGGGAAAAGAGATCGCTGCTGTCGAACTGAGCCAAAAATGAAATAAAAATGAAATGTTGAATTGGTGTTTCTATGGGCTTATGTTGAATTGGTGTTTCTTATGTTGAATTGGTGTTTCTTATGTTGAATTGGTGTTTCTTATTTTGATTGGTGTCTCTAGCGGCTTTATGAAAGGCCTTATGAAAATTATGAAAGTTAACATTTATGCGCAGAATGCTTCTTTGTTGGCAGCAGTCAGTCTGAAAAAAAAACCTCTGCTACCTAAAAACAGCGAATTGAGGCTGAGAGTAGATGAAAGCTATCCCTGCGTGTTATCTTGTCACAATCCAGATAGTTTACTGAATCCTAATGAGATTGCTCATCCATTCCATTCAACAACAACAGCGAATGGTAACAGGAAGCGTAGTGCTAATGTCACTGGGCTAGTAATCCAGTGGGCTGGTCTAATAATCCTGAAATGTGAGTTCAAAGCCACCATGGCAGCTGGGGAATTTAAGTTCAGTTAATTAAATAAATCTGGAATAAAAATCTAGTATCAGTAATGGTAACCATGAAACTATAGGATTGTCGTAAAAACCCATCAGGTTCACTAATGCCCTTTAGGGAATGAAATATGTCATCCTTAACTGGTCTCGCCTATGGCAACGGCACACCCAGCCCAGACCCACAGCAATGTGGTTGACTCTTAACTGCCCTCTGAAATGGCCTAGTAAGCTACTCATTTGTAATAAACCGCTACAAAACACAATAATAAGAATGAAACCGGACAGACGGTCATTGTGGAGACGAAATCCTGTCTTCACCGGATGGACCACCCGGCATCGATCTCGGCACCGGTTACAGACATGGCAATGGGACACCCAGCCCAGTCAACCCTGCAAGGTCCTCCTCACCAACATCTGGTGACTTGTGCCAAAATTGGGAGAGCTGTCCCACAGACTAGTCAAGCAACAGCCTGACATAATCATACTCACAGAATCATACCTTTCAGCCAATGTCCCAAACTCCTCCCTCACCATCCCTGGGTATGTCCTGTCCCACCGGCAGGACAGGCCCACCAGGTGTGGCAGTACAGTTGGGAAGGAGAGGCCCTGGGATCCCTCAACATTGACTTCGGACCCCATGAAGTCTCATGGATTCAGGTCAAGCATGGACAAGGAAACCTCCTGCTGATTACCACCTACCGCCCTCCCTCAGCTGATGAATCAGTAATCCTCCATGTTGAACACCACTTGGAAGAAGCACTGAGAGTAGCAAGGGCACAGAATGTACTCTGGGTGAGGGACTTCAATGTCCATCACCAAGAGTGGCTCGGTAGCACCACTGCTGGACGAGCTGGCCAAGTCCTGAAGGACATAACTGCCAGTCTGTGTCTGGTGGTGAGAGAACCAACACAAGGGAAAAACCTACTTGACCTCGTCTTTACCTGTCACAGATACATCTGTTCATGACAGCATTGGTAGCAGTGACCTCCGCACGGTCATTGTGGAGACGAAGTCCCGTCTTCACACTGGGAACACCCTCCATCGTGTTGTGTGGCACTACCACCGTGCTAAATGGGATAGATTCAGAACAGATCTCGCAGCTCAAAACTGGGCATCCATGAGGCGCTGTGGGCCATCAGCAGCAGCAGAATTGTATTCCACCACAATCTGTAATCTCATGGCCCGGCATATCCCTCACTCTACCATTACCATCAAGCCGGGGGATCCAACCCTGGTTCAATAAGGAGTGTACAAGAGCATATCGGGAGCAGCACCAGGCGTATCTAACAATGAGGTGCCAACCTGGGGAAGCTGCAACACAGGACTACATGCATGCTAAAAAGCGGAAGCAGCATGTTATAGACAGGGCCAAGCGATTCCACAATCAATGGATCAGATCAAAACTCTGCAGTCCTACCACATCCAGTCATGAATGGTGGTGGACCATTAAACAACTAACGGGAGGAGGAGGCTCCATGAATATCCCCATCCTCAGTGATGGTGGAGCCCAGCACGTGAGTGCAAAAGACAAGGCTGAAGCGTTTGTAACCATCTTCAGCCAAAAGTGACGAGTGGATGATCCATATCGGCCTACCCCTGAGGTCCCCACCATCACAGAAGCCAGTCTTCAGCCAATTCGATTCACTCCACGTGATATCAAGAAACGGCTGAGCTTACTGGATACAGCAAAGGCTAAGAGCCCCGACAACATCCCGGCTATCGTGCTGAAGACTTGTGCTGCAGAACTAGCCACACCTCTAGCCAAGCTGTTCCAGTACAGCTACAACACTGGCATCTATCCGACAATGTGGAAAACCACCCAGGTATCTCCTGTCCACAAAAAGCAGGACAAATCCAATCCGGCCAATTACGCCCCATCAGTCTACTCTCAATCATCAGCAAAGTGATGGAAGGTGTCATCGACAGTGCTATCAAGCGGCACTTACCTGGGGAATAACCTGCTCACTGTTGCCCAGTTTGGGTTTCGTCAAGACCACTCGGCTCCCTATCTCATTACAGCCTTGGTCCAAACATGGACAAAGGAGCTGAATTCCAGAGGTGAGGTGAGAGTGACTGCCCTTGACATCAAGGCAGCATTTGACCAAGTGTGGCATCAAGGAGCCCTAGCAAAACTGAAGTCAATGGGAATTGGGAGGAAAACTCTCCACTGGCTGGAGTCATACCTAGCACAAAGGAAGATGGTTGTGGTGGTTGAAGGTCAATCATCACAGCCCCAGGACATCACTGCAGGAGTTCCTCAGGGCAGTGTCCTAGGCCCAAACATCTTCAGCTACTTCATCAATGATCTTCCCTCCAACATAAGGTCAGAAATGGAGATGTTTGCTGATGACTGCACAGTGTTCAGTGCCATTCACAACTCCTCAGATAGCCCACATGCAACAAGACATGGACGAAGTTCAGGCTTGGGCTGATAAGTGGCAGGTAACATTCACGCCACACAAGTGCCAGGCAATGACGATCTCCAACAAGCAAGAGTCTAACCACCGCCCCTTGACATTCAACGGCATTACCATCGCCGAATCCCCCACCATCAACATCCTGGGGGTCGCCATTGACCAGAAACTTAACTGGACCAACCACAAAAATACTGTGGCAACAAGAGCAGGTCAGAGGCTGGGTATTCTGCGGCGAGTGTCTCACCTCCTGACTCCCCAAAGCCTTTCCACCATCTACAAGACACAAGTAAGGAGCGTGATGGAATACTCTCCACTTGCCTGGATGAGTGCAGCTCCAACAACACTCAAGAAGCTCGACACCATCCAGGACAAAGCAGCCCGCTTGATTGGCAACCCATCCACCACCTTAAACATTCACTCCCTCCACTGCATACCGTGGCTGCAGTGTGTACCATCTACAAGATACACTGCAGTAGCTCGCCAAGGCTTCTTCAGCAGCACCTCCCAAACCCGTGACCTCTTCCACCTAGAAGGACAAGGGCAGCAGGCACATGGGAACACCATCACCTCCAAGTTCCCCTTCAAGTCACACACCATCCTGACTAAGAAATATATCGCCGTTCCTTCATCGTCGCCGGGTCAAAATCCTGGAACTCCCTCCCTAACAGCACTGTGGGAGTACCTTCACCACACGGACTGCAGCGGTTCAAGAAGGTGGCTCACCACCACCTTCTCAAGGGCAATTAGGGATGGGCAATAAATGCTGGTCTTGCCAGTGACGCCCACGTCCCATTAACGAATAAAAAACAAAAAAACAGCGACTTACATTTATATAATGGGGGTGATTTTCTCACTGGAGGCGGGTTTCGGCTTGGGTGTGTCAAAAACTCACCTCCACTGCTAGTTTTCAAAAAATTGAGATTTTCCCATGATTGGCCACTTGATTTCAGAGGTGTGGGATGCCCTTGCTCAATTAGTGTTTTGGGACTGAAACTCGCCTCTGTTGACAGCACTTTTCCAGTCTGATTTATGGCTTCTTGTTCCTTGACTCATTCCACAGCATTTCTGCGTCTCCTGCACCACCTCCAACATCTTTTGAGAAACCACTATGTCCTATTCCAAGGCAAGGGTGTACCCGAGGCTCTTGGATGAGGCGCTGCAAATGTTGTTGGAGGGGGTGACAGCTAGCAGGGAGGTGCTCTTCCACTCATCTCGGAGGAAGAGGCCTGCCAAAGAAACCAAGGCTGCGTGGGTACAGCTGGCAAGGGATATAAGCTCCAGATCTGTGTGCAGATTGGGAGACTGTTTCTGTGTATTGATGAAATATCATCCCTGTTGGAAAGCATTAACATGATTTGATGCCAAAATGTTGGCGTTATGCCATCTGTTACTTAGCCTTAGGCAGCTCCACATTGCGGGCAACGCCACACTTGTGTTGTCAGGTTGGTGGCCTGAGTGAAAGGAAGTCAGAGAGTCATGTCCATTGTCAATGAAGTCCTGGCATGGAGCCAAGGACAAGTGCAAACTTGGCCAACCTATACAAATCTGGCCATGATAAGTTAATCCCTTGCATCCCTGGCAGCCATGTGCTCGCATGCTGCCGCTGCCGCTGGTCGAAACACCGGCGCTCTGACCTCCTCCTGCTCCTCCTCCTCCTCCTGCTGCTCCTCCTCCTGCTCCTCCTCCTGCAGATCATCCTCCTCCTTCTCAGCCTCCTCCACCACCTCATCTGAGGTCCAAGGTGAAAGGAAATGAATGTTTCCCATTCTGCTTGCAGATGCCTCCTCTGGGGAAGCGCTCATTGTAAGCGGGGCGAGGTTCTTCCCAGGAGGTCCCACAGTTGATGGAGTCAAGCTGTAGCACCTCTGACTTCAGAAGGCCTTCTAAAAGTGCTCAGAGACCTTTTAAAGCCAAGGCCTGGCACCTGCAAGTAAGCCTTGCTGCAGTGAACGTGGTCTTGTTCGACCTGCAGCAGTGAGGAGGCCACCCACGAGTCAACCCGCCAGGTTTATCTAGCATGGTTCAGAAGTTGTGTGAAGCACGCCGAAATGATAGTAAATTCAAGAGGGCCTCTCAAAATAGGATTAGAGAGGCCCTTAACAAGTATTTGCAGTAGTTAATTGACGCAATGGCCAGCTGGAGGCGGGAGCGTTTTCCGACCGCCAAAACCGGCACCGGCGAAATCCCACGGAGGCGGGTTGGAGTCGGGTTTCTGACCCGACCTCAGTAATTCGAATTTTCACGCCTTTCCCGACTCCAAACCTGCCTCCTCCAGCGTCAGAAAATTGCCCCCAATGCCTTTAACTTAGTAAAATGTCGCAAGCTGCTTCAGAGGAGCGTTATCAAAGGTAACTTGACACCGAGCCGCGTAAGGAGATATTAGGACAGATGACCAAAAGCTTGGTCAAAGAAGTAGGCTTCATGAAGCATCTTAAAGGAGGAAAGATATATAGAGAGGCAGAAAGGGAATTCCAGAACTTAGGGCCTAGGCAGCTAAAGGCACAGCCGCCAATGGTGGGGTGGTGGAAATGAATATATTGATGCGAGTGAGGAATGTTGGATGCTGCTGGAACCTGGAGCCGCACCTGCAAGATGCTGAGCTGCCATTGTCAGAAATGCGGCAGCCAAATTACGCACCGCAAGGTCTCGGCTGACACCTATTAACAAGGTTGAGCTGCAAAAAGCGGCAACAAAAGTATTGAGCACCAACGTATTAACAGTCAAAAAATCCTCAGGAGAGGTCCTAAACCGCTGTTTCACCTGGCTACTGCTGCCAAGCAACCAGAAACACCTCCTTTACACAAGCGTTTGTTTGCGAATTCAAACCACAGGCATGAAGGGAGGGAAATGGAACATTCCAGTATGAATATCAGAGCAAATTAAATTTACATGCTGTAGGCCCGATTGTGACAAGATGTTGCAGGCCATCCATATCACAGTCGGAGGAAAATTCAACGGGCTTCTTCCGGCACTGGGCCTCCCCACCCCATCTTCCTCTTCTGGGCTCTCCGAATCTACCACAAAAACGAGTGGTAAACAGGAGGAAAATCTAACCTGGAATGCATCGACCATTTTGATTTTCTCTCCTCACTGGCCGTTCCGCAATTAGCAAGACAGCATTTCATTTTCTCCTGCGCATGTTTGAACAAAAAAACAGCGGATAAGAGTCTGAGCATTTGTCACCTCTTATACCCTGGCCAGGAAATACATTTGTTCTGTAATAATCGTATCTCATGAGTTGAGCAATGTAGCCTGAGGCACCAAATAGTTTTAAAGTCAGTCAGAAGAGCACTTAACTTTTCCCAGCAGATTCATTGAAGTGTTTGACTGTCTAACCTTTTGGCCAGCTTTTTGAGTACATTTATTTAATTAAAAATAAAAACAGAACCTGACGAAAGGTCACCGACCTGAAACGCTAACTCTGTTTCTCTCTCTACAGATGCTGCCTGACCCACTGAGTGTTTCCAGCATTTTCTGGTTTCATTTCAGATTCCCAGCATCCGCAGTATTTTGCTTTTGTGTTGACATTTATTTAAATACTTGATTTGCTTGAGCAATGCCATGCAATATTTAGCGAAATACCACAACTGTTCACAGTTTCCATTTGTTCCTTGTTTACTTACTAGTGCCTACTATAAAATAGGCGAGGATTTAATGGATACTTGGCTAATTTAGGCTATAGTGCAATTGAAAAAAAAGTAAGAAAAGAAGAAAGACTGGCTGACATATATGACACCTTTTATCACCTCAGGGAATCCCAAAGAAGTTCCAGCCATAGAAATTAAAAGGCAGAAGGAGGCTATTGTTCCTTTGCTGGTGCTACCTCTTCAGCGAGAGATATCAGCCCCAAAACTCCATGACGGGTGGTTGTACATGCCCGGGACCTCTGCCACTGGACCCATCAAAGTTCACGGGTTTGGAGAAGTCCTTCAATTAAAATGGCAATAGCTGGAATCTGTGCCGCCAGGGACACATCTGGGGTGCCCACCACTGACATATGGGTGGAAAACCCAGCACAGGAAGCTGGGCTGGGTCGAGGCGCCAGGTTACCTCCATCCCACCCCTCAGAGACAGGTTGAGGATAACCCCAGCAGCCCCCTCGTAAAGGGGCCACAATGGCATTTTTCTTTTAATTGCATTTACCTTCAGGGACCCAGACCTTTTTCTCAGATCCAATCACACTAGCTGATGTAGTGCTGATAGAGCTGAATAAATCAGATTATGTCATTTAACCTGCAATTGTAGAGCTAGTGGGCATGTGCACAATATTGGGTAAGACTTGAGCAAGAGGAAATTAGAAGAATTTTTCCACAGATTGCTGGGTATGTGGAATGCTGCATTAATGCTTGTGGATAAATGTGAAGTTATCCACTTTGGTAGAAAAAACAGAAAAGCAGAGTATCTCCTAAATGGTAAAAGATTGGGGAATGCAGATGCTCAAAGGGACCTGGGTGTCCGTGTACATGGGTCACTGAAAGTGAATGTGCAGGTGCAGCAAACCATTAGGAAGGCAAATGGTATGCTGGCCTTCATTACAAGAGGATTTGAGTACAGGAGTAAAGAAGTCTTACTCCAATTATATAGGGCCTTAGTGAGACCACACCTGGAGTACTTTGTACAATTTTGGTCACCTTACCTAAGGAAGGATATACTTGCCATAGAGGGAGTGCAACAAAGGTTCATGAGATTGATTCCTGGGATGGCGTGACTGTCGTATGAGAAGAGATTGAGTAAACTAGGCTTGTATTCTCTTGAATTCAGAAGAATGAGAGGGGATCTCATTGAAGCATACAAAATTATTACAGGGCTTGATAGGGTGGATGCTGGGAGAATGTTTCCCTTGGCTGGGGAGTCTAGAACCAGGGGCCACAGCCTCAGGATAAAGGGTAGGCCATTCAGGACTGAGATGAGAAGAAATTTCTTCACACAGAGGGTGGTGAATCTTTGGAATTCTCTACCCCAGAGGCCTGTGGAGGCTCAGTCATTGCGTATATTCAAAACAGAAGTTGATAGATTTCTGACTAGTAAAGGCATCAAGGGATATGGCGATAGGGCCGGTGAATGGAGTTGAGGCAGAAGATCAGCCATGATCTCATTGAATGGCGGAGCAGGCTCGAAGGGCCGAATGGCCTACTCCTGCTCCTATTTCTTATGTTCTTATGTTCTTATGATATCTAATATTAGATGCAATGCTCTTTACTCCAGCTAAACTGTGAGGGACATAAGTCATCAACTTCGGCCCCGACATCCAGTCTTACATGAGCTGCACTTTGCTCCAGCTAAACATTGGGAAGATCAAAGCCATTGTCTTCAGCCCCCACTGCAAACTCTGTATCCTAGCTACTGATTTCATCCCCTCCCTGGCCACTGTGTCAGTCTATTTGCAAATCGTGGCATCCTATTTTACCCTGAGCTGAGCTTCTGACCCCATAGCTTCTCCAACAAAAACTCTTCCATTCCAAAACATTGCACACCTCCTCTTCTATCTCAGCCCATCTTCTGCTAAAACTCTCATCCATGCATTTATCATATCCAGACTTGACTATTCCAATGCTGTCTTGGCCGCACTCCCATCCCCCACCCTCCATATACATCAACTCATCCAAAACACTGCTGCTCACATCATATCCTGCACTGTCCTCTTTGACCATCATCCCTGCCCTCGCTCATCTACATTGGCTTCCAGTTCTCCAATACCCCAAATTTAACATTCTTAGCCTCATGTTTAAATTCCTTAATGGCCTCACCCCTCCCTTTCTCTGTAACCTCCTCCAGTCTTACCCCGCCCCCACCCCCCACATTTCTCTGTTCCTCTGACTCTTACCTCCCCATCCCATCGACCATCAATGGCGGTTGTACCTTTAGCCACCTAGACACCACACTCTGGTATCTCCCTCCCTAAACCCCTCTACCTCTCCACCTCCCTCTCCTCCTTTAAGACCCAACTGATTACCCACCTTTTGACTATGCTTTCAGTCACTCCTCAAAATACCTCCTTCTTTGGCTCAATGTCCATTTTTCTATTACACCTCTGTGGGATGTCTTTGCACTTTGAAGGTGCTATATAAGTGCAAGTTGTTGTTGTGATAATGCTGTGCACAATCTTGCGTGGTCTGAACTTGTCTCCAGGAGCAGCTGATGAGTAATCTCGTTCACCAGCTCTCTTCATGGTTTGGTGGGTAAAAGCTCGTCAATGATTGATAATTTATGGTATGACCATGTCAATCTTCCATTTCTGGGTTTTCTAGTTGGAGTAAAAATGGGTTTTAAAACAAGTTCTCTGCCTGCAATAGGTCTATTTTTCTTTAAACTTCACCTCAAACTGGATAAAGGAAGCTCGGAGGCAGCATAAACCGCTTTATACTAGTGTTTTGCCAAAATTAACGATGTCAGAATCTTCAACCCCAAAATAAATAAAATATTTGAAACTTTTTTTATATACATATAATGAAATAGGGATTTGTAATGAAAAGAATGGTTGGAATTCTTCCATCCCTCTTGCTTTTCTTCCTCCAAAAGGTGTAAGCAAATTGGGAAAAACACTGTGGCAATACATCTCAGAAAAGGCAAAAGGCCCCTGACCAATTAAGTTGAAAACAGGAAAGAAATACAAAAAGAAAGTGGTTCAGAAATAACCTGATAAATTCTACTGTTGGGCTCTTTAAATGTACTTGTGTAAACCATTCCCTTTAGCAGCCATGGTTGCCATTTTATGACTAAACATTATTATTAGCATTAGTGCTGGAAAATTCGGTAGACCTCTGAGTGACTTCATAAGGGGCTACTTCTAATATAATTACTACTAACTGTCGGGTGCTTCTGATGCCGATACAAAATCTGACTGGAGTATTGGACAGTGACGTTAAATGAGTTTCTAAAAATCTGGCAGAATGGATCTTCTCCCATTCTTCAATCATTTACATGCATTTTGCACCTGCTAATCAAGCATCACCAATTGGAAACTCTACTTTATTATTTTTTTCTCTGTGTGGTTAACACTACAATACTAATAATACTAATACTGAAATTAGGAAACACTTCTACACACAAAGGGTGGTAGAAGTTTGGAACTCTCTTCCGCAAACGGCAATTGATGCAAGATCAATTGTTAATTTTAAGTCGGAGATTGATAGCTTTCTGTTAACCAAAGGTATTCAGGGATATGGGCCAAAGGCAGGTATATGGAGTTAGGTCACAGATCAGCCATGATCTCATTGAATGGCGAAACAGGCTCGAGTGGCTGAATGGTCTACTCCTCTTGCTATGTTCCTACGTTCCTAAAAGTATGGGGTAGAAATTAACCTTGGGTGGTAGTGCAAAACGGCGATAGTGAATCGACAACCCATTTTACACTTCCATTAACCTCAATGGAATAGAAAATGGGACAGAGTGTAAAACAGGCTGTTGATTCACAATCACCCGTTTTGCGCTACCGCCCGAGGTGATTTTCTACCCCTATAAGTTTAATGGGTAAACGAACTGCCCGGTGCAGTACTGAGTCATACAAACCAGCTAGGTCCCAGGTTTGTTCATCAAACATAGAATCATAGAATCATAGAAATTTATGGCACAGAAAGAGGCCATTCAGCCCATTGTGTCTGTGCCAGCCGAAAAAGAGCTATCCAGCCTAATACCACTTTCCAGCCCTTGGAGGTTACGGCACTTCCAGTGCATATCCAAGCACTTTTTAAATGTGATGAATTTTACTAGGCCTTCTTGATGGCACATTCGGTCAAATGCTGCCTTGATGTCAAGGGCAGTCACTCTCACCTCACCTCTGGAATTCAGCTCCTTTGTCCATGTTTGGACCAAGGCTGTAATAATGCCTTGTGGTCGAGCGGTCTTGGCAGAACCCAAACTGGGCATCAGTGAGCAGGTTATTGGTGAGTAAGTGCCGCTTGATAGCACTGTCGATGACACCTTCCATCACTTTGCTGATGATTGAGAGTAGACTGATGGGGCAGCAATTGGCCAGGTTAGATTTGTCCTGCTTTTTGTGGACAGGACATACCTGGGCAGTTTTCCACATTGTTGGATAGATGCCAGTGTTGTAGCTGTACTGGAACAGCTTGGCTAGAGGCGCAGCTAGTTCTGGAGCACAAGTCTTCAGCATGATAGCCAGGATGTTGTCGGGGCCCATAGCCTTTGCTGTATCCAGTGCGCTCAGCCGTTTCTTGATATCACGTGGAGTGAATCGAATTGGCTGAAGACTGGTTTCTGTGATGGTGGGGACCTCAGGAGTAGGCCGATATGGATCATCCACTCAGCACTACTGGCTGAAGATGGTTGCAAATGCTTCAGCCTTGTCTTTTGCACTCACGTGCTGGGCTCCACCATTATTGAGGATATTCATGGAGCCTCCTCCTCCTCCCGTTAGTTGTTTAATGGTCCACCACCATTCACGACTGAATGTGGCAGGACGGCAGAGCTTTGGTCTGCTCCGTTGATTGTGGGATTGCTTAACCCTGTCTATAGCATGCTGCTTCTGCTTTTTAGCATGCATGTAGTCCTGTGTTGCAGCTTCCCCAGGTTGGCACCCCATTGTTAGGTATGCCTGGTGCTGCTCCCGGCATGCTCTTCTACACACTCCTTATTTAACCAGGGTTTGTCCCCTGGCTTGATGGTAATGGTAGAGTGCGGGATACGCTGGGCCATGAGGTTACAGACTGTGGTGGATTGCTGCTGCTGATGGCCCACAGCACCTCATGGATGCCCAGTTTTGAGCTGCTAGATTTGTTCTGAATCTATCCCATTTAGCATGGTGGTAGCACCACACAACATGATGGAGGGTGTCCTCAGTGTGAGACGGGACTTCGTCTCCACAATTACTTTGCGGTCGTCACTGCTACCAATACTGTCATGGACAGATGCATCTGCGATAGGTAGATTGGTGAGGACAAGGTCAAGTAGGTTTTTCCTCTCGTGTTGGTTCTCTCACCACCAGGCACAGACTGGCAGTTATGCTACCGAGCCACCCACCCAGAGCACATTCTGTGCCCTTGCTATTCTCAGTGCTTCTTCCAAGTGGTGTTCAACATGGAGGAGTACTGATTCACCAGCTGAGGGAGGGCGGTAGGTGGTAATCAGCAGGAACTATGCTTGGCCATAAGCCATGAAACTTCATGGAGTCCAGAGTCAATGGTGAGGACTTCCAGGGCCACTCCTTCCCGACTGTATATCACTGTGCCTCCACCCCTGGTAGGTCTGTCCTGCCGGTGGGACAGGACATACCCAGGAATGGTGATGGAGGAGTTTGGGACATTGGCTGAAAGGTATGATTCTGTGAGTATGATTATGTCAGGCTGTTGCTTGACTAGTCTGTGGGACAGCTCTCCCAATTTTGGCACAAGTCCCCAGATGTTGGTGAGGAGGACTTTGCAGGGTCGACTGGGCTGGGTGTGCCGTTGCCGTGTCCGATGCTGGGTGGTCTGTCCGGTTTCATTCTTATTATTGTGTTTCATAGCGGTTTCTTACAACTGAGTGGCTTGTTAGGCCATTTCAGAGGGCAGTTAAGAGTCAACCACATTGCTGTGGGTCTGGAGTCACATATAAGCCAGACCAGGTAAGGATGGAAGATTTCCTTCCCTAAAAGACCTAGATGGGTTTTTACGACAATCCGATAGTTTCATTGTTTCCATTACTGAGACTAGCTTTTAATTCCAGATTAAATTTAATTAACTGAATTTAAATTCCCCAGCTGCCGTGGTGGGATTTGAACTCACATCTCGGGATCATTAGTGCTGGTCTCTGGATTACTAGCACAGTGACATTACCACTACGCTACCGTTCCCACGTTTATCCCATCTAATATTTCACACTCCCCCTCCTTAACTACAATGTCTGCATCATCCCCCTCTTTTGAGAAGACAGACGCAATTTGGCTGCAATTTTAATGGAGTCGGCTTGCCTGGTGGGCGGGGTGCGGCCCCGCTGCTGGTTTCAGCCACTCCCGATATCCCATTTCGACTTAATTGGATCAATTAGTCCCGCCGTGCGCCCTGCCTGCTGCAATGTGTGGGAGCAGGTCTGTTGGTCTGCACTAATGAGGTCATTGCTGCACTTGTTTTTAAGGGCTCCGTGTAGCCTCAGCCTCTCATTTCTCGTTACTTCTGCAGTTTGAATGGGCCAAGGTGACCATGAGTGATGCCAAAGCCAAGGCTGCTCCCCTGAGGACTCCCTGCAAGCTCTTGTGCAGGGAGTAAGAGGATGCAGGGAGATTCTGTTCCCTGCCAATGGCCGGAGGAAGCCTCCTCAGCAGACAAAGCTGGCTGCAGATTGCTGAGGAGGTCAGCGCAAGGTCGGTATGTGCACGCACCTGGGTGCAGTGCCGAAAACGCTTCAATGATCTTCTGCGAACATCAAAAGTGTTACCTTCACAGTTACCTTCAATCTGCTTCCCTACTCTTCTCATCACCAGCACTCTTCATTGTCAGCCTGCTCCTCCAAATCCCACCTTACCCTTACTTCCCTTGCACCCTTACCCCTCTATCTCTCTCTCTGTACTGAATCACTTCACCATCCTACTATGCAGCCCTCACACTCGCCCTCACTGTTATGCAATGACAACAACTAACAACGCACAGGGAGGCAGCTTCCTCTTGCCACCTCACTCCATCTTGGTCTCCCTCTAAGATTCTATGTTATGGATTCTTCACAGTCACTCCATCACTCTCTCTGAAACTCCACTTGTGTCGCTCCTTGCAGGAAAAGATAGCCCACAATAAGAGGGAGAGAGCAAAGACAGCAGGAGGCACACCATCCCTGGCGACATTAACCAATGCTGAGGACGCTGCTCACGACATCGTGGGAGGTGGCAAGGAACTGGGAGTGGGGGACGGAGAGATGGGCGCAGTTGAGGAAGCTGATGATAGAATGCATTTTTACCCCTGGCATTTACAAATCATCATTGACTGCAGTGGCATATGATGCTCATAGAGATTGACTTCTGATCATCTGCACAATAGGATGTGTCTGCGACCTGAAAATCTGATGTCTAACCCATGCCTTTACTCTCACACAGGTCTATCAAGAGTAGTCCCCCCCCACCCCCCGCCACTGTCCAGGAGGAAGAGGAAGACGACTCCTCAGAGGAGCCTCCAGCCTCTGAGGGCGCACCATCACCAGACATAAGCGCACCCAGCAGCAGCGCAGAGACGCACACCTCGGTGGGTCCCACCGTGAGATAGAGTAGTGTTGTCACCTGGTGTATCACAGCTTACAGGTGAGCATCAGCAGATGGTGGAGACAGGGACAGCAGTGGAGAGTCCTCGTCGGAGGTCGCAGGACACTCCTAGCTCTGCTCAGCTGCATGTAGACGCTGTGCCTCTGGGACTGGAGCTCCAGGAACAAGTGCAGGAGTCTCTGACAGGGTTTGCATCCAGGGTAACTGCGAGTGTGCAGAGAATGGAGGAGTCCATCTCTAACATAAGTACTGCCTTTGTGGAGGCAATGGCGCATGAACGTTCCGCCATGGAGAGGGTGGCAACCTCCATGGAGGACATAAGTCACCAGAGTCACGAAAACATGGTGAGTCTTCAAAATAGATTGTCTGCTATGGAGTATAGATAGGCATCTATTGAGGAGAGACACCAGGAGACACCAGAGGTTCATGAACGTCCTTGTTATGAAGACTGTCAGAACAGAGACGTGTCCTCATGGCCCCCCTGATGTGCTCTCCAGCCACTTGCTAGCACTGAAGTGCGGCTGACCCATGAGAGGGATGTTGGTGGCAGCCAACAAGGAAGTGTGGGCTCCTCTCCAAGCGCTCACACGACCATGCCACTGCGGAGCCCTCAGTCAGAGCCCCTGAGTCCTCACCCAACTGAGATGGCCGTCTCAGACCTTGCACAGCCGCAGGAAGAGCAGACCGTGGAGGAGCCCTCCCAGGCTCCCAAACCCAGAGGACGCCCGCCAAAGGCATCTAAGCAGGCACAGCATCAACGTGAGTAAGGTGCCTCTACATCTGCTGAAGCCACAGGGAAAGCACCACGTAGAAGCAAGCGTAAGAGGAAGTTAACACACAAATAGTCACAAGGGTAGTCACTTGGGGGTGTTTTATTGTGCTGTAAAGTATCGAGTGTCCTCCTTTTGTGATGTCATTAAACTAAAGTGATGGCAAACAGTTGTTGTGGCTGGTTGTGCTGCAGCCACGGCTGCTCTTCCTCAGAATCTGACGAACAGGATGAGAGGGTGTAAATGGGTCCCATACCATTGCTATAAATTTCACTTGAGGAAAGAAGCTTGAAAGCGCACAGTCAAAGTGGCCTGAGGATAGTCCAAACAGGTCAAACTGCAGATGGCTCTCAGCTTGAACACTCACAAGTTCAGTAGAATAGCTAAATCTTTGCCAAAACATCAAACAACAAAGTTGTGGCATTTGAATGTCAGCCATGGTGCAAGAGCGCTTTAACGCTGCTGCACCAACTTACAACACTTCATGACCTCGAGAAACCCAACTCATTGCAGGTGACGTGTTTCCCGCATGACGTGGAAGACGGAAAAAATGCACCAAAATGGCAAACCCCCATTAAAATAGGATTAGAAAGGCAGTTAACTAGGAGTTAACTGCCTTAAGTGCCTTCCCCGCTGTTTGGTGTCGGGTCAGTTCGGGAGCGGCTGACTTGTGAAAATAGCGTGGAGGTGGGAAGGAGGCGGGTTTGCATGCCGCCGGCAGTTTTTCCAATTTTCGCTGCCGACCCACCTCCAAACCCACCCTCTCAGCTGAATTAAAATTGCGGCTATTCATTAAGAAACATACCCATGTCTTCCGCCTCCACACACAGGTTACCTTTTTGGTCTCTAATAGGCCCTACTCTTTCCTCAGTTATCCTCTTGCTCTTTATGTATTTATAAAACATCTTTGGGTTTTCCTTGATTTTACTTGCCAATATTTTTTCATGCCCTCTTTGCTTTCCTAATTTCCCTATTAATTTCACCCCTGCACTTTCTATACTCCCCCAGGCTTTCTGTAGTATTGAGCTCTCGGTATCTGACCTAAGCTTCCCTTGTTCTCCTTATCCTACCCTGTATGCTCTTTGACATCCAGGGGGCTCTGGATTTGGGAGTCCCACCCTTTTTCTTTGTGTGAACATATTTGCTCTGAACCCTCACTATCTCCTCCTTGAATGCCTCTCTGACACTGATTTACCTTCAAGTAGCTGTTTCCAGTTCACTTTTGCTAAATCACATTTCAGCTTAGTAAAATTCGCCTTTCCCCAATTGAGAAGTTTTACACCTGGTCTACCTTTGTCCTTTTCCATAACTACGCTAAATTTAACTGAATTATGATCACTATCACCAAAACGCTCTCCCACTGATACCCCTTCCACCTGCCCAGCTTCATTTCCTAAAATTAAGTTCAGAACTGCCCCCTCTCTTGTTGGATTTTCAGAAGACTTTTGATAAAGTCCCACATGAGAGGTTAGTGTGCAAAATTAAAGCACATGGGATTGGGGGTAATATACTGGTATGGATTGAAAATTGGTTAACAGACAGGAAACAGAGAATAGGAATAAATGGGTCTTTTTCGGGGTGGCAGGTGGTGACTAGTGGGGTACCGCAGGGATCAGTGCTTGGGCCCCAGCTATTCACAATATATATCAATGATTTGGATGAGGGAACCAAATGTAATATTTCCAAGTTTGCTGACGACACGAAACTTGGTGGGACTGTGATTTGTGAGGTGGATGCAAAGAGGCTTCAAGGCGATTCAGACAAGTTGAGTGAGTGGGCAAATACATGGCAGATGCAGTATAACGTGGATAAATGTGAAGTTATCCACTTTGGTAGGAAAAACAGAAAGGCAGAGTATTATTTAAATGCTGAGAGATTGGGAAATGTTGCTGTACAGAGGGACCTGGGTGTCCTTGTACACCAGTCACTGAAAGCAAACATGCAGGTGCAGCAAGCAGTTAGGAAGGCAAATGGTATGTTGGTCTTCATTGCGAGAGGATTTGAGTACAGGAGCAAGGATGTCTTACTACAGTTATACAGGGCCTTGGTGAGACCACACCTGGAGTACTGTGTGCAGTTTTGGTCTCCTTACCTAAGAAAGGATATACTTGCCATAGAGGGAGTGCAGCGACGGTTCACCAGACTAATTCCTGGGATGGCAGGACTGTCGTATGAGGAGAGATTGGGTCGACTAGGCCTGTATTCACTAGAGTTTAGAAGAATGAGAGAGGATCTCATTGAAACGTATAAAATTCTGACAGGGCTAGACAGACTGGATGCAGGGAGGATGTTTCTCCTGACTGGGGGGTCGAGAACGAGGGGTCACAGTCTCAGGATACAGGGTAGGACATTTAGGACTGAGATGAGGAGAAATTTCTTCACTCAGAGAGAGTTGAAACTGTGGAATTCTCTACCACAGAAGGCTGTGGAGGCCAAGTCACTGAATACATTTAAGAAGGAGATAGATAGATTTCTAGACACAAAAGGCATCAAGGATCAAGGGGGTATGGGGAGAGAGGGGGAGTATGGTATTGAGATAGAGGATCCGCCATGATCATATTGAATGGCGGAGCAAGCTTGAAGGACCGAATGGCCTACTCCTGCTCCTATTTTTCCATGTTTCTATGTTTTTATGTTTGTACTTGCTACATACTGGCTAAAAAAGATCTCCTGAATGCATTTTAAGAATTCAGCGCCCTCTATGCGTTTTACACTAATTTTATCCCAGTTAATATTAGGGTAGTTGAAATCCTCTACTATTACTGGCCTATTGCGTTTGCACTTCTCAGAAATTTGCTCTTCTGTCTCCCACTGACTGTTTGGGGTCTATAGTACACTCCCAGCAGTGTGATTGCCCCTTATTTTTCCTTCAGTTCAACCCATATGGTCGCATTTGATGATCCTTCTAAAGAAATTGGTATTAGTAAAAAAATAGTGCTGGAGAAATGAATGGGACTGAAAACTGATAAATCCCCTGGACGTGATGGCCTACATGCTAGGGTTTTGAAAGAGGTGGCTATAGAGATAGTGGATGCATTGGTTGTCATTTTCCAAAATTCCATAGATTCTGGAATGATTCCCGCGGATTGGAAGGTAGCAAATGTAACCCCACTATTTAAGAAAGGAGGGAGAGAGAAAACGGGGAACTACAGACCAGTTAGCCTGACATCAGTAGTAGGGAAAATGCTAGAATCTATTATTAAGGACATGGTAACAGGGCACTTAGAAAATAATAATAGGATTGGGCAGAGTCAACACGGATTTATGAAAGGGAAATCGTGTTTGACAAATCTGTTAGAGTTTTTTGAGGTTGTAACTAGCAGAATAGATAAGGGTGAACCAGTGGATGTGGTGTATTTGGATTTTCAGAAGGCATTCGATATGGTGCCACACAAGAGGTTATTAAACAAAATTAGGGCTCATGGGATTGGGGGTAATATACTTGCATGGATTGAGGATTGGTTAACGGACAGAAAACAGAGAGTAGGAATAAACGGGTCATTTTCGGGTTGGCAGGCTGTAACAAGTGGGGTACGGCAAGGATCAGTGCTTGGGCCTCAGCTATTCACAATCTACATCAATGATTTGGATGAGGGGACCAAATGTAATATATCCAAGTTTGCTGACGATAAAAAGCTGGGTGGGAATGTAAGTTGTGAGGAGGATGCAAAGAGGCTTCAAGGGGATATAGATAGGCTAAGTGAATGGGCAAGAACATAGCAAATGGAATATAATGTGGTGAAATGTGAAGTTATCCACTTTGGTAGGAAAAATAGAAAAGCAGTGTATTTTTTAAATAGTGAGAGATTGGGAAATGTTAGTGTTCAGAGGGACCTAGGTGTCCTTGTACACGAATCACTGAAAGTTAACATGCAGGTACAGCAAGCAATTATGAAAGCAAATGGTATGTTGGCCTTTATTACAAGAGGATTTGTGTATAAGAGTAAAGACATCTTACTGCAATTATATAGGGCCCAGGTGAGACCACACCTGGAGTATTGTGTAAAGTTTGGGTCTCCTTACCTAAGGAAGGATATACTTGCCATAGAGGGAGTGCAACGAAGGTTCACCAGACTGGTTCCTGGGATGGGGGGATTGTACTATGAGGACAGATTGAGTAGACTAGGCCTATATTCTCTAGAGTTTAGAAGAATCAGAGGTGATCTCATTGAAACATACAAAATTCTTGCAGGGCTTGACAGGGTAGATGCAGGGAGGATGTTTCCCCTGGCTGGGGAGTCTAGAACCAGGGGTCACAGTCTCAGAATAAGGGGTCGGTCATTTAGGACTGAGATGAGGAGAAATTTCTTCACTCAGAGGGTGGTGAATCTTTGGAATTCTCTACCCCAGCGGGCTGTGGAGGCTCAGTCGTTGAGTATATTCAAGACAGAGATCGATAGATTTTTGAATATTAAGGGAATCGAGGGATATGGGGATAGTGCAGGAAACTGGAGATAAGGTAGAAGATCAGACATGATCTTATTGAATGGCGGAGCAGGCTTGAAGGGCTAAGTGGCCTACTCCTGCTCCTATTTCTTATGTTCTTATATCATCCTTCCTCACAGCTGTAGTTGTTTCTTTAAACAATATTGCGAGCCCCCCTCCCTTTTTATTCCCCCTCTCTATCTTGTCTGAATATCCTGTAACCGGGAATGTTGAGCTGCCATTCCTGCCCTTCTTTAAGCCATGTTTCAGTAATAGCCATGATATCATACGTGTCTAACCCTTGGCTCAGAAAGATCAGCCAGAGGTTCCTGCTCATGATCGCTATCCATTGACCTCTGCTGAAAGTGGCAAATATTTGTGCATTGGGTGAGCACAGGATCAGACATGATAGTGATGACCCCTTCCACTTCCCATGGTCAAATAGTCTGCCAACACTGGCTGTCAAAGCTCAAACATAGAATTATAGAATTTGCATCACATTCAGCCCATCATTACTGTGCCGGTGCTAGCCTTTCAACTAGAGCTGTCTATTCCACATGTAAAATGGCAACTTGAATGAGACACCAGAGGGCTGCACATAAAACAGCATGTCCCACTGACTGGGCTGACTTTTGCCGGTGCTCAGAGGGTGGGTTCGGAGGCGGGTCCGCTGTCAAAATCAAAAAGATTGACAGCGGAGCGGTATCCCGCTCTGAACCCGCCTCCTTGTAAGTTCCCCAAGTGCCGGCTCTGCCTGCGGTTTGCAGACCCGGCACTAAGCAGTGGGTCAGGCAATTGAGATACTTAAGAAGCTGCTTAAAGGTATTTAAGCATCATTTTACCAGGTATTAACAATTTTTCCGTTTTTTATGAGGTTCCGGGCGCTCGGGGATCACGTCAGGTACGTGTGTCGGGTTCTCAATGACTCTCCATTGCTGTGAATAGTTGACAGCTGCAAAAATGGTATAAAAGCTACCATAACCCAACCCCATCCCGCCTACTTCCAGTTTTAACGGAGGCGGAACAGGATTTGGGCAGCCAACCCGCTCCCAGGAGGCAGGTCGTCCGCCCCTGGAAAAAACTCTCTTACAACTGCACTTATGAAATCTCAACTCTCCAGCCTTAGGCCCTCCATTCACTGCAACATTTCTGCAGCTACCGATATGCTCAACCACACCCTCACCACCACCTTTGATGCCCTAGTCCCTATTAAAACAATTACTCTCTCTCACCCTGGCCGTTCCCGCTGGTACGGCCCTCAGCTTCGCTCATTTAAGTCCAAGGGATGTAGACTTGAACGGATATGGCAGACAACTGGTTTAGCCATTCACCACCAGATCTGGCTGGACCACAAAAAGCATTATCAGGCCCTGCTCTCGTCTGCCAAAATTGTTCACTATTCCAGGATCATTCTGGAATGCAAAGTTAAACCCCGACTTCTATTCTTCACTGCTAACCGTCTTCTTAAATTCCTCTCCCCTGTCACCTCCACCCTCACCTCCAACAGCAAGTGTGAGGAGCTCATGGACTTCTTTGTCTTTAAGATTGAGACCATCCATTCAGCTGCCTCTGCCGCCTCTCTGCCTTCCCCTAGCCCACCGGGCCAAATTTCCACTAAAGTTTCCCCCTGCCCTAGCCCTGAACTCACAACTTTCTCCAGTTTCTCTCCGATCTCCCCTCATGACCTCTCCGCACTCATCTTGTCCATGACACCCTCTTCCTGCTCCCTCGACCCTATTCCCACCAAACTGATGACCACCCAACTTCCTTTTCTGGCTCCCATGTTAGCTGATATTGTTAATGGTTCTCTCTCCTCAGGTACTGTCCCCCTCTCCCTCAAATCTGCCGTCATCACCCCTCTCCTCAAAAAACCAACCCTTGACCCCGCCGTCCTTGCAAACTAACGCCCCATCTCCAACCTCCCTTTCCTCTCCAAAGTCCTTGAACATGTTGTCGCCTCCAAAATCTGTGCCCATCTTTCCCGCAACTCCATGTTTGAATCCCTCCAATCAGGTTTCCGACCCTGCCACAGTACCGAAACGGCTCTCATCAAAGTCACAAATGACATCCTTTGTGACTGTGACAAAGGTAAACGATCCCACCTCATCCTTCTTGACTTGTCTGCAGCCTTTGACACGGCTGACCACTCCATCCTTCTCCAACGCCTCTCCACCGTCATCCAGCTGGGTGGGACTGCACTCGCCTGGTTCCATTCTTATCTATCTAATCGTAGCCAGAGAATCACCTGCAATGGCTTCTCTTCCCGCTCCCGCATCATTACCTCTGGTGTCCCCCAAGGAGCTATTCTTGGCCCCCTCCTATTTCTCATCTACATGCTGCCCCTTGGCGATATCATCCGAAAACACAGTGTCAGTTTCCACATGTACGCTGATGACACCCAGCTCTACCTCACGACCACTTCTCTCGATCCCTCCACGGTCTCTAAATTGTCAGACTGCTTGTCCGACATCCAGTTCTGGATGAGCAGAAATTTTTCCCCAATTAAATATTGGGAAGACCGAAGCCATTGTTTATGGTCCCCGCCACAAACTCTGTTCCCTAGCCACTGACTCTATCCCTCTCCCTAACATTTGTCTGAGGCTGAATCAAACTGTTCGCAACTTTGGTGTCATATTTGACCCTGAAATGAGCTTCCGACCACATATCCGCGGCATAACTAAGACCCACTATTTCCACCTCCGTAACATCGCCCGTCTCCACCCTTCCCTCAGCTCATCCGCTGCTGAAACCCTCATCCGTGCCTTTGTTACCTCTAGACTTGACTATTTCAACGCACTCCTGGCTGACCTCCCACATTCTACCCTACGTAAACTTGAGATCATCCAAAACACGGCTGCCCGTTTTTTCGCCCCTTGTAGAAGAGAGCACAAAATGCAAGGGACTGGAGTGGGCCGCCACAAATAGTCCAGCTCATAGATGCAGAGGAGGTCCTGGAGTTAACTGGCACATCTGCGTCCTTCTCAGTCGGAGAGGGAGAGACTGGGAACTCACAAATAGCGGGTGATAGAATAACAAATATCTCTGACACAAATATGCTGACTGTATTTCATCAATGACTGAACTATGAATAGACTGATTATGGTGATTGTCAAGATTGTGACACGACTAAATCATAACCCTTTCTTTTGTCTTCCATGGCCTTCACACGTAAAGCAAGTGTCACAGGGCATCCATGAGGACGATTCCTTAGAGGACCTAATTTCTGCTGAGGATACACCGTCACAGAATGTACACCCGTGCACCAGCGCAAATACTCGTACTTCAGTGGGTCCACTTAGACAGATAGTTGGGTTTTCATCTGGTGAGTCACATCTCACAAGTGAGTACAGGCAGACACTGGTGGCAGGGTCATAGAATCATAGAATGGTTACAGCATAGAAGGAGGCCATTCGGCCCATCGAGCCCGTGCCGGCTCTCTGCAAGAGTACTTCAGCTAATCCCACTCCCCTGCCCTTTCCTCGTAGACCTGCAATTTTTTTCCTTCAGGTATTTATCCAATTCCCTTTTGAAAACCAAAATGAATCTGCCTCCACCACCTTCTCAGGCAGTGCATTCCAGATCCTAACCACTCGCTGCGTAAAAACTTTTTTCCTCATGTCGCCTTTGGTTCTTCTGCCAATCACCTTAAATCTGTGCCCTCTGGTTCTCAACCCTTCCACCAATGGGAACAGTTTCTCTCTATCTGCTCTGTCTAGACCCCTCATGATTTTGAACACCTCTATCAAATCTCCTCTCAACCTTCTCTGCTCTAAGGAGAACAACCCCAGCTTCTCCAGTCTATCCATGTAACTGAAGTCCCTCATCCCTAGAACCATTCTTGTAAATCTTTTCTGAACTCTCTCTAAGACTTTCACATCCTTCCTAAAGTGTGGTGCCCAGAATTGGACACAATACTCCAGTTGAGGTCGGACCAGTGTTTTATAAAGGTTTGTCATAACTTCCTTGCTTTTGTACTCTATGGGCTGGATTTTCCAAGCCCCGAGGAGGCGGGCATGGAGGCGGGACTGCCGGTAAAATCGGAGAAATTGGAGCGGGTGGCAAACCCGCCTCCGTGCCCTTTTGCCAGGAGGCGGGAGGATGTGCAGCTTCGGGTCCCGTCTCCTGGAGGCGGGAAAGGCTTTTAATCCTTTTAACTGCCTGTTAACAGGTAGTTAACAGGCAGCAAAAAGGATTAGTGCCATTTTACCTTCACAGGTGAAGGCTTCCCGACCTCGGAGAACCCCGCCGGGTTGGAGGAGACGTGGAGGAGGTCTGCGGTGGTCGGAGGCACCTGTAGAGGTGAGTGATGGGTGCAAGTGTAGAGTGGTAAGTATGCAAGGTGAGTGATTGGTTTAAAAAAATGTTCACTTACCTTTTTTCCTTCTATAGCCTTTAGCCGCGGTGGATCAGGAGAGCGGACATCCACCTTGTCAATTTCAGGTAATGGCTGATGGACCCTCCGATCCATCAGACATCTTAAATTTACTCATTTTCAATGTTTCATGAGTCCTCACCACAGAGACTCATCAAACTAAAGAGAATGTCAGTTTTAACAGCTTCACAGAGCTGTCAAACGCTGTCATTTCTTCTTTCATGACTTGACAGATAGCACGTCTGACGTTGACGTGATCTGTCAGTGACTTCTTCCCTAATTGGCCTGCTGAGCCCGCAGGGCGGGCATAACAAGCTCAATCAGGGGAAAATCCCTCTGAATGGTCAGGCGAGGATAGAGGCGGGACATTGACACGACAAGCAGCAGTCCCGCCTCCAACTCACTTCCATTCACAAAATCCAGCCCATATGCCTCTATTTATGAAGCCCAGGATCCTGTATACTTTTTTAACTGCTTTCTCAACCTTCCCTGCCACCTTCAACGATTTGTGCCCTTTAGAATTGTACCCTTTGTCAGCTGTGGAGAGTCTGTTTGGGGGGCGCAATCCTCTCCAAACTCTGCTCAGCTGGACACAGATGCTGAACCCCAGGGGCTATCGTTGAAAAGGAGAATGCTAGAGGTACATCAGCAGCTTAGCCAGGTACTGGCAGACGTGCCTCGCAGACTCTCCACAATAGTGAAGCGTTTGGAGGAGTCCAACTTGATCGTTAGTGAATTGGTGGTGCAGGTAATTGCGAGAATTAAAGAAGAAGTAGCAGAACATTTAGAAAATCATAATACAATCAAGCAGAGTCAACATGGTTTTATGAAAGGGAAATCGTGTTTGACAAATTTATTAGAGTTCTTTGAGGATGTAACGAGCAGGGTAGATAAAGGGGAACCAGTAGGTGTAGCGTATTTGGATTTCCAGAAGGCATTCGATAAGGTGCCACATAAAAGGTTACTGCACAAGATAAGAACTTATGGTGTTGGGGGTAATATCTTAGCACGGATAGAGGATTGGCTAACTAACAGAAAACAGAGGGTCGGGATAAATGGGTCATTTTCAGGTTGGCAAACTGTAACTAGTGGGGTGCCACAGGGATCAGTGCTGGGGCCTCAACTATTTACAATTTATATTAATGACTTGGATGAAGGGACCGAGTGTACTATAGCCAAATTTGCTGACGATACAAAGATAGGTGGGAAACCAAGTTGTGAGGAGGACACAAAGGGCTGGATTTTCAATGACCCGTGGAGTCAGGTTTGGAGGTGTGTGGGGGGTTAAAGTTGCAGATTCAGGGGTCCCGACCCCATCCCGACTCCATTCCGCCTCCACGCAATTTTGACAAAATCGGTCGCGGGGTTCCCGACTCCGTCCCGCCTCCAAGAGGCGGGAGAGGCCATTAAAGCCCTTAACAAGCCCTAAATTGGCTCTGTAATGCCATTTTGAAACGTTTTAGCTAGTTTAACCCTTTTCTGACGTGAAGCACGCCTGATGTGAAACACGCCAGTGAAACCTGGCGGGAGCACAAGTGGATAGCTGACTATCAGCTGCAGGTCCACTATTACAACGGAGATGTGATGAAGGTAGTAGTAGTATTGTGATGAAGGTAGTAGTAGTATTAGGTCTGAAAGTCGCCTCTGATGCTGCTGCATTGAATGTCTTCAGAGACTGCCTGGGAGGACTTGGTTGCAAAAAAAATTCTCTCTCTCTCTCTCTCTCTCTCTCTCAGATGCTGCTCATTTTGCATCCAGGTCCTCGCACAGCAAAGGCCAGGCAATCTCTGAGACCAGGCAGTCTCTGCAATGATGGTCCCTGCAATGATGACATCATCAGCGGCGACTTTCAGACTGAAACCACTAATTGGTTCATGGGTTCCCACATGCTGGAACTCAATTGCCCAATTAAGTGAAAATTGCATCATTCATCCACAGTAATCTCGAGTCGGGGGGGCAACACGAAATGCGGGTAACATGACCCCAACCCGACCCCAAGACAAAATCCAGCCCATTGTCTGTAAACCCTGTGACATGGGTAGTGCCTCCTGCGACCTCGGCCCCTCTCCTGCGCAATGCCCTCCTGTGCGCCTCTCTCCTGTGCATGTGCTGATCCCAGCACAGCATATTGTCGCTGCCGTGGATGGTCATAGTCATAGATTATAGAGTCATAATGGCACAGAAGGAGGCCATTCAGTCCATCAAGTCTGTGACGGCTCTCTGTAGAGCAATCCAGTCAGTCCCATTCCCCCACTCTATTCCCATAGCCTTGCAAGTATATTTCCCTCAAGCGCCTATCCAGTCTCCCCTTGAAAACATTGAGTGTGTCCATTTCCACCACTTCCAATGGCAGCGAGTTCCAGGTCCTCACCACTCGCTGCGTTAAAAACGTTTTTCCTCACATCTCCCCTGTATCTCTTGCCCAAAATCTTCAATCTGTGTCCCCTAGTCCTTGTACCATCAACTAGTGGGAACAGCCTTTCCCCGTCTAGCCTATCCAAACCCTTCATAATCTTGTACACCTCTATCAAATCACCCTGCAACCTCCTTTGCTCTAAGGAAAACAAATCCAGCTTCTCCAACCTGTCCTTGCAGCTAAGATCCCCCATCCCCGGAACCATTCTGGTAAATCTCCTCTGCACCCTCTCAAGGGCCTTCACATCCTTCCTAAATTGTGTTGACCAGAACTGCACGCAATACTCCAGTTGTGGCTTTATAAAAGTTCAACATAACTTCTCTGCTTTTGTACTCAATACCTCTATTTATGAAGCCCAAGATCCCATATGCTTTGCTAACCACTCTCTCAATATGTCCCGCCACCTTCAGGGACCTATGCACATTAACTCACAGGTCCCTCTGTCCCAGCACACTCTTTCAAACTGTGCAATTAAGTGTATATCGCCTCTCCCTGTTCCCTCTGCCAAAATGCATCACCTCACACTTGTCTGTATTAAATTCCATCTGCCACTTGTCTGCCCATTCTGCTAGCCTTTCTATGTCCTGTTGCAGTCGATTGATATCATCATCACTGTTTGCCACACTCCCAAGTTTGGTGTGATTGGCAAATTTAGAAATTCTACTCTCTATTCCAATATCCAGGTCATTTATATATATATCAAAAAAGCAATGGCCCCAGCACTGACCCTTGGGGAACACCACTGTCAACCATCCTCCAGTCTGAAAAACAGCCATTTACCACAACTCACTGTTTTCTGTCCTTAAGCCAATTCCTTATCCAAGCTGCCACTGACCCACCTATTCCATGAGCCTCAATTTTGTTAACCAGTCTTCTATGTGGTACTTTGTAAAAAGCCTTCCAAAAATCCATTTAGATAACATCCATTGCATTCCCTTCATCAATCCTCCCTGTTACTTCATCAAAAAATTCAATTAGATTAGTCAAGCACAATCTGCCTTTTACAAATCCATGTTGGCTCTCCTTAATTAGCTTAAACCTCTCCAAGTGCCCGTTAATTTTTGCTTTGATTATTGTTTCTAAACACCACTGATGTTAAACTGACCGGCCTGTAGTTACTAGGATTGTCTTTACACCCTTTCTTGAACAATGGTGTCACGTTTGCCACTTTCCAATCCTCAGGCACCTCCCCCGCATCTAGGGAAGATTGGAAAATTATGGCAAGCCCTTCCGCTATCTCCTCCTCCAATTCCCTTAGCAACCTGGGATGCAAGCCATCTGGACCAGGCAACTTATCAACTCTAAGCATACCCAGCCTTTCTAGTACATCCTGTCTATCAATTTTCACCCCTTCCATTGCTTCTACCTTTTCCACTTCTACTGAAATTTTGTCAGCATCCACCTCCTTAGTAACACCGATACAAAGTACTCATTGAGTATTCTAGCTTTGCCCTGCGCCTCTAAGCATATATCAGCTTCTTTGTCCCTAATGGGCCCCACCCTACCTCTTACTACCCGCTTACTGTTTGCATGCCAGTAGAAGATTTGTGGGTTCCCTTTTATGTTAACCGCCATTCTACTCTCATATTCTCTCTTTGCCAATCTTATTTTCATCTTCACTTCCCCTCTCAACTTATTGCTTTTGGTCTGGTTCTCCCTTGAAGAATTCGCCTGAGATTCATCATACACCCTCTTTTTTTGTTTCATCATCTTCTCTATCTCCTTGTCATTCAAGGAGCCCTTGCTTTGGTTCCCTTACCCTTCCCTCTTGTTGGAATGTACCTAGCCTGTACTTGGAACATCTCTGCCTTAAAGATCACCCATTGTTCCGTTACAGTTTTTCCTGTCAGTCTTTGCTTCCATTTTACTCTGGCTAGATCCTTTTGCATTCCATTGAAGTTAGCCTTTTCCAGCTTAGAAGTTCCACTCTAGATTGTTCCTTGCTCCTTTCTATTGATAATCTAAATCTTATGATACGATGATCACTCGTACCCAAGTGTTCTCCCACAGACACTTGGTTGACCTGGCCCACCTCATGCCCCAGCACCAGATCCAGCAATGCCTCCTTCCTAGTTTGGCCATGAACATACTGGTCAATGAAATTCTCCTGAACACATTTCAGAAATTCCTCCTGCTCCTTTTCCTTTACCCTAGCATTATCCCAATCGATATTTGGGTAATTAAAGTCCCCCAATATCACCACTCTATAGCTCTTGCATATCCCTGCAATTTCCCTGCAGATTTGCTCCTCTACCTCCCTCTCACTATTTGGAGGCCTGTAGAATACCCCCAATAGCGTGATCACACCCTTTTTGCTCTTCAACTCTAACCAATGTTGATGGTCTTGCTCCTCTGAAGTACTGTCGAACACATCCAACACACCTCCCATCCTGATCTTGTCAGTTTGAAAGCCTTCAAGGTTCAAAAGAGCACAAGAACTCTCTGCCGAACTGCTTCAACCTGCCTCCATTGCCCTGGTCAGCTTCCTGAGCACCTGGAAATCCGTGCTTCACACGTTAAATTTAGAACAAAGTTCAAATCAATTTACGAAGACCTCATTAGCGGTCTCCTGAGGACGTTAATTGTACCATTGACCAGCCACCCGCCTGCAATAATTAAATCCCCGACTTCAGCAAGTAGATTTCTCTTCGGCATCTAAATTCGACTCCGTTAAACCCGGAAGTGGGCGCGTTGGAGCCGGGTTCCAGTCCCGTTCGAGAATTCATTTATTTTAACCCCACACCCGCCCCCAAACCACCCATTCTTGGGGTTAAAATTCCCCCCCCCCCCAAGTTCATTTTTTCTATTTTTGCAAAGAATTTTTCAAAAGCAAATTCCATACTTTACAAGAAATATATATATATATATATATATTTATTTATAGAATAAAATGGTGTAATAATTTAGAAAATGCATAGAAAAATAGGGAATATACAGTTGCTTTCAACATCAGAAGACATAATCAAAGTATAAAGAATAATTCTGCTTCAAAATAATTCTTCAATAATCTGCCCATAAAACACTGTTACTTTAAATTCATGGCCACTGACAGGTTATTTTTTTTAGTGTTTTTTTTTCCTTGTAATTTTCTATGCTCTTCTGAGTGCAGGAAACCCTCCAACACCTCGTCTAAGTGGCCATCCTTCATACATGAGCACAGATAGCAGGCTATTCCACCACAAGGGGCATCAGTCAAGCCTGATCCTGCCCTCACCCTCCCGAGTCCAGAGGCTCTGAGGACAATTATACTGCCGCTACTAGCACGCCGAATGAGATCAGCAAACTCACCGCAGACCAGGGCCAAATCTGGGACCTTATTAGGTTTGCGTGGCTGAGCACCAAACCACGAGATGTATCTACCTACTAACAGCATCGAAGGGAGGTCGTTCTTATGTATTTGTTTCAGTTACTTTAAGATTGTAAATCTCAGTCAGAAAAAAAATGATTTACAGTCCGGGCAACTGAGAACCACACAGGACATGCTCAGAACTTAGCTATGAAGTATTATTTATCATTAGGGACAATAAATATTGTTTGACACATTCTGCCACCATTCACAGATTAAACACTTACACCAAATATAATTGAATTAGTAAGTACTGCTAAATGCTCTTTGATTTTTTTTTAACATTAATATAAGTGCAAATTTATATTTTTTGTAGCATTACTTATCCTGCATAAGGTTTTAATGTTCCAGAAGATTATAATGTGTTATAAATATTGCATCCAAATCTTGAGAAAACTGGTAAAATACGCAACATTTCTTCATTCAGGTTTTATGGAATCAGCTATAGATTCGAATAGCTGATTGGCTGTACAATGCCAGGTACGTCTATGTCATACTTCATGGAATTTTTCTTTGTATAGATTATTGCCGCTACTGCTGCCAGGATTATCAGCAGAGCTACACCTAGAACAGCTCCCAAAACGATCACAGCCACTTTCCATCCGGGGTTTTCCGATCCAGGTTTGGACTGCACCGTGGGAAGAGTCTGTGGTTGGGTAGGGGCCTCAGTCGTAAGTTGTGTTGTTCCTAAAAAAGACAACGTGGAACTATTAAAAAAAAATACTACCATAATTTTTTTTTAAAGACTCTTTAAACTATGTGCACAGAGGAGGCGTTGGTGTTGCAAAGAATAAAGGAAAACGACAGTGGCCCGGAATTTGCGATGGGTAATAACAGCAAACGAACAGCGTTCACCGTTATCACCCCTTTGAAACTGACCGCAACTTCAGGATTTAGCACATGCGCATCCTAACGCGGAAATCCTGAAGCTGCGGTCAGTCATTCACTGCTCCGACACTGGCTGCACTGTGCCACCCCGCACCCACCCACCCCCACCCTCCCCCACCCCCGTCCACCCCGCACCCACCCATCCACACCCTCCCCCCCCCCCCCCCCCCGTCCACCCCGTCCACCCCGCACACACAGAGCTGGCAATCAGTGTAATCTGTCATGGAAACTGACAAAGATTTTGGCTCTTCCGCGGTAATACCAGTATTAAATACCCCATTAAAAGTTAGACTCTTTTGGATTAGGTGTAACTGGGGTTTTAACAGTGTATTGACTGCTAAACAATGGTTATGGCCCTGTTAATAAATAAAAAAATTACAATTTTTAAAGTTTGTTCATCTTTATTTCAGGTTTGCCTTTTCCCCAGGTGAGAGCCCCAATCTTTGTTTTGCTCTTGTAACATTTTGAAAAGGTTAGAATCAAAGGAGCTTACCCACTTCCTGGTTCGCTGTCTGTGAGAATTCTGCATTTTGATTGGTTGCTTAGACAGCTTGTTGACATCACAACAGCTCGCGTTAAGGATTCCCCATTAACTTGTGTTGATTTCAATTACTCGTCGGAAAGCCGAACGTCTCGCCACAGAGATCGCGAGATCTTTGTGGGAAGCTTACTTCGGGGCCAGCGGCGAGCGCAATTGCTTCGTCGCTGACCGCAAATTGCGGGCCATTAATGTATAAGAACATAAGAACATAAGAAATAGGAGCAGGAGTAGGCCAATCGGCCCCTCAAGCCTGCTCCGCCATTCAATAAGATCATGGCTGATCTGATCCTAACCGCCAATCTACTATCTACTATCACAGAACCATCTCCTGTATCTAACAGAATTGCACACACGAAATAGGAGCAGAATCAGGCTACACGGTCCCTGGGCCCGCTCCACTACCCACAGGGCCATGACCGATCCGAACCTAGACTCATGTCCAAATTCCTGCCCGCTCCCCGTAACCCTTAATGCCCTTTACTTCTAGGAAACTGTCTATTTCTGTTTTAAATTTATTTAATGATGTAGCTTCTACAGCTTTTTGTGGCAGCATATTCCATGGACCTACCACCCTCTGAGTGAAGTAGTTCCTCCTCATCTCAGTTTTGAAAGAGCAGCCCCTTATTCTAAGACTATGTCCCCTAGTTCTAGTCTCACCCGTCATCAGGAACATCCTCCCCGCATCCACCCGATCCAACCCCTTCACAATCTTATATGTTTCAATAAGATCGCCTCTCATTCTTCTGAACTCCAATGAGTAGAGTCCCAATCTACCCAACCTCTCCTCATATGACCACCCCCTCATCCCCGGGATTAACCGAGTGAACCTTTTTTGCACTGCCTCGAGAGCAAGGATGTCTTTCCTTAAGTAAGGACACCAAAACTGTATGCAGTATTCCAGGTGCGGTCTCACCAATACCTTGTACAACTGAAGCAATACCTCCCTATTTTTATATTCTATCCCCCTAGCAATGAAAGCCAACATTCCATTTGCCTTCTTAATCACTTGCTGCACCTGCATACTAACCTTTTGAGTTTCGTGCACCAGGACCCCCAGATCCCTTTGCACTTCAGTACTCTCCAGTTTCTTGCCATTAAGATAATAAATTGCTCTAGGATTTTTCCTGCCAAAGTGCATCACCTCACACTTTCCAGTGTTGTATTCCATCTGCCAAATCTCTGCCCACTTACTTAGCCTGTCTATGTCCCCTTGCAGGTTTTTTATGTCCTCCTCACTCACTACTTTCCCTCCCATCTTAGTATCATCTGCAAATTTTGATATGTTACACTTGGTCCCTTCCTCCAAATCGTTAATATAGATTGTAAAGAGTTGGGGACCCAGCACTGACCCCTGTGGAACACCACTAGTTACTGATTGCCAGTCTGAGAATGAACCATTTATCCCAACTCTTTGCTTTCTGTTAGATAGCCAATCCTCTATCCATGCCAGAATATTACCCCCAATCCCGTGATTTTTTACCTTAAGCAATAATCTTTTGTATGGACCACGCAAGACCATAGTGTGTCACAGGTAGATGCTCTGTTGCCAAGCTACCAACAATGTAACACAAAATTGGCTGCTGGGAGGTCCTCAAGGTCAGGCCAGGTTGACACACCTCCCTCCAATTTTGCCTCCTTTCCAAATTACCTCGCTGGGATCCAGTGAACAAATTGTGGGGTAACTGTAGAGAAGACCCCCTCACTACTACCCACTCAATAAAACAACACCACCAGAACCAGCTCAAGTTTCACCCGGCTAAGTCATTAGATAAGGCCGGACATCCATCATCATTAATTAATGCATTTAATGGGGGGGTAAAATTCAACTTTGGTGGGAGTGGAAAATAAGCAGTAGCGGATCGGCTGCCCGTTATACACCTTGCACAATTTTCCTTTCATTGAAGATTTAAATTATCAAATGAAACAGCACCATTGCAAGGAAATAAAGACTGCCTTTTTAAAATAGAGAAACCGAGGTTCATCATAAAAGAGTAAGAGAGAGGATACGGTAAATCAAGAAGTTATGATTAGATGACACTGTTTAAAATCATTATGATGGTAGGAGGAAGAAAAGACTGAGAAAGGTAAGGAGCGCCATAGTCTTAAGGTCCTGACAAAGAATGAATTAGATCAGAAATGGTGTAGTGAATCTTGCTTTCAACACATTCTGTAATCAGAGTGGAGGAGGAGTGTGTAGGGCGCTTTTTTAGCCCATAGAAGAAATAAGAGAGGAAGTCCACGGAAGCACTGACCATATAATTATCACCAGATATATATTGTTAGCAGAATATTCATCATAATACTTGCCTGTTATGGTGACTGAACTGTTACTATCAAGTTTTTTGATCGCATCGCGAACAGCACTTAGCAGTGTGGTACTGTTGACAGTTGAGTCATCGTTCAAGACAGCCTGGAAATTTACCACCACACTTCCATTTTGGAAACCAATGATGAAGATATTAAAACTTTTATCATTGAGCTTGGCTTGTGTAGTTGGCACAACCTAAAAATGAAGCACAAATATTATTTAATTGCCATTAAGAAACACTTTAGAGTTCCATTCATCCCATCCATCACCCACCCTCTCATCCATCCATCTACCCACTGATCTATCCATCTATCCACCACCCATGCACCCACTCATCCACCCACTCATCCATCAACTCACCATCCATCCACATGAAAGAAATACGACTGCTGGGAAAGGCAAGACAGCCCAGTGACTAAGTGCAGTCTGTATGAAATATAAATACATGTTTAAAGCTCTCTACTCCTTGGAAGGACTGGAGTGCTAACTCACTGGGTCTAACAGTGGGGAGTGTTGGGGGGAATTTTTCGGGGGGTCAGCGGGCACGATCGGTGGTGGGTTGGGTCGGGTGGGAAAAAAAGTGTTGACAGTGGGTCGGGACCCCGCTGTCAATCCACTGCCACGCGCCTTTCCCAGATGTCAGGTCTGTCAGCGCTGAACAGACCCGACACGCAGCAGCGGGCAAGCAATTCAGGCCATTATGACCTTGTTAACAGCCCATTAAGAAGTATTTTGAGTTCACCTTTACATTTTACGAGGTCGCCCATGGGGTTCACGCTGCTTGGGGATCACGTCAGGTAAGTAGGTCGGGAGTTGTATAACCATGGAATCAACTCATTACTTGACAGCTGCAAATGGTCTATAAAAGCTCCCATCTCACATCTGTTCACTTTCCAAGCTCAGAAGCTGTTGCTTACTGCATTTGGAAGACAGATTGAGCTTTATGCAGGTTGCAAGTGTTTGGAGTAAACTCTCTATCCAATGGAACCTCATTGGAACAATCCCTCTCACCACTGACAGCTCGCTTCTGTCATCTCAAGTTCACCTGCCATCTATTACATCAGCATCGGTGCCCTTGAAACTATCTCACCTTGATCCCCAGAATCCCGTCACGATCAGCCCCAACACCAGCAGCACCAGGCACACCAGCACTAACAACACCAACCTTCTCCGCAATCAATTGATGCTGCACAGGAGAAAGGGCATCAGCAGCTGACCACATTGCTGACCGGGAGGCCAGGGATGGCCCCACCATGGCCAGATTTACTTCACTTGATGCTGTACACCCTGGCTGCCACATGAGGCACAACACCATAAAGCATCCCTACAATGCCCAAGACATTCCTTTCACACTCATCACCATTGCGGGGGGGGGTACCGTTATGTCTCACCATTCACTGCAACTCAATAAGCCACTTCCAAAGGTGCACACAGATCTGTCCAAGAACGCAAAGTGCTGAAAATACAGCTTTCAATGTTTGACACCACATTAACAGAAACTTTTCGTGAACATTGCATAAAACACCCAAGTGCCTACCCTTGTGTGTTGTTACTTGGCATGATTGGACTAGGATGAGGGTGAGTGTGAGGGGTGGCTAGTGAGATGGGGAAGTGATAATGTAGATAGAGAGGGATGGGTGGAGGTGCAAGGTAAGTTGGTGTGAGTAAGGATGTGTAGGAGTAGGATAGGGAAGGCAGAGTGATGGGGATGTGATGAGTGGCACAGCAGGATGAGGTTGAGTGTGGCTTTGTACTAACGTTTCGTGATCTACTGAGATCATTGAAAGGTTTGTGTCACTGCAGCCTGGTCCTCCTGATGACATCCCTGCTTGTGTCCTCCTGTGCAATGTGCAAACTCCTGGGGATATCTTTTCGCCCATTGGAAGGGAAGGGAACCTCCCTGCGTGCTGTGACTCCCTCCATAAGCATATGGAGGGAATCATGGGAGAGCCTGGGTGCAGCCGTGCACCTCTGTGCAGTGCTTGTCAGTGTTTGCAGCACATCAATGCTGTAGAACACTGACAGCACAACTGTCAAAATCAATTTGTGCATGGTCCCTTTAAGGAAACCGGCTGATGATGCGTCATCAAATGACATCACCAGACCCGCTTCCTATTAATTAGCCGGCAAACACGCTGGGCGGGCTTAACAAGCCCAATGAGGGTAAAATCATTTTGGACAGCGGGCTGGAGCCAGCAGTGGGGTCAGGACCCGCCACGGATGTCGCCCGCCACGGACCCGCCGTGGTATGAGAAATCGCAGCCGTCATTTTTTTAAGAACAGAAGCAAGCACAAAAGTAGTTTAACTTACTGTATTTATAAAATTGGAAGATAAGTTCCTGTAGGCTTCACTTGCAGGATTGTTCAGGTCTTTGGAGAACTGTTTGGTGCTCAATGTTGCTTTCATTCTGAATGCTGTTTTGTCTGTAGAAACAGTAACAAATCATTAGCTACTTGGCTGCTGTGTGTGTTGAATCTGCATTGGAATCAAACAATCAAACAATAGACCGTGTTGCCTTAATTCACAAGATGTGAATAATTCTACAGTATAGCAAGAAGTTATTTATATGTGGAAAGCTCTGGTGCATTGAGGTTGACATTGTCCTAAAATGGCGCAGTCATATTTGAAAAAGGGTCTTATTGTCCGCTCGTGCTTAAATTTCAGTTGTCCAAATGAAAGGGCTAATTGATACACCCAGAGGAATGTTCTACACTAGACCAGGCGTATGACAGAAAACCAAAGATTCTGATGTCCTGTGACTGGGACGCAAATTAAAGTGCGGATTGAGAAAAGGCCATTGGGGTAATCAAGCCCAATTCCTGCCAGTGGAAAATGTACAACTCACATTCGAAGAAAGCTTCCTCCAGGCGTTATGTGTCAGCAAAATCATAAACATAGAATTCTTTGGATCAATATTTGTAAACACATATGTAAAATTTTGCTAGAAACAATTAACAAACGAAACATTCGCACTATGTTTGAGATGTTGTTAACACATAGCAAGCATGGAAACTCACCCCTCTCCCGCTCCACCACCACCACCATTAACTTAACTTTTTTTGAAGGAGGTAAATAATTTCTAAGGAGACCATTTTTAAACTGTATTCTTCCATTTCTTCACTAAGTTAACTTACGCTGCTGACCTTTAAAAGTTTTAACAAAGGTTTAGCATTATACCATTTATATTACCTATGTGTAAACCACTTTGAATAGTGCTCCTTTTGTGCTACTGCTATGCTATAATTTTCACAGGAGACTCTGTTGTCTGTTTCTCTAGTCTGTTCGTTTATGTACTAGAGCTGTGCTGGATCCCAGGGCACTAATCTCGCTAAGGTGACTGCATCACCCAACTAAACTTGCCAGATCCGTTAAGGCTGGTGGTCAGGGAGTAAACAACAGCCATATTGGCGTCGCTGTGTAAGGCATGTACCTGGAGTGGAGGCACTGAACAACACTAATCATCAATAAGTAGGTCTTCGAGTCCTCGTTAACAGATAGCCCACCTTCCTTGGTTATAGCAACCAGCCCCTAATGATACTGAAAGTTTGTAGGGGGGAATGTGTTTCGTTCATAATACCTCAATATTGTTGCTGTAGTAGTTGTGTCATGTTCACATTAAACACTTAAACTAAGGAGGAAACTTAGAGACAACGGGAATGGGTGTAGGAGAACATCTGGATTGCATCACAGAGAAAGACCAGAGAAGTAAAAGCACTTACTGTTGCAGTCACTGGCTGTAAGCAGCGTGCAGTCAGACAAAGCACAGATATCGCTCTTATTGATGAAACAAGCACTAGGATCTGTAGGTAAATAAAAATAATCAATAGTCAATACTGAGCAAGAATTCTCTTCCAGAGTCAGTGGTTATCGCAATACTAACACTTCTTCATAGATGAGAGGCCTTTTTTGTGTAACAGTTGTTCACTATTATAGTAGCATTTATTTAATATATGTGTCTGATCCCTAGTGCCGAGATAAACTTTGACTCTTCATTCTTGAAAGGAACTAAATAACAAGGGACCCTATGGGACTATATTAGATGCTAATTAGAGTAGCAAGGATTAACACTGGGCACTCTTTCACTATTTAGGCTTTCACTGTAGGATATGGGAATATAGGTTTAAATTGGTAAATGGCAAGTTCAAGACTGCTGTCAGGAAGCACTTTTTCAGACTAAGGAGACTTGGAATGGACTTCCAGGTAGGGCGGTGAAAGAAAAAACGCTGGAGTCATTCATGAGGCAGTTTGGTGACGTGATGGGGCAAACTATAGATCTTTATGAAAGGATGAGCTAGATGGGCCTTATGGATTCCCTTGTCTATCTTATCCTTGTGGTGACTTGCAATTATATTCCCATTAAAAAGGGTTTTGGTCAGTATTTGTTTGAAGAGGAAGAGCTGTGAAGGACAAAATATCTTAATTGTTATGATGATACCATACCTGTGTGTTGTAATAATATTTTGTGATGAAAATTACAACACTATATGCAAATAGCATCATTAAATCATATGCTTATATCATTATTTTGCATTTTTTTACAAACACTGTAAGATATCTGGCCTGGCAGCTTTTAAGGGATTGCCATGTCTCTTTTACATAGAATTACATACAATCACATAGAATATACAGCACAGAAACAGGCCATTCAGCCCAACTAGTCTGTGCTGGTATTTACACTCCACGCAAGTCTCCTCCCATTCCATCTCCCTCATCTCAGCCTTTCAGCATATCTTTCGATTCCCTTTTCTCTCATGTGCTCATCTAGTTTCTTTTTGAAAGCATCTAAGCTATTTGCCTCAACCACTTCCTGTGGTAGCGAGTTCCACATTCTAACCATTCTCTGAGTAAAGACATTTCTCCTTATTTCCCTACGGATTTATTAGTAACTATCTTGTACTTATGGCCCCTTTGAAGTCTTTTGTAACAAGCCTATGTTCTGAGGGTATTTGTTAATTCCAGTCTTAGATATAAAGAGAGCCGAGTAAACTCCTATAGTACTGCTACTGATATAATTTCCTTTGATGGCACACAGTTCCCAGAGTCACCCACAAGGTAATGGTCAAGTACTCAGCATGCCTCTGGTCAACAAGTAAAAAACAGCAATAACAACAGGAAATGCTGGAAACACTCAGCAGGTCAGGCAGCATCGAGGAGAGAGAGAGACAGAGTTAATGTTTCGAGTCGGGGACCCTTCGTCAGAACTGGAAAAGGTTAGAGAAGAGAGATTTTTAAGTAGGGGCAGGAAGGAGGGGAGGAAAGAACAAAGGGAAGGTCTGTGATAGGATGGAAGGCAGGAGAGATTAAAAGACAAAAGGGATGATGGTGCAAGGCAAGAGGAGATGGTAATGGAAAGAAACAAAAGATGACTCTAGATGAAGTGTGAATGATGATGGCAGCATCATTAACAGCTACCATGTGAGAAAATAAAAAAATATAAAGAAATACAGGGGCCGAGGTTATAGTCCAGCATAGGTTTGATCACATGACTCCAAACAGGTCAAACATCAATCTTCAGACGACCTATTTGGCTGAAAATAATGGAGCAAGTTTTAAGCCAATCAAAGTTTAAAGACTTGAGTCCTGGTTCCATAGTAGACAGTGGAATAATGGAGGCAAAGAAAGAAAAGGGAAGCTAAGGGTACCTGCAACAATCACAATAAGAAAAAAAATACTACATAGCATGTTAAAATATGAGATTTAATTTTCCGACTTAATGCTCCCAGCAGGGAGCTTCACATGGGTGTGCATATGAGAAATTTAGGTGCACGCTGTGTGCAATTTTCAACCATTTAAATTAATGGTCAGAAAATCATGCCCAAATTTTCGATATGTGCTCCCAGTAGGCAAGGCTCCCTCCACAAGGGCAATCAAAAAATGACCCCAATGGAATATTGGTCAGAATGTTTTGTTCTTCTGCTACAAAGAGAGAACGTGGGAAATCACCCCGCTGTGCTTATGATCTCGTTAGCACATCATGGTCAGAGGTCAACAGAAGCTACCAACAAATTTTTAATATGCAGAAATTATTTATAAAATGAAAATTCTAGTAAAATAACATGAGTAATAGAATGATAAAGCTCTTCTATTGCAATATATATGGAGATTTATCAGTCGTGTGTGAGCTGCAAAATGGAGTGGTTTGGAGTCTAAAGTTTAAGAAAATCTACCCCTATATATCACACACTTCAAAATCACCCTGAAACGCATTATTCCGCAATAAAAACATCAGTCTTGAAATTATCCATTGGGATATCAGGGTACAAATGCTTAATATGTTCATCCAAAATTTAACTCTTTGCTATTTTAGTGGATGTGCTAACCCAGTTGGGTTAATAAGACCACTGGAATAGAGGTAAGAGGAATTTCTGGCAAACTAAGCCTTCCAACACTAATATCCCATGGAGTAATTTCAATGATATATCGGGGTACATTTTCCTGTTCCCGCACCTGGGACTATTGGCTAAACTGAGTGCAACAAATAGAGGAAAACTAGATACATGCCTATTAAGGGAGCCCGCCTGATTTTACGCCTATTTAAACTTCAATGACCTAAGCCTGGAAATTCCGTACCCGTGGAGGCACTGAAGGATGGAGCTTTCATCCGGCGCTGTGACCCTGCCCCAAATCTCGGGGATTTGTTCTCATTTAAATGTTCGGGTTGGTTGTCCGCACCTGTAGTAGCGGCGCAACAGGGCGTTCCTGGCTCACGAAGAAGCAGAACTCAGTGCCTCTCCGAGAGAGGAAGAGCAAGGCCCAGATCAAGCTGAAGAGGAGGACTCGTTAAAATATTTAGACAACTTTTTCTCTGACTTGCAATGGTAATCAATTCCCCTGGGATTAGTTAACGTTTTTTGTTTACGTACTGGGGCCTTCGCTAAGCCCAGAACAGGACCTATGACTGCTCTCAGCAGATGCAAGTCACATTGGGCCTATCAGGGGAACTTTGGGTAGAATTCCAGGGAAAAGTCAGGAACCCCACCCATCCCCCCACAGACACATCCCTAAACTGCTGGTTCCACATAACTGGGGCTGGCAGAGGAAGCTCCTGCTTTTGCAGGCTCAAGATTTCTGGAATTTCTGAAGTGGGATGGAAACATAGAAACATAGAAAAATAGGAGCAGGAGTCGGCCATTCGACTCTTCGAGCCTGCTCCGCCATTCAATATGATCATGGCTGATCCTCTATCTCAATACCATAGTCCCGCTCTCTCCCCATACCCCTCGATGCCTTGGGAGATCTGGGATCTGCCACAAATTGCAACCCCAACCACCCACCCGCCCCCCACTCCCATCACAATTGTGCCCTTTATACTTTTAATATTCCACATTATCCCATCACTCCTGATTTAAACAGTTCCGATCTTTACCTCTGCACTGTGTTCCTGGGTTTGCCGGATTGGTATCCATAATTCCCTGGAAACAGCTACACGAGGAATTCCCTGGGGTATTCGTGCAGGCAGCAAAATCAGAGCACGTGTTGTTCCCAGTCTGACACTCATCAACATCTGAAACAAGAATTAGATTTTAAAAAAACAATCACTTGGAGCAAAAGTTACTTTAACCCAATAATTTAAAGTTGTGTTAAACTCAGGCAATATCCTACCTTCACATGTTCTTCCAGGTGTATTGGGGCTTGTGTCTGTGAACCCAGCATTACACTGACAGGTGTAAGTTGCATTCAATCTTATACAAGTTCCATTACCTGAACAGTCATTCAGCCCTGGCTGGCAGCTGTCTCTGTCTGTAATAAGAGCAGATATGTGTGAGAAAATTGATTCGATTTGAAAAAAACTAATAAGTAATGGAGTTTCATGTGACCTCTCTTTCCTTGCATTACTCCAATGTACATGTCGGCCTGGAATTTGCGATCGGGATGACGGCGAACTGGCAGTGTTCACCGTCATTCCGCCTTTGAAACTGAGCGTAAGTTTGGGATTTGGCGCTTGCGCAGGCGGAAATCCCAAAGTTGCGGTCTGTCAATGACCGCTCTGAAACTGGCTGCTTTGTCACCGCCCCCACCATCCACCACTCCCACCCACCCCTCCCCCACAGAGCCAGCAATCAGTGAAATCTCGTAAATCATTGAAACTGACGAAAACTTTTAAGTACCCTGTTGAATTCCCCACTTGAGTGTAACTGTAGTTTTAACAGCGTATTAACTGCTAAACAAATATTAAGGGCCTGGAAAATTAATTTTAATGTTGTGCATTGTGAAATTTGTCCATTTTAATATAAATTAAAACTTTTAAGAAACTATTGAAAAAAAATGTTTTTGTTTTTTTTAAGCTGGTCCACCTTTATTCCAGGTTTGCCTTTCTCCAAGTGAGAACCCCAATCTTTCTCTTGCTCTCACTAACTATTTCAAAAAGTTAAAATTTTAAGGGCTTACTCACTTCCCTGTTCACTGTCTGTGAGAATTCTGCCGTTTGACTGGCTGCTTAGACAGCCTGTTGACGTCACAGCAGTTTGAACAAGGGGATCCGCATTAAGTTTCGCTGAATTGAATGGTAGGTCAGAAAACCCAAAGTTCTCGACACAGGGATTGCGAGATCCCTTTACGGAGCGTTCTTCAGGGCCAGCAGTGAACGCCTTTGCTTCACTGCTGACCGCAAATTCCAGGCCATCATCTTCTAACTCTTAGATCTAGAATCATAGAATCATAGAAAGTTACAGCATGGAAGGAGGCCATTTCGGCCCATCGTGTCCGCGCAGGCCAGCAAAGAGCTATGTAGCCTAATCCCACTTCCCAGCTCTTGGTCCGTAGCCCTGCAGGTTAGAGCATCCCAAGTGCACATCCAAGTAATTTTTAAATGTGGTTAGGGTACCTGCCTCTACCACCCTTTCAGGCAGTGAGTTCCAGACGCCCACAACCCTCTGGGTGAAGAAATTTCCCCTCAAATCCCCTCTACACCTTCCACCAATTACTTTAAATCTGTGCCCCCTGGTTTTTGACCCCTCTGCTAAGGGAAATAGGTCTTTTCTATCCACTTTATCCATGCCCCTCATAATTTTATACACCTCAATAAGGTCTCCCCTCAGCCTCCTCTGTTCCAAAGAAAACAGACCCAGCCTATCCAGTCTTTCCTCATAGCTAAGATTCTCCAGTCCTGGCAACATCCTTGTAAATCTCCTCTGTACCCTCTCTAGTGCAATCACATCTTTCCTGTAATGTGGTGACCAGAACTGCACGCAGTACTTTAGCTGAGGCCTAACTAGTGTTTTATACAGTTGAAGCATAACACCCCCTGCTCTTGTATTCTATGCCACGGCTAATAAAGGCAAGCATTCCGTATGCCTTCTTAACCACCTTATCTACCTGGTCTGCTACCTTCAGGGATCTGTGGACATGCACTCCAAGGTCCCTTTGTTCCTCTACACTACACAGTGTCCTACCATTTAATGTGTATTCCCTTTCCTTGTTAGCCCTCCCCAAATGCATTACCTCACACTTCTCCAGATTGAATTCCATTTGTCACTGTTCTGCCCACCTGACCAATTTATTGATATTTTCCTGCAGTCTACAGCTTCCTTCTTCAGTATCAACCACACAGCCGATTTTAGTAACATCTGCAAACTTCTTAATCATACCCCCTATATTCAAGTCTAGATCATTGATATATACCACAAAAAGCAAGGGACCTAGTACTGAGCCCTGCGGAACCCCACTGGAAACAGCCTTCCAGTCACAAAAACACCCATCAACTATTACCCTCTGCTTCCTGTCTCCGAACCAGTTTTGAATCCAACTTGACACTTTGCTCTGGATCCCATGGGCTTTTAACTTCGTGACCAGTTTGCTATGTGGAACCTTATCAAAAGCCTTGCTAAAGTCCATATACACTACATCAAATGCACTACCCTCATCTACCCTCCTTGTTACCTCCTCAAAAAAATCAATCAAGTTGGTCAGACACGACCTTCCCTTAACAAATCCGTGCTGACTATCCTTGATTAATCCGTGTCTTTCTAAATGAAGATTTATTCTGTCCTTCAGAATTCTTTCCAATAATTTTCCTATCACCGAGGTTAGGCTGACTGGCCTGTAATTACTTGGTCTATCTTTTTCTCCCTTTTTAAACAAGGGTGCCACATTAGCAGTCATCCAGTCCTCCGGCACCACACCTGAAGCCAGAGAGGATTGAAAAATGATGGTCAGGGCCCCCGGTATTTCCCCTTTTGCTTCGCTTAACAGCCTGGGATACATTTCATCCGGGCCTGGGGATTTATCCACTTTTAAAGCTGCTAAACCCCTTAATACTTCCTCTCTCTCTATGTTTATTTCATCTAATATTTCACACTCCTCCCCCCCGATAGCAATGTCTGCTTCGCCCCTCTCCTTTGTGAAAACAGAAGCAAAGTATTCATTAAGAACCCTACCGACGTCTCCCGCCTCCACATACAGATTACCCTCATGATCTCTAATAGGCCTTACCCTTTCTTTAGTTATCCTCTTACTCTCAATATATTTATAAAACATCTTTGGGTTTTCCTTGATTTTACTTGCCAAGAATTTTTCATGCTCTCTCTTTGCTTTCCTAATATCATTTTTAATTGCACCCCTGCACTTTCTGTACTCCTCTAAAGATTCTGGAGTATTTAGCCCTCGGTATCTGTCATACACATCCCTTTTTTTCTTTATCCTACCCTGTATATCCCTAGACATCCAGGGGGCTTTAGATTTGTTAGTCCCACCTTTTTTCTTTAAGGGCACATATTTGGTCTGAACCCTCGGATCTCCTCCTTGAATGCCTCCCACTGCTCTGACACTGTTTCCAGTCCACTATGGCTAAATCCCCTCTGAGCTCAGCAAAATTTACTTTTCCCCAATTTAGAATTTTTATTCCTGGTTTATCCTTGTCCTTTTACATAACTACCTCAAATCTAACAGAATTATGGTCACTAGCACCAAAATGCTCCCCCACTGATGCGCCTTCTACCTGCCCAGCTTCATTCCCTAAAATTAAGTCCAGAACCGTCCCCTTCCTTGTTGGGCTTGCTATATACTGGCTAAAAAAGTTCTCCTGGATGCATTTTAGGAATTCCGCACCCTCTATACCCTACACACTAATTTTATCCCAGTTAATATTGGGGTAGTTGAAATCCCCTACTATTACTGCCCTATAGTTTTTGCAATTCTCAGAAATCTGTCTACATGTTTGTTCTTCTATCTCCCTCTCACTGTTTGGGGGTCTGTAGTACACTCCCAGCAGTGTGATCACCCCTTTTTTGTTTTTCAATTCAACTCATATGGCCTTGTTTGATGATCCCTCCAACATATCATCCCTCCTCACAGCTGTAATAGTTTCTTTAATCAATACCGCGACCCCCCCTCCCTTTTTACCTCCCTCTTTATCCTGTCTGAAAATCCTGTAACCAAGAATTTTGAGCTGCCATACCTGCCCCTCTTTCAGCCACGTCTCTGCAATAGCTATAATATCATAGTCCCAAGTATCTACCTGTGCCCTCAGCTCTTCTGCCTTGTTCGCTATACTCCTTGCATTGAAGTATATACCATTTAGTACAGGCAAGCCTCCTTGTTGAATACTATCTAGCCCTTGATTCCTCTGTCCTTCCAATTTACTTTCTGCGTTTTTGTTTTCCAATTCTTCTTACCTCCCTATTGACTCTATACTTAGGTTCCCATCCCCCTGCCAAGCTAGTTTAAACCCTCCCCAACAGCACCAGCAAACCCTCCAGCGAGGATATTGATCCCGTTCCCGTTGAGGTGCAACCCGTCTGGCTTGTAGAGGTCCCACCTCCCCCAGAAATGGTTCCAATTCCTCAGGAATCTAAAGCCCTCCCTCCTATACCACCTCTCCAGCCACGCATTCATCTGCTCTATCCTCCTATTTCTGTACTCTACCAATACAAAATGGTTCCTGGGCAAATGTGTTAAGTCACCGTGAAACAGTTAGTATTATTTTCATATCGTAGTCAGATGGTGTCAGCCTTGGCTCAGTAGTAGCACTCTCATTTGTGAATCAGTTGGTTACGCATTCAAGCCCCCATCCAGTATGACATTTCAGTGCAATGCAGAGCGAGTGCTGCATTGTCAGAGGTGACATCTTTCAGATGAGACGATAAATTAAAGTTCAAGGGCCTTCCCAGGTGGACATAAAAAATCTCATGGCACCATTCAGAGAAGAACATTGGAGTTGTCCTGGTGTCCTTGCCAATATTTCAGATGCATAAATCACTAAAAGTAGCGACGCAGGTTAATAAGATCCTAAAAAAAGCAAACAAAGCACTGGGGATCATTTCTAGGGATATGGAGGGAGATTTTCCACTGATACATTAGGCGCTAAAGAGCCTCTGAGGTGGCGAAGATGGGATCTTAAGCTGAAACGCCACGTTAGCCCGCGTTTTGAGCAAGATACCATCTTGCTAAGAGAGAAAGGAGTTGAAGCTTGAGATAGGAACGGCTGCTCAAAGGATGGCTAAGGGGCTGATTGCCACTTAAATTGCCTGCTAGCGCTCATTAACGAAGCTGCACGGTATTTTGGTGGATAGTGCTTGACCCAATGCCCTCTCCTAATAGCAACCAGCTGACTTGGAGGAAACAAGTCCTTGCAGAGGATTTTGAGCGCTACTTCAAGGTATATCGTCATTTACTGTTCACTTGCGGCTGAAGGTTTGAAGAGGACTTTTGAAAAACATCGGGAGACTTTCTGGGACACTTGGTCAAGACTTCATCAACACTATCAAGATTTATTCCAGAAACTCACTGAGGACTTCACCTAAAAAGAGTAAGTGCTATGCTACTCTACCTTATTGGACACCTTTTAGGAGTCACCAGGTAAAAGGGAGTGCTCGTCATCTGCATCTTGCTAGGGGTCCCCCTTGGTGTGCAGGAGGATGGGAGGAGGACATGAGGCCAGGCAGAGCAGAACCCGTTGCTGCAGGAGAGAGGGACTGGAGGAACAGTAGGGCGAGGTGGACTCCTTTCCCCCTCCAGGTACAGGACATCCCTCCTCCACTGGAGCTCCAAGAACCTGTGCACCCTCTCTCTTGGTCCCTGAGACATCCTGAAATCTGCCGCTGTGTGTCAGCCAGTCCATTCCACACCTTCAATGGAAGTGGTGGAGTGGAGCCCACATATACTGCTCCACAAAAATTGTGTCTAATCATCGATTGAGTGCTAAACCTGTAGTTGTCTGATTTAGCACCTCCAGGCAAGTTCATATTATGGTAATCAGCGATTAGACCCAAAATTGCGTGCTAAAACCAGACTTTCAAAAAGGCATGTCTTATTAGCACAACACCCATTTAGCAATTGTTTTCACTCTTTCACCAAAATCACCCCATAAAAAGAAAGACTGGCATTTATATAGCGCCTTTCACAACCACCAGACGTCCCAAATTGCTTCACAGCCCATGAAGTACTTTTTGAAGTGTAATCACTGTTGTAATGTAGGAAACGCGGCAGCCAATTTATGCACAGCAAGCTCCCACAAGCAGCAATGTGATAATGACCAGATAATCTGTTTTAGTGATGTTGATTGAGGGATAAATATTGGCCAGGACACTGGGGAGAACTCCCCTGCTCTTCTTGGAAATAGTGCCAAAGGATCTTTTATGTCGATCTGAGAGAGCAGGCGGGGCCTCGGTTTAACGTCTCATCCAAAAGACAGCACCTCCGACAGTGCAGCACTCTCTCAGTACTGCACTGGAATGTCAGCCTAGATTTTTGTGCTCAAGTCTCTGGAGTGGGACTTGAACCCACAACCTTCGGACTCAGAGGCGAGGGTGCTACCCACTGAGCCACAGCTGACATTCCATGGGATTGTAAAGCAGAGAAGTTATGTTATATTTGTATGGAACCTTGGTTAGCCCACACTTGGAGGACTGTGGGCAGTTCTGGACTCATTCTAAAAAGGATATACAGGCACTAGAGAAGGTGCAGAAAAGATTGACAAGGATGATGCCAGAACTGAGAGCTTACACCTCTCAGTTAAGTCTGGGGCTCTTCTCTCTAGAAAATAGAAGGCTGAGGGGTAACGTATACAGGTCTTCACGATTATGAAAGGGTTTGATACGGTAGACATAGAGAAGATGTTTCCATTTGTAGGCGCGACCAGAACTAGGATCCATAAACATAAGATAGTCACTAATAAAGTCAATAGGGGATTCAGGAGAAATGTCTTTACCCAGAGAATGGTTAGAATGGGGGACTTGCGACCACAGGGAGTACATGAGGCAAATAGCATAGATGTATTCAAGGGGAAGCTAGATAAGCACATGAGAGAGAGAGAGGAATAGAAGGATATGTTGATGGTGTTTGAAGGAAAGGGATGGGCAGAGGCTCGTGTGGAGCATAAACACTGGCATGGAACTGTTGGGCTGAATGGCCTGTTTCTGTGCTGCAAATAGTTTGTAACTTTGTAAATGCTGAGGGAAGACATCATCTACTTGTTCAAGTAGAAATAAAAGATCCCATGGCACTATTTGAAGAAGGGATATTTTTCTGATGTCCTGGCTGCATTCATCTCTCATCTAACACAACTGGAAGAGACTGTCTGGTCATTTATCCCAATGCGAGGCACTAAAACATGGTGGAGAAGCACTATTGGTGCGAATACATGAACTAATTTCTCTTATTTGGAAGGAGGAGAGCATGCCAGGGGATCTCAGAGACGCCATAATCATGACCATCTTCAAGAAAGGTGACAAGTCCGATTGCGGTAATTACAGAGGAGTCTCCCTGCTGTCTGCCACAGGGAAAGTCATTGCAAGAATCCTCCTCAATCGCTTTCTCGCAGTGGCTGAAGATCTCCTCCCAGAGGCGCAATGCGGATTCCGCCCACTAAGGGGCACAATGGACATGATCTTCACCGCGCGTCAACTATAAGAGAAATGCAGGAAACAGCGCCAACCGCTGTACATGGCCTCCTTTGATCTCACAAAGGCCTTCAACACCGTCAACCGTGAGGGATTATGGAGTGTCCTCCTCAAATTCGGCTGCCCTCAAAAGTTTGTCACCATCCTCCACCTGCTTCACGACGACATGCAAGCAGTGATCCTGACCAATGGATCCACCACAGACCGAATTCACGTACGGACCGGGGTAAAGCAAGGCTGTGTCATCGCACCAACGCCCTTCTCAATCTTCCTGGCTGCAATGCTCCATCTCACCCTCAATAAGCTCCCCGCTGGAGTGGAGCTAATCTACAGAACAAACGGGAAACTGTTCAACTTCCGTCGCCTCCAGTCCAGATCCAAGGTCGTCCCATCCTCTGTCATTGAATTACAGTATGCAGACAACGCTTGCATCTGCGCACACTCTGAGGCTGAACTCCAAACCATCGTCAACCCCTTCACCGAAGCATAGGAGAGCATGGGCCTTACACTAAACATCCGTAAGACAAAGGTCCTCTACCAACCTGCCCCCGCCACACAGTACTGCTCCCCATTATCAAAATCCATGACGAGGCCTTGGACAATGTGAACCACTTTCCATACCTCAGGAGCCTACTGTCAACAAGGGCAGACATTGATGACAAAGTCCAACACCGCCTTCAGTGTGCCAGTGCAGCCTTCGGTCGCCTGAGGAAGAGAGTGTTTGAAGACCAGGACCTCAAACCCAGCACCAAGCTCATGATCTACAGAGCAGCAGTGATACACGATGTGGTCTCCTCTACATTGGGGAGACCAAACGCAGATTGGGTGACCGCTTTGTGGAACAGTCCGTAAGGGGGACCCCGAGCTCCCGGTGGCCTGTCACTTTAATTCTCCGCTCCACTCCCACTCTGACCTCACCGTCCTCGGCCTATTACACTATTCCAAGGAAGCGCAGCGTAAGCTTGATGAACAGCACCTCATCTTTCGTTTAGGCACCCTACAGCCTTCTGGACTCAACATCGAGTTCAACAATTTTACATCATAACCTCGGCCCCTATCACATTTATATTTTATTTTTTCATCCACCCTTTTGTTTGGCCCCCCCCTTTTCTTTCCTCCCAGAAGCTGGCAGCTGTCCTTCATTCTGCCAGTGCATTTCACACTTCTTTTAGCCTCAACCTGTTACGTCAACACCTCCTCTTGCCTTGATTATCTCTTAATGTCTCTCAATGTCTCTTAATCTCTCCTTTTGTTCTTTCATCCCCTCCCTCTTTTCCCAGCTTTATCCTTGCTTTAAATCTATTTAATTTCCTGCTTTTTTCCAGTTCTGACGAAAGGTCTTCGACCTGAAACGTTAACTCTGTTTCTCTCTCCACGGATGCTGCCTGGCCTGCTGAGTTTTTCCAGCGTTTTCTGTTGTTACCACGTTTGTATTATAGGTTAAAATATAGGAGAGACAAGTTAAAATAATAGGGGGGTGAAATTGGATATGGGGGACACACAACAGGCGTAATCGCATTTGCCGACCATTATAGTACGCTGCCTATATTCAGTTCAATTGAAGTCAATGGAACTAAACGTAGGGGGAGCATAAAACAGGCGACCGATGCGATACCACCTGTTTTGGGTCACAGCCCATGTCCAATTTCCAAAAGGCATTCGATAAGGTGCCACAAAATAGATTGTTACGCAAGATAAGGGCTCATGGGGTTGGGGGTAATATATTAGCATTGATAGAGGATTGGTTAAAGGACTGAAAACAGAGAGTTGGGATAATTATGATCACTACCCCCAAAATGCTCTCCCACTGATACCCCTTCCACCTGCCCAGCTTCATTCCCTAAAATTAAGTCCAGAACTGCCCCCTCCCTTGTTGGGCATGCCACGTACTGACTAAAAAAGTTCTCCTGAATGCATTTTAGGAATTCTGCACCCTCTATACCCTTCACACTAATTTTATCCCAGTTAATATTAGGGTAGTTGAAATCCCCTACTATTACTGCCCTATAGTTTTTGCACTTCTCAGAAATGTGCCTACATATTTGCTCTTCTATCTCCCTCTGACTGTTTGGGGGTCTGTAATACACTCCCAGCAGTGTGATTGCCCCTTTTTTATTCTTCAGTTCAACCCATATGGCCTCATTGGATGATCCATCTAACATATCATCTCTCCTCACAGCTGTAATTGTTCCTTTAATCAATACTGCGGCCCCCACTCCTTTTTTATCCCCTCTCTATCTCGTCTGAAAACCCTGTAACCAGGAATGTTGAGCTGCCATTCCTGCCCTTCTTTCAGCCATGTCTCAGTAATAGCTATAATATCATACTCCCACATGTCTATCTGTGCCCTCAGCTCATCTGCCTTATTCCCTGTACTCCTTGCATTGAAATATATACCATTTAGCACTGCCAAACTCCCTTGGTGTCTATTTTCCAGCCTTTGTTTCCTCTGCTTTCCAGACTTGCTTACTAATTTTCTGCCCTCCAATTCCAGCTTTGCTTCTCTCCCTTCTGAAACTACTCTCAGGTTCCCATCCCCCTGCCAAGCTAGTTTAAACCCTCCCTAACAGCACTAGCAAACCCCCCCGCGAGGATATTAGTCCTGGCCCTGTTGAGGTGCAACCCGTCCGGCTTGTACAGGTCCCACCTCCCCCAGAAACGGTCCCAATGCCTCAGGAATCTAAAACCCTCCCTCCTGCACCATCTCACCAGCCACATATTCATCTGCTCTATCCTCCTATTTCCATGTTCAGAAGTGAGTGTGCTACCAACTGAGCCATGGCTGACACTAATTCCAAAGGGTCTCTCATCTGCATTTACCTTTATGATCCAGTTTAGTGCTAATCAGAACTACATTGACACTCAGGGAGGCCACAGGATGTCTGTTGTCACCTCTCCAGTAGGTGGTGCTCTTCTGAGGTGGTGGCTGAGACTCACTGGGGCCAAAAATCATTGGCCTTTCTGGTGCATTCCTGCCACAACTTCAGTGGGCAATTCTGTGGGCCCCGGAAGAAATGGATTCTTTTCCCTCTCCTTACAAAGTCAGTGAGGTAGGAGGGGCTTGGACAAGGGGCACAGATTCCCAACGTGACCCAGCCCTCACCATCACTCAGAGGAGCCTGGGTAGGATCAGTGGTGAGACCAGGTGTACTATGCTGCCAAAAGTTGGGAGTGGGCCCCATCTGGGCCTCCATGCCAGGATCATGGCCTTAGAAGAATGCGGCTGTAGGTTTCGTGTAAATATATTTCAAAAGTCACCTCACCCGATCGGCCTCTGTTTCTCCACGACCTGTAGCCTCTTCAGCAGCCGAGCGGCCTTGATGCATCTCAAGTGAGGCAGGTAGTCATCAATGGCATGAAAATCAAGGGATCTTCTCCTGATGCCACAATCTTTGCCGGAGTCAGTGCCATTAAATTAGAATGCTATTCTTGGTAGGCTGTAACTAGTAGGGTGCCGCAAGGATTAGTGCTTGGGCCTCAGCTATTTACAATCTATATTAATGACTTGGATGAAGGTATCGAGTGCAATGTATCCAAGTTTGCTGATGATACAAAACTAAGTGGGAAAGTAAGCTGTGAGGAGGACAGAAAGGGCCTGCAAAGGGATAGAGACAGGTTAAGTGAATGGGCAAAAAGGTGGCAGATGGAGTATAGTGTGGGGAAATGTGAGGATATTCACTTTGGTAGAAAAACAGAATATTTTTTAAATGGTGAGAAACTATTAAATGTTGGTGTTTAGAGAGATTTCGATGTCCTCTTACAGGAAACAGAGTTAACATGCAGGTACAGCAAGCATTTAGGAAGGCAAATGGCATGTTGGCCTTTATTGCAAGGGGTTTGGAGTACAAGAGTAAGGAAGTCTTGCTACAATTGTACAGGGCATTGGTGAGACTACACCTGGAGTACTGTGCACAGTTTTGGTCTCCTTATCTGAGCAATGATATACTTGCCTTAGAGGCGGTGCAACAAAGGTTCACTAGATTGATTCTTGATGAGAGGGTTGTCCTATGAGGAGAGATTGAGTAGATTGGGCTTATACTCTCTGGAGTATGGAAGAATGAGAGGTGATCTCATTGAAACCTATAAGATTCTGAGGGGAATTGACAGGGTAGATCCTGGTTGGAGAGTCTAGAACTAGGGGGCATAATCTCGGGATAAAGTGTCAGCCATTTCAGATGAGAAGGAATTTCTTCACTCAGCGGGTTGTGAATCTTTGGGTTGAGTATATTCAAAGCTGAGATAGATAGATTTTTGGACTCTAGGGGAATCAAGGGATATGGGGATCGGGCAGGAAAGTGGAGCTGAGGTCGAAGATCAACCATGATCTTATTGAATGGCGGAGCAGGCTCGAGGGGTCTTATGGCGTACTCCTGTTCCTAATTCTTATGTTCTTATGTTCTTAGTTCACCCCAATGAGTGAGAAGAGAAGTCAGCCAAATGTTTTTCAGTCAAAGCATAGACTTGTAGAATAAGTTACCAGGGGAGACCATTGAAATAAATAGTACATATGGGCCTAGAAATTCGTCTCGCGCGGTGGCACAAAACGCACGGTATCGTTGCAGTCAGTGGAACTGAATATCAGGCGTTGCATTATAATGGGTGGCCGATCCGATATCGCCCGTTTTGCGCCCCCGCCCGAGATGAATTTCTCGCCCATGTATTCAAGACGTTATGACGAAAGGTCATTGACCTGAAACATTAACTCTGTTACTCTATCCAGAGATGCTGCCTGACTTGCTGAGTATTTCCAGCATTTTCTCTTTTTATTTCAAATTTCCAGCATCCGCAGTATTTTACTTTTGAATTCAAGAAGTAGTTGTTTCAGATTTGCTTCTGGAGAGAGAATGGATTGAGGGATGTGGTTAGAAGGTTGGTAAAAGGTATTATCTATGTAGGGACCTTGGATGTCATTTCAACTAATCAGAGTTGAAAGGTCTGGGTTGGGTTGTTAATTTATTATCTTGCAATTGTTTTGATTTACTTCACTCATTCGAGAGAAATTACACAGAAATCGTCTTGGAGGCTTTGACTATGGTTAGTAACCTCCATTACGAGATTCGATGAGTTAGGCAGAGTTATGATATAGGACAATGGACACACCCTATGGAGGGAATGAGTGACAGGTAAAAACATTTCTTCTTCCTACTTCTTTATGTTCTTAACTTTCATACTATTTGCATGTAATTGTATAGAACATTTAAATACACTTCGGTATCTTGATGTTTGAATAAATGGGCCTAGATCATCCCTTTAGTAGCATAGAATCCTACAATAATGATGGCAACAGTGGAATGCAAGTAAAATAATTTTTGCATAATGCTGCTGGTAATGACTTACTATCAAAATGACAGGACATTGTAGTTGCTATCTCAATTTCCCATTTTTTGGAACGTCAGTGGAAATGAAGCCTAATGGAGTTTACACCAACTTAAGCGATAATAAGAAAGACCCATTTCTTCTCAGACATTGACAGAGTCCTGACCTCAGCAGTCAATTGGGTATCTAGATATGCTTCAACTTAATTGAGGAAAGGGACAATAAAGAAGTGTTCTCGATTGCAGCCCAGCCCTACCACCACCACCATTTAGCTGTTTGGCTGGACATCACCTGCTGCTCTTTCCCTCTCCCTGTGTTGTACCCTTAGAGATCTGAAAGTTTTGAGAACTTTTATTGTATTTCAGATGTCACACTTAAACCTCAAATCGATATATAAAAGCAAAAGAAAGGCAATCATTTCATACTGAGGTCAACTACAGGTTAATACTGTTGAGACTGGGTTTAAGATTGCCAAATCTCCCGGAATGGGGCATGGATCTCCTGGGCGTTACTGCTTGCAGCCCGAAAGATTTTCACCATTTAAATTTCCCGCCGCAGCATTGCCCCTCCCAGCTCCACAATGTCACTTGCGGCTGCCCCAGAGTTGCCTCCGGCTCAGTGATATCACCCCCTGCACTACCGCCTCAGAACTAGGACCAGCTGATGTGCTGGGAATAATCGAGAGGAGGCCTCAGTAATCTGGTGTCGAAAATTGGGGGGGTGAGCCTTGGGAATGACGGATCCTCGAGTATCGGGGGGGGGGGGTGATCCTTGGGAATCGGGGATCTCGGGAATCTGGCGGGCAGGCGGATGGGGGATCCTTGGGAATCGGGGATCTCGGGAATCGGATGTCTCGGGAATCAGGGGGGCCTCGGGAATCCGTGGGCCTTGGGAATCTGGGGGGCTCTCGAGAATCAAGGTCGGCCTTGGGAATCGGGGGGGCCTTGAGAGTTAACGAGAGGCCTCGGGAATTGGGGGGCTCTGGGAATCCAGGAGGCTTTGGGAATCGGGGGGCCATCAGAAAACGAAAGGTCTCGGGAATCAGGGGGCCTTGGGAAGTGGGGAGCCTCGGGGATCCGATGGCCCTCAGGAATTGGGGGTGAATTTTGGGAGTCGAGGGAAGGTTTTGGGAAACTGGGATGGCCTCAGGGATTGGCGGAGTCTTGTGTGTTGGGGAGCTTGGGAATTGGGAGGGGGGCCCTTCGGGAGTTGGGGCAGGAATGGGGTTCAGGGAGACAGGGAGACTGGTGAATGGAACTCGGGAGAGAGGGAAACTGAGAAATGGGGGCTCGGTGGCGAGAGGAAGACTGGGGAATGGGGTCAGGGAGTGAGGGAGACTGAGAAATGGGGGCTCGGGACAGCGAGGCAGACTGGAGAATGGGGGTTCAGGGGAAGAGAACGGGATTGGGGGCTGAGCAGGCGACTGGATGCCGGGATTGGGGCTTGGGTGAGGTGGAGAGAGCGTGAGAGTAAGGAATGGGGCGGGTGTGGGGACCAATATTTTCTGCAGAGCCAGGAGCAGTAGAAACATGGGCCGCCATTTCGCCTACTGAGGCGGGTCCAGGGCGGCCGGGGTCGGTGGAGGGGTGCGACCCTGCTGCTGGCTCCATCCCGCTCTGTGAAAAGATTTTACGTTGATTGGGCTTGTTAAGCCCGCCTAGCACATTTCCCGGCCAGTTGAGGGGAGTGGGTCTGATGACGTCATTTGAGGGAGGTCCTCTTCCCTACCAATGGGCGGAAGAGACCTCCCCAGGAGATCAACGCAGTCTGGTTGCACATTGCACAGGAGGACACAAGCAGGGATGTTGTTAGGAGGACCAGGCTGTAGTGGCACAAACCTTTCAATGATCCCAGCAGATCACGAAACATTACTGCAAAGCCACACTCACCCTCACCCTGCTGTGCCACTCATCACATCCCCATCACTCTGCCTTCCCTACCCTACTCCTGCACATCCTTACTCACACCAACTTACCTTGCACCTCCACCCATCCCTCTCTAAGTACATTATCACTTCCCCCTCTCACTAGCCACTCCTCACACTCACCCTCATTCTAGTCCAATCATACCAACTAACAACACACAAGGGTAGGCACTTGTGTGTTTTAGCCAATGTTCATGTGAAGTTTCTGTTAATGTGCTGTCAAACATTGAAATTTTATTTTCAACACTTTGCGTTCATTGGACAGATTTGTGTGCACCTTTGGAAGTGACTTAGTGAGTTGCCATAAATGGTGAAGCATAATGGTAACCCCCGCAATGGTGATGAGTGTGAAAGGAATGGCTTGGGCATTGTAGGGATGCTTTATGATGTTGGTGTGGGGTGGTGCCAGCCTGGTGCATCATGTGGCAGCCAGGGTGTACAGCGTCAAGTGAAGTAAATCTGGCTATGGTGAGGCCATTCCTGGTGTCCCGGGCAGCAATGTGGTCGGGTACTGATGCCCTGTGTCCTCATCAGCATCAGTTGATTGCGGAGAAGGTTGGTGTTGTTGTTGGTGCTGTTGGTGTGCCTGGGTTTGCTGGTGTTGGGGCTGATCGTGGTGGGATTCTGAGGACCAAGGTGAGAGAGTGTAAACCGTACCTATTCTGATGTAATAGATGGCAGGTTAAGGTGAGATGACAGAAGCAAATCTGTCAATGCTGAGAGAGGCTATTCCAGTGAGGTGGCATTGGATAGAGAGTTGGCTCCAAACACTTGCAAGCTGCATAAAGCTCAATCGATTTGAAAAAAACTAATAAGTAATGGAGTTTCATGTGACCTCTCTTTCCTTGCATTACTCCAATGTACATGTCGGCCTGGAATTTGCGATCGGGATGACGGCGAACTGGCAGCGTTCACCGTCATTCCGCCTTTGAAACTGAGCGTAAGTTTGGGATTTGGCGCTTGCGCAGGCGGAAATCCCAAAGTTGCGGTCTGTCAATGACCACTCTGAAACTGGCTGCTTTGTCACCGCCCCCACCATCCACCACTCCCACCCACCCCTCCCCCACAGAGCCGGCAATCAGTGAAATCTCGTAAATCATTGAAACTGACGAAAACTTCTAAGTACCCTGTTGAATTCCCCACTACAGTGTAACTGTAGTTTTAACAGCGTATTAATTGCTAAACAAATATTAAGGGCCTGGAAAATTAATTTTAATGTTGTGCATTGTGAAATTTGTCCATTTTAATATAAATTAAAACTTTTAAGAAACTATTGAAAAAAAATGTTTTTGTTTTTTTAAGCTGGTCCACCTTTATTCCAGGTTTGCCTTTCTCCAAGTGAGAACCCCAATCTTTCTCTTGCTCTCACTAACTATTTCAAAAAGTTAAAATTTTAAGGGCTTACTCACTTCCCTGTTCACTGTCTGTGAGAATTCTGCCGTTTGACTGGCTGCTTAGACAGCCTGTTGACGTCACAGCAGTTTGAACAAGGGGATCCGCATTAAGTTTCGCTGAATTGAATGGTAGGTCAGAAAACCCAAAGTTCTCGACACAGGGATTGCGAGATCCCTTTACGGAGCGTTCTTCAGGGCCAGCAGTGAACGCCTTTGCTTCACTGCTGACCGCAAATTCCAGGCCATCATCTTCTAACTCTTAGATCTAGAATCATAGAATCATAGAAAGTTACAGCATGGAAGGAGGCCATTTCGGCCCATCGTGTCCGCGCAGGCCAACAAAGAGCTATGTAGCCTAATCCCACTTCCCAGCTCTTGGTCCGTAACCCTGCAGGTTAGAGCATCCCAAGTGCACATCCAAATAATTTTTAAATGTGGTTAGGGTACCTGCCTCTACCACCCTTTCAGGCAGTGAGTTCCAGACGCCCACAACCCTCTGGGTGAAGAAATTTCCCCTCAAATCCCCTCTACACCTTCCACCAATTACTTTAAATCTGTGCCCCCTGGTTTTTGACCCCTCTGCTAAGGGAAATAGGTCTTTTCTATCCACTTTATCCATGCCCCTCATAATTTTATACACCTCAATAAGGTCTCCCCTCAGCCTCCTCTGTTCCAAAGAAAACAGACCCAGCCTATCCAGTCTTTCCTCATAGCTAAGATTCTCCAGTCCTGGCAACAACCTCGTAAATCTCCTCTGTACCCTCTCTAGTGCAATCACATCTTTCCTGTAATGTGGTGACCAGAACTGCACGCAGTACTTTAGCTGAGGCCTAACTAGTGTTTTATACAGTTGAAGCATAACCACCCCCTGCTCTTGTATTCTATGCCACGGCTAATAAAGGCAAGCATTCCGTATGCCTTCTTAACCACCTTATCTACCTGGTCTGCTACCTTCAGGGATCTGTGGACATGCACTCCAAGGTCCCTTTGTTCCTCTACACTACACAGTGTCCTACCATTTAATGTGTATTCCCTTTCCTTGTTAGCCCTCCCCAAATGCATTACCTCACACTTCTCCAGATTGAATTCCATTTGTCACTGTTCTGCCCACCTGACCAATTTATTGATATTTTCCTGCAGTCTACAGCTTCCTTCTTCAGTATCAACCACACAGCCGATTTTAGTAACATCTGCAAACTTCTTAATCATACCCCCTATATTCAAGTCTAGATCATTGATATATACCACAAAAAGCAAGGGACCTAGTACTGAGCCCTGCGGAACCCCACTGGAAACAGCCTTCCAGTCACAAAAACACCCATCAACTATTACCCTCTGCTTCCTGTCTCCGAACCAGTTTTGAATCCAACTTGACACTTTGCTCTGGATCCCATGGGCTTTTAACTTCATGACCAGTTTGCTATGTGGAACCTTATCAAAAGCCTTGCTAAAGTCCATATACACTACATCAAATGCACTACCCTCATCTACCCTCCTTGTTACCTCCTCAAAAAAATCAATCAAGTTGGTCAGACACGACATTCCCTTAACAAATCCGTGCTGACTATCCTTGATTAATCCGTGTCTTTCTAAATGAAGATTTATTCTGTCCTTCAGAATTCTTTCCAATAATTTTCCTATCACCGAGGTTAGGCTGACTGGCCTGTAATTACTTGGTCTATCTTTTTCTCCCTTTTTAAACAAGGGTGCCACATTAGCAGTCATCCAGTCCTCCGGCACCACACCTGAAGCCAGAGAGGATTGAAAAATGATGGTCAGGGCCCCCGGTATTTCCCCTTTTGCTTCGCTTAACAGCCTGGGATACATTTCATCCGGGCCTGGGGATTTATCCACTTTTAAAGCTGCTAAACCCCTTAATACTTCCTCTCTCTCTATGTTTATTTCATCTAATATTTCACACTCCTCCCCCCCGATAGCAATGTCTGCTTCGCCCCTCTCCTTTGTGAAAACAGAAGCAAAGTATTCATTAAGAACCCTACCGACGTCTCCCGCCTCCACATACAGATTACCCTCATGATCTCTAATAGGCCTTACCCTTTCTTTAGTTATCCTCTTACTCTCAATATATTTATAAAACATCTTTGGGTTTTCCTTGATTTTACTTGCCAAGAATTTTTCATGCTCTCTCTTTGCTTTCCGCACTCATGAAGACGGTCTCAATCGGGATCTTGGGTTTATGTCACGATACATGACGTGATCCGGACTCGAGTCGTCGTTAGCTTGTTCACAGATGTGATTCCCAGTAAAAAAGTAAAAATTTTCCCAGTAAAAAAGTAAAAATTTTAAAGCTTTCCGTTTTACATACAGACGGCAGCTTTTGACACGTTAGAACCCCTGTGACTACACCTCATTGTCTCAGTTGTATCTTGCTATGTCTTTGATGTGGTACCTTCCTGGCTGACTTAATTAACTTTATCACACCTCGGCAGATAGTCAGGATGATTTAATTTAGTGGTCTGCAATTGTAAGGTACACATGCTTTGTTCTCTCTCTATATATGCTTTGGCGATTCTGTATCTAATTTACTTCACCTGAGGAAGGAGCAATCGATAGCTCCGAAAGCTTGTGATTTCAAATAAAACTGTTGGACTATAACCTGGTGTTGTGCGACCTCTCAATTTTGTCCACCCCAGTCCAACACCGGCATCTCCGCATCATATCCCTAGACATCCAGGAGGCTTTGGATTTGTTAGTCCCACCTTTTTTCTTTAAGGGCACATATTTGGTCTGAACCCTCGGATCTCCTCCTTGAAAGCCTCCCACTGCTCTGACACTGTTTCCAGTCCACTATGGCTAAATCCCCTCTGAGCTCAGCAAAATTTACTTTTCCCCAATTTAGAATTTTTATTCCTGGTTTATCCTTGTCCTTTTACATAACTACCTCAAATCTAACAGAATTATGGTCACTAGCACCAAAATGCTCCCCCACTGATGCGCCTTCTACCTGCCCAGCTTCATTCCCTAAAATTAAGTCCAGAACCGTCCCCTTCCTTGTTGGGCTTGCTACATACTGGCTAAAAAAGTTCTCCTGGATGCATTTTAGGAATTCCGCACCCTCTATACCCTACACACTAATTTTATCCCAGTTAATATTGGGGTAGTTGAAATCCCCTACTATTACTGCCCTATAGTTTTTGCAATTCTCAGAAATCTGTCTACATGTTTGTTCTTCTATCTCCCTCTCACTGTTTGGGGGTCTGTAATACACTCCCAGCAGTGTGATCACCCCTTTTTTGTTTTTCAATTCAACTCATATGGCCTTGTTTGATGATCCCTCCAACATATCATCCCTCCTCACAGCTGTAATAGTTTCTTTAATCAATACCGCGACCCCCCCCCTCCCTTTTTACCTCCCTCTCTATCCTGTCTGAAAATCCTGTAACCAAGAATTTTGAGCTGCCATACCTGCCCCTCTTTCAGCCACGTCTCTGCAATAGCTATAATATCATAGTCCCAAGTATCTACCTGTGCCCTCAGCTCATCTGCCTTGTTCGCTATACTCCTTGCATTGAAGTATATACCATTTAGTACAGGCAAGCCTCCTTGTTGAATACTATCTAGCCCTTGATTCCTCTGTCCTTCCAATTTAATTTCTGCGTTTTTGTTTTCCAATTCTTCTTACCTCCCTATTGACTCTATACTTAGGTTCCCATCCCCCTGCCAAGCTAGTTTAAACCCTCCCCAACAGCACCAGCAAACCCTCCAGCGAGGATATTGATCCCGTTCCCGTTGAGGTGCAACCCGTCTGGCTTGTAGAGGTCCCACCTCCCCCAGAAATGGTTCCAATTCCTCAGGAATCTAAAGCCCTCCCTCCTATACCACCTCTCCAGCCACGCATTCATCTGCTCTATCCTCCTATTTCTGTACTCTACCAATACAAAATGGTTCCTGGGCAAATGTGTTAAGTCACCGTGAAACAGTTAGTATTATTTTCATATCGTAGTCAGATGGTGTCAGCCTTGGCTCAGTAGTAGCACTCTCATTTGTGAATCAGTTGGTTACGCATTCAAGCCCCCATCCAGTATGACATTTCAGTGCAATGCAGAGCGAGTGCTGCATTGTCAGAGGTGACATCTTTCAGATGAGACGATAAATTAAAGTTCAAGGGCCTTCCCAGGTGGACATAAAAAATCTCATGGCACCATTCAGAGAAGAACATTGGAGTTGTCCTGGTGTCCTTGCCAATATTTCAGATGCATAAATCACTAAAAGTAGCGACGCAGGTTAATAAGATCCTAAAAAAAGCAAACAAAGCACTGGGGATCATTTCTAGGGATATGGAGGGAGATTTTCCACTGATACATTAGGCGCTAAAGAGCCTCTGAGGTGGCGAAGATGGGATCTTAAGCTGAAACGCCACGTTAGCCCGCGTTTTGAGCAAGATGCCATCTTGCTAAGAGAGAAAGGAGTTGAAGCTTGAGATAGGAACGGCTGCTCAAAGGATGGCTAAGGGGCTGATTGCCACTTAAATTGCCTGCTAGCGCTCATTAACGAAGCTGCACGGTATTTTGGTGGATAGTGCTTGACCCAATGCCCTCTCCTAATAGCAACCAGCTGACTTGGAGGAAACAAGTCCTTGCAGAGGATTTTGAGCGCTACTTCAAGGTATATCGTCATTTACTGTTCACTTGCGGCTGAAGGTTTGAAGAGGACTTTTGAAAAACATCGGGAGACTTTCTGGGACACTTGGTCAAGACTTCATCAACACTATCAAGATTTATTCCAGAAACTCACTGAGGACTTCACCCAAAAAGAGTAAGTGCTATGCTACTCTACCTTATTGGACACCTTTTAGGAGTCACCAGGTGAAAGGAAGTGCTCGTCATCTGCATCTTGCTAGGGGTCCCCCTTGGTGTGTAGGAGGATGGGAGGAGGACATGAGGCCAGGCAGAGCAGAACCCGTTGCTGCAGGAGAGAGGGACTGGAGGAACAGTAGGGCGAGGTGGACTCCTTTCCCCCTCCAGGTACAGGACATCCCTCCTCCACTGGAGCTCCAAGAACCTGTGCACCCTCTCTCTTGGTCCCTGAGACATCCTGAAATCTGCCGCTGTGTGTCAGGCAGTCCATTCCACACCTTCAATGGAAGTGGTGGAGTGGAGCCCACAAATACTGCTGCACAAAAATTGTGTCTAATCATTGATTGAGTGCTAAACCTGTAGTTGTCTGATTTAGCACCTCCAGGCAAGTTCATATTATGGTAATCAGCGATTAGACCCAAAATTGCGTGCTAAAACCAGACTTTCAAAAAGGCATGTCTTATTAGCACAACACCCATTTAGCAATTGTTTTCACTCTTTCACCAAAATCACCCCATAAAAAGAAAGACTGGCATTTATATAGCGCCTTTCACAACCACCAGACGTCCCAAATTGCTTCATAGCCCATGAAGTACTTTTTGAAGTGTAATCACTGTTGTAATGTAGGAAACGCGGCAGCCAATTTATGCACAGCAAGCTCCCACAAGCAGCAATGTGATAATGACCAGATAATCTGTTTTAGTGATGTTGATTGAGGGATTAATATTGGCCAGGACACTGGGGAGAACTCCCCTGCTCTTCTTGGAAATAGTGCCAAAGGATCTTTTATGTCGATCTGAGAGAGCAGGCGGGGCCTCGGTTTAACGTCTCATCCAAAAGACAGCACCTCCGACAGTGCAGCACTCTCTCAGTACTGCACTGGAATATCAGCCTAGATTTTTGTGCTCAAGTCTCTGGAGTGGGACTTGAACCCACAACCTTTGGACTCAGAGGCAAGGGTGCTACCCACTGAGCCACAGCTGACATTCCATGGGATTGTAAAGCAGAGAAGTTATGTTATATTTGTATAGAACCTTGGTTAGCCCACACTTGGAGGACTGTGGGCAGTTCTAGACACATTTTAAAAAGGATATACAGGCACTAGAGAAGGTGCAGAAAAGATTGACAAGGATGATACCAGAACTGAGAGCTTACACCTCTCAGTTAAGTCTGGGGCTCTTCTCTCTAGAAAATAGAAGGCTGAGGGGTAACGTATACAGGTCTTCACGATTATGAAAGGGTTTGATACGGTAGACATAGAGAAGATGTTTCCATTTGTAGGCGTGACCAGAACTAGGATCCATAAACATAAGATAGTCACTAATAAAGTCAATAGGGGATTCAGGAGAAATGTCTTTACCCAGAGAATGGTTAGAATGGGGGACTTGCGACCACAGGGAGTACATGAGGCAAATAGCATAGATGTATTCAAGGGGAAGCTAGATAAGCACATGAGAGAGAGAGAGGAATAGAAGGATATGTTGATGGTGTTTGAAGGGAAGGGACGGGCAGAGGCTCGTGTGGAGCATAAACACTGGCATGGAACTGTTGGGCTGAATGGCCTGTTTCTGTGCTGCAAATAGTTTGTAACTTTGTAAATGCTGAGGGAAGACATCATCTACTTGTTCAAGTAGAAATAAAAGATCCCATGGCACTATTTGAAGAAGGGATATTTTTCTGATGTCCTGGCTGCATTCATCTCTCATCTAACACAACTGGAAGAGACTGTCTGGTCATTTATCCCAATGCGAGGCACTAAAACATGGTGGAGAAGCACTATTGGTGCGAATACATGAACTAATTTCTCTTATTTGGAAGGAGGAGAGCATGCCAGGGGATCTCAGAGACGCCATAATCATGACCATCTTCAAGAAAGGTGACAAGTCCGATTGCGGTAATTACAGAGGAGTCTCCCTGCTGTCTGCCACAGGGAAAGTCATCGCAAGAATCCTCCTCAATCGCTTTCTCGCAGTGGCTGAAGATCTCCTCCCAGAGGCGCAATGCGGATTCCGCCCACTAAGGGGCACAATGGACATGATCTTCACCGCGCGTCAACTATAAGAGAAATGCAGGGAACAGCACCAACCGCTGTACATGGCCTCCTTTGATCTCACAAAGGCCTTCAACACCGTCAACCGTGAGGGATTATGGAGTGTCCTCCTCAAATTCGGCTGCCCTCAAAAGTTTGTCACCATCCTCCACCTGCTTCACGACGACATGCAAGTCGTGATCCTGACCAATGGATCCACCACAGACCCAATTCACGTACGGACCGGGGTAAAGCAAGGCTGTGTCATCGCACCAACGCCCTTCTCAATCTTCCTGGCTGCAATGCTCCATCTCACCCTCAATAAGCTCCCCGCTGGAGAGGAGCTAATCTACAGAACAAACGGGAAACTGTTCAACTTCCGTCGCCTCCAGTCCAGATCCAAGGTCGTCCCATCCTCTGTCATTGAATTACAGTATGCAGACAACGCTTGCATCTGCGCACACTCTGAGGCTGAACTCCAAACCATCGTCAACCCCTTCACCGAAGCATAGGAGAGCATGGGCCTTACACTAAACATCCGTAAGACAAAGGTCCTCTACCAACCTGCCCCCGCCACACAGTACTGCTCCCCATTATCAAAATCCATGACGAGGCCTTGGACAATGTGAACCACTTTCCATACCTCGGGAGCCTACTGTCAACAAGGGCAGACATTGATGACAAAGTCCAACACCGCCTTGAGTGTGCCAGTGCAGCCTTCGGTCGCCTGAGGGAGAGAGTGTTTGAAGACCAGGACCTCAAACCCAGCACCAAGCTCATGATCTACAGAGCAGTAGTGATACACGATGTGGTCTCCTCTACATTGGGGAGACCAAACGCAGATTGGGTGACTGCTTTGTGGAACAGTCCGTAAGGGGGACCCCGAGCTCCCGGTGGCCTGTCACTTTAATTCTCCGCTCCACTCCCACTCTGACCTCACCGTCCTCGGCCTATTACACTGTTCCAAGGAAGCGCAGCGTAAGCTTGATGAACAGCACCTCATCTTTCGTTTAGGCACCCTACAGCCTTCTGGACTCAACATCGAGTTCAACAATTTTACATCATAACCTCGGCCCCTATCACATTTATATTTTATTTTTTCATCCACCCTTTTGTTTGGCCCCCCTTTTCTTTCCTCCCAGTAGCTGGCAGCTGTCCTTCATTCTGCCAGTGCATTTCACACTTCTTTTAGCCTCAACCTGTTACGTCAACACCTCCTCTTGCCTTGATTATCTCTTAATGTCTCTCAATGTCTCTTAATCTCTCCTTTTGTTCTTTCATCCCCTCCCTCTTTTCCCAGCTTTATACTTGCTTTAAATCTATTTAATTTCCTGCTTTTTTCCAGTTCTGACGAAAGGTCTTCGACCTGAAACGTTAACTCTGTTTCTCTCTCCACGGATGCTGCCTGGCCTGCTGAGTTTTTCCAGCGTTTTCTGTTGTTACCACGTTTGTATTATAGGTTAAAATATAGGAGAGACAAGTTAAAATAATAGGGGGGTGAAATTGGATATGGGGGACACACAACAGGCGTAATCGCATTTGCCGACCATTATAGTACGCTGCCTATATTCAGTTCAATTGAAGTCAATGGAACTAAACGTAGGGGGAGCATAAAACAGGCGACCGATGCGATACCACCTGTTTTGGGTCACAGCCCATGTCCAATTTCCAAAAGGCATTCGATAAGGTGCCACAAAATAGATTGTTACGCAAGATAAGGGCTCATGGGGTTGGGGGTAATATATTAGCATTGATAGAGGATTGGTTAAAGGACTGAAAACAGAGAGTTGGGATAATTATGATCACTACCCCCAAAATGCTCTCCCACTGATACCCCTTCCACCTGCCCAGCTTCATTCCCTAAAATTAAGTCCAGAACTGCCCCCTCCCTTGTTGGGCATGCCACGTACTGACTAAAAAAGTTCTCCTGAATGCATTTTAGGAATTCTGCACCCTCTATACCCTTCACACTAATTTTATCCCAGTTAATATTAGGGTAGTTGAAATCCCCTACTATTACTGCCCTATAGTTTTTGCACTTCTCAGAAATGTGCCTACATATTTGCTCTTCTATCTCCCTCTGACTGTTTGGGGGTCTGTAATACACTCCCAGCAGTGTGATTGCCCCTTTTTTATTCTTCAGTTCAACCCATATGGCCTCATTGGATGATCCATCTAACATATCATCTCTCCTCACAGCTGTAATTGTTCCTTTAATCAATACTGCGGCCCCCACTCCTTTTTTATCCCCTCTCTATCTCGTCTGAAAACCCTGTAACCAGGAATGTTGAGCTGCCATTCCTGCCCTTCTTTCAGCCATGTCTCAGTAATAGCTATAATATCATACTCCCACATGTCTATCTGTGCCCTCAGCTCATCTGCCTTATTCCCTGTACTCCTTGCATTGAAATATATACCATTTAGCACTGCCAAACTCCCTTGGTGTCTATTTTCCAGCCTTTGTTTCCTCTGCTTTCCAGACTTGCTTACTAATTTTCTGCCCTCCAATTCCAGCTTTGCTTCTCTCCCTTCTGAAACTACTCTCAGGTTCCCAACCCCCTGCCAAGCTAGTTTAAACCCTCCCCAACAGCACTAGCAAACCCCCCCGCGAGGATATTAGTCCTGGCCCTGTTGAGGTGCAACCCGTCCGGCTTGTACAGGTCCCACCTCCCCCAGAAACGGTCCCAATGCCTCAGGAATCTAAAACCCTCCCTCCTGCACCATCTCACCAGCCACGTATTCACCTGCTCTATCCTCCTATATCTATGTTCAGAAGTGAGTGTGCTACCAACTGAGCCATGGCTGACACTAATTCCAAAGGGTCTCTCATCTGCATTTACCTTTATGATCCAGTTTAGTGCTAATCAGAACTACATTGACTCTCAGGGAGGCCACAGGATGTCTGTTGTGTGCAGTGGAAAAAATTTCACCTCTCCAGTAGGTGGTGCTCTTCTGAGGTGGTGGCTGAGACTCACTGGGGCCAAAAATCATTGGCCTTTCTGGTGCATTCCTGCCACAACTTCAGTGGGCAATTCTGTGGGCCCCGGAAGAAATGGATTCTTTTCCCTCTCCTTACAAAGTCAGTGAGGTAGGAGGGGCTTGGACAAGGGGCACAGATTCCCAACGTGACCCAGCCCTCACCATCACTCAGAGGAGCCTGGGTAGGATCAGTGGTGAGACCAGGTGTACTATGCTGCCAAAAGTTGGGAGTGGGCCCCATCTGGGACCCATGCCAGGATCATGGCCTTAGAAGAATGCGGCTGTAGGTTTCGTATAAATATATTTCAAAAGTCACCTCACCCGATCGGCCTCTGTTTCTCCACGACCTGTAGCCTCTTCAGCAGCCGAGCGGCCTTGATGCATCTCAAGTGAGGCAGGTATTCATCAATGGCATGAAAATCAAGGGACCTTCTCCTGATGCCACAATCTTTGCCGGAGTCAGTGCCATTAAATTAGAATGCTATTCTTGGTAGGCTGTAACTAGTGGGGTGCCGCAAGGATTAGTGCTTGGGCCTCAGCTATTTACAATCTATATTAATGACTTGGATGAAGGTATCGAGTGCAATGTATCCAAGTTTGCTGATGATACAAAACTAAGTGGGAAAGTAAGCTGTGAGGAGGACAGAAAGGGCCTGCAAAGGGATAGAGACAGGTTAAGTGAATGGGCAAAAAGGTGGCAGATGGAGTATAATGTGGGGAAATGTGAAGATATTCACTTTGGTAGAAAAACAGAATATTTTTTAAATGGTGAGAAACTATTAAATGTTGGTGTTTAGAGAGATTTCGATGTCCTCTTACAGGAAACAGAGTTAACATGCAGGTACAGCAAGCATTTAGGAAGGCAAATGGCATGTTGGCCTTTATTGCAAGGGGTTTGGAGTACAAGAGTAAGGAAGTCTTGCTACAATTGTACAGGGCATTGGTGAGACTACACCTGGAGTACTGTGCACAGTTTTGGTCTCCTTATCTGAGCAATGATATACTTGCCTTAGAGGCGGTGCAACAAAGGTTCACTAGATTGATTCTTGATGAGAGGGTTGTCCTATGAGGAGAGATTGAGTAGATTGGGCTTATACTCTCTGGAGTATGGAAGAATGAGAGGTGATCTCATTGAAACCTATAAGATTCTGAGGGGAATTGACAGGGTAGATCCTGGTTGGAGAGTCTAGAACTAGGGGGCATAATCTCGGGATAAAGTGTCAGCCAGTTCAGATGAGAAGGAATTTCTTCACTCAGCGGGTTGTGAATCTTTGGGTTGAGTATATTCAAAGCTGAGATAGATAGATTTTTGGACTCTAGGGGAATCAAGGGATATGGGGATCGGGCAGGAAAGTGGAGCTGAGGTCGAAGATCAACCATGATCTTATTGAATGGCGGAGCAGGCTCGAGGGGTCTTATGGCGTACTCCTGTTCCTAATTCTTATGTTCTTATGTTCTTAGTTCACCCCAATGAGTGAGAAGAGAAGTCAGCCAAATGTTTTTCAGTCAAAGCGTAGACTTGTAGAATAAGTTACCAGGGGAGACCATTGAAATAAATAGTACATATGGGCCTAGAAATTCGTCTCGCGCGGTGGCACAAAACGCACGGTATCGTTGCAGTCAGTGGAACTGAATATCAGGCGTTGCATTATAATGGGTGGCCGATCCGATATCGCCCGTTTTGCGCCCCCGCCCGAGATGAATTTCTCGCCCATGTATTCAAGACGTTATGACAAAAGGTCATTGACCTGAAACATTAACTCTGTTACTCTATCCAGAGATGCTGCCTGACTTGCTGAGTATTTCCAGCATTTTCTCTTTTTATTTCAAATTTCCAGCATCCGCAGTATTTTACTTTTGAATTCAAGAAGTAGTTGTTTCAGATTTGCTTCTGGAGAGAGAATGGATTGAGGGATGTGGTTAGAAGGTTGGTAAAAGGTATTATCTATGTAGGGACCTTGGATGTCATTTCAACTAATCAGAGTTGAAAGGTCTGGGTTGGGTTGTTAATTTATTATCTTGCAATTGTTTTGATTTACTTCACTCATTCGAGAGAAATTACACAGAAATCGTCTTGGAGGCTTTGACTATGGTTAGTAACCTCCATTACGAGATTCGATGAGTTAGGCAGAGTTATGATATAGGACAATGGACACACCCTATGGAGGGAATGAGTGACAGGTAAAAACATTTCTTCTTCCTACTTCTTTATGTTCTTAACTTTCATACTATTTGCATGTAATTGTATAGAACATTTAAATACACTTCGGTATCTTGATGTTTGAATAAATGGGCCTAGATCATCCCTTTAGTAGCATAGAATCCTACAATAATGATGGCAACAGTGGAATGCAAGTAAAATAATTTTTGCATAATGCTGCTGGTAATGACTTACTATCAAAATGACAGGACATTGTAGTTGCTATCTCAATTTCCCATTTTTTGGAACGTCAGTGGAAATGAAGCCTAATGGAGTTTACACCAACTTAAGCGATAATAAGAAAGACCCATTTCTTCTCAGACATTGACAGAGTCCTGACCTCAGCAGTCAATTGGGTATCTAGATATGCTTCAACTTAATTGAGGAAAGGGACAATAAAGAAGTGTTCTCGATTGCAGCCCAGCCCTACCACCACCACCATTTAGCTGTTTGGCTGGACATCACCTGCTGCTCTTTCCCTCTCCCTGTGTTGTACCCTTAGAGATCTGAAAGTTTTGAGAACTTTTATTGTATTTCAGATGTCACACTTAAACCTCAAATCGATATATAAAAGCAAAAGAAAGGCAATAATTTCATACTGAGGTCAACTACAGGTTAATACTGTTGAGACTGGGTTTAAGATTGCCAAATCTCCCGGAATGGGGCATGGATCTCCTGGGCGTTACTGCTTGCAGCCCGAAAGATCTTCACCATTTAAATTTCCCGCCGCAGCATTGCCCCTCCCAGCTCCGCAATGTCACTTGCGGCTGCCCCAGAGTTGCCTCCGGCTCAGTGATATCACCCCCTGCACTACCGCCTCAGAACTAGGACCAGCTGATGTGCTGGGAATAATCGAGAGGAGGCCTCAGTAATCTGGTGTCGAAAATTGGGGGGTGAGCCTTGGGAATGACGGATCCTCGAGTATCGGGGGGGGGGTGATCCTTGGGAATCGGGGATCTCGGGAATCTGGCGGGCAGGCGGATGGGGGATCCTTGGGAATCGGGGATCTCGGGAATCGGATGTCTCGGGAATCAGGGGGGCCTCGGGAATCCGTGGGCCTTGGGAATCTGGGGGGCTCTCGAGAATCAAGGTCGGCCTTGGGAATCGGGGGGGCCTTGAGAGTTAACGAGAGGCCTCGGGAATTGGGGGGCTCTGGGAATCCAGGAGGCTTTGGGAATCGGGTGGCCATCAGAAAACGAAAGGTCTCGGGAATCAGGGGGCCTTGGGAAGTGGGGAGCCTCGGGATCCGATGGCCCTCAGGAATTGGGGGTGAATTTTGGGAGTCGAGGGAAGGTTTTGGGAAACTGGGATGGCCTCAGGGATTGGCGGAGTCTTGTGTGTTGGGGAGCTTGGGAATTGGGAGGGGGGCCCTTCGGGAGTTGGGGCAGGAATGGGGTTCAGGGAGACAGGGAGACTGGTGAATGGAACTCGGGAGAGAGGGAAACTGAGAAATGGGGGCTCGGTGGCGAGAGGAAGACTGGGGAATGGGGTCAGGGAGTGAGGGAGACTGAGAAATGGGGGCTCGGGACAGCGAGGCAGACTGGAGAATGGGGGTTCAGGGGAAGAGAAGGGGATTGGGGGCTGAGCAGGCGACTGCATGCCGGGATTGGGGCTTGGGTGAGGTGGAGAGAGCGTGAGAGTAAGGAATGGGGCGGGTGTGGGGACCAATATTTTCTGCAGAGCCAGGAGCAGTAGAAACATGGGGCGCCATTTCGCCTACTGAGGCGGGTCCAGGGCGGCCGGGGTCGGTGGAGGGGTGCGACCCTGCTGCTGGCTCCATCCCGCTCTGTGAAAAGATTTTACGTTGATTGGGCTTGTTAAGCCCGCCTAGCACATTTCCCGGCCAGTTGAGGGGAGTGGGTCTGATGACGTCATTTGAGGGAGGTCCTCTTCCCTACCAATGGGCGGAAGAGACCTCCCCAGGAGATCAACGCAGTCTGGTTGCACATTGCACAGGAGGACACAAGCAGGGATGTTGTTAGGAGGACCAGGCTGTAGTGGCACAAACCTTTCAATGATCCCAGCAGATCACGAAACATTACTGCAAAGCCACACTCACCCTCACCCTGCTGTGCCACTCATCACATCCCCATCACTCTGCCTTCCCTACCCTACTCCTGCACATCCTTACTCACACCAACTTACCTTGCACCTCCACCCATCCCTCTCTAAGTACATTATCACTTCCCCCTCTCACTAGCCACTCCTCACACTCACCCTCATTCTAGTCCAATCATACCAACTAACAACACACAAGGGTAGGCACTTGTGTGTTTTAGCCAATGTTCATGTGAAGTTTCTGTTAATGTGCTGTCAAACATTGAAATTTTATTTTCAACACTTTGCGTTCATTGGACAGATTTGTGTGCACCTTTGGAAGTGACTTAGTGAGTTGCCATAAATGGTGAAGCATAATGGTAACCCCCGCAATGGTGATGAGTGTGAAAGGAATGGCTTGGGCATTGTAGGGATGCTTTATGATGTTGGTGTGGGGTGGTGCCAGCCTGGTGCATCATGTGGCAGCCAGGGTGTACAGCGTCAAGTGAAGTAAATCTGGCTATGGTGAGGCCATTCCTGGTGTCCCGGGCAGCAATGTGGTCGGGTACTGATGCCCTGTGTCCTCATCAGCATCAGTTGATTGCGGAGAAGGTTGGTGTTGTTGTTGGTGCTGTTGGTGTGCCTGGGTTTGCTGGTGTTGGGGCTGATCGTGGTGGGATTCTGAGGACCAAGGTGAGAGAGTGTAAACCGTACCTATTCTGATGTAATACATAGAAGATAGGAGCAGGAGTAGGCCATCCGGCCCTTCGAGCCTGCTCCGCCATTTAATGAGATCATGGCTGATCCTCCAATTCAGTATCCCGTCCCCGCCTTCTCTCCGTAACCCTTAACCCCTTTTGCCTGTAGAAATATATCTAATTCCCTCTTAAATATATTTAATGAGCTGGCGTACACTGCCCTCTGTGGCAATGAGTTCCACAGGTTCACCACCCTCTGAGTGAAGAAATTCCCCCTCATTTCTGTCCTAAATGGTTTAGCCCTTATCCTTAAATTATGCCCTCTAGTTCTGTTCTCACCCGCCAAGGGAAACATTCCTTCTGCATCTAGTCTGTCTAGACCTGTCAGAATTTTATACACTTCTATGAGGTCCCCTCTCAATCTTCTAAACTCCAGTGTGTACATCCCTAAACCACATAGTCTCTCCTCATAGCTCAATCCCGCCATTCCTGGTATCAGCCTGGTGAATCGCCGCTGCACCCCCTCCATGGCAAGAACATCTTTCCTCAGATGAGGCGACCAAAACTGTACACAGTACTCGAGGTGTGGTCTCACCAGTGCCCTGTACAGCTGCAGCAAGGTATCCCTGTTCCTGTATTCCAACCCTTTTGCTATGAAGGCCAGCATACCGTTTGCCTTCTTGACCGCCTGTTGCACCTGCATGCTCGCCTTCAGTGACTGGTGTACAAGAACACCCAGGTCTCTCTGTACTTCCCCCTCTCCCAATTTATTGCCATTTAAATAATAATTTGCCCTCCCGTTCCTGCACCCAAGGTGGATAACTTCGCACTTGTCCACATTATAGTGCATCTGCCATTTATCCGCCCAATCACCCAGTCTGTCCAAATCGCTCTGGAGCTTCCTGCTCTCCTCCTCTGAGCCCACCCCCCCTCCTAGTTTAGTGTCGTCTGCAAATTTGGAAATGCTGCATCCGACTCCCTGATCCAGGTCATTAATGTAAATTGTGAACAGCTGGGGACCCAGGACAGATCCCTGTGGTACCCCACTTGTTACTGCCTGCCATTCAGAAAATGAGCCGTTTATTCCAACTCTCTGTTTTCTATCTGACAGCCAGTTCTCTATCCACGTCAATACTTTCCCCTTTATCCCATGAGCTTCAATTTTCCCTGCTAATCTTTTATGTGGGACCTTATCGAAGGCCTTTTGGAAGTCCAGGTACACCACATCTACTGGCTCTCCCCCATCTATTTTACCAGTTACTCCCTCAAAAAATTCCAATAGATTAGTCAAGCACGATTTACCCTTTGTAAATCCATGTTGACTCTGTCCTATCCTGTCCCCATTTGCTAAGTGCTCCGCTATTTCATCCTTAATGATGGACTCCAGCATTTTGCCCACAACTGATGTAAGGCTTACAGGTCTGTAATTACCTGCTTTTTCCCTACCCCCCTTTTTGAATAGTGGGGTAACGTTAGCTACCCTCCAATCCATGGGCACTGTTCCCGAGTCTAATGAATTCTGAAAAATCATACTTAGTGCATCCGCTATCTCTAGGGCCACCTCCTTCAGCACCCTAGGATGCATGTTATCAGGCCCTGGGGATTTGTCCGCCTTCAATCCCTTTAGCTTCCTTAACACCATATCCTTAGAGATATTGATTTGCGTCAGTTCCTCCTTTGCAAATGTCCCTATTTTTCCCGATATCCCAGGGAGGTTTTTTGTGTCTTCCTTCGTAAAGACTGACCCAAAGTATGCATTTAGTTGGTCTGCCATTTCCTTATTTCCCGTTATATATTCCCCCGTATCTGACTGCAATGGGCCAACTTTGGTTTTCACCAGTCTTTTCCTCTTGATATACTTATAAAAGCTTTTGGAGTTAGTTTTTATATTTTCCGCCAGCTTGCTTTCGTAAGCTATTTTGCCCCTCTTGATTAAGCCCTTTGTCCTCCTTTGCTCTATCTTAAACTGTTCCCAATCTTCCGCTCTGGTGCTTTTTTTGGCTATTTTATACGCCCTATCTTTGGATTTTATGCTGTCTCTAATTTCCCCTGTTATCCACGGTTGAGTCACCTTTTTAGATTTCCTTTTATGCCAGATTGGTATGAACAATTTTTGCAATTTTGTCATTCTATCTTTAAATGCTTGCCATTGTTTATCTACCTCCAGTCCTTCCAGGAACGTTGTCCAATCAGACCTACTCAGTTCCCGTCTAATGGCATCATAATTCCCCTTGTTTAAATTCAGGACCTTAGTATCTGAGTCAATTTCTTCGCTCTCCATTTCGAGTGAGAAATCGATCATGTTATGATCGCTCTGACCCAAGGGTCCCCGTACAACAAGATTACTAATTAGTCCCTTCTCATTGCACAGTACCCAGTCCAATATAGCCTGTTCCCGAGTTGGTTCCTCGACATATTGATCCAGATAACCATCCCTTAAACACTCAAGGAATTCCTCCTCCTCATTATTTTTACTGATTAGGCTATTCCAATCTATATGTAAGTTAAAGTCACCTATGATGACAGCTGTGCTCTTATTGCACGCTTCTCTAATTTCCCTCGTGATAGATGGCAGGTTAAGGTGAGATGACAGAAGCAAATCTGTCAATGCTGAGAGAGGCTATTCCAGTGAGGTGGCATTGGATAGAGAGTTGGCTCCAAACACTTGCAAGCTGCATAAAGCTCAATCTATCTTCCAAATGCAGTAAGCAACAGTTCCTGAGAGATAGGAGCATTTATACAACTTTTGCAGCTGTCAGGTAATCAAATAATTTAATGCTGAATCCACTCACGACATACTGAGCTGACGTGATCCTTGAGCAGCGTGTAAACTGTTGGAGAACACAAATAGTATTTTAAGCTTACCTTTCAATTTTAAGTGCCTCTTAACAATCTCTCTAATGATCTAATACAAAAAGAAAATACTGCAGATGCAGGAAATCTGAAATAAAAACAGAAAATGCTGGAGAAACTCAGCAGGTCAGGCAGCATCTGTGAAGAGAGAAACAGAGTTAACGTTTCAGGTCGATGACCTTTCGTCAGAACTGACCCCCCGGAAAGTTCCCCCCATGGTGACTGGGAGCGGGAGCGGTGCCGTGAGAGGAGCAGCCAGTAAAGTACGTAGTGAAACCTGTGGACCTTACTGTGAGTAAATATTAGACCATTAGATGCTTCACAACAGTGGCTATTGAGGTAGATTAGACCATCATTTAAAAGGGAAAGGCAATTTAATGCAGAGAAGTGTGAAGTGATGCATTTTGGCAGGATAATGAGGAGAGGCAATATAAACTAAATGATACAATTTTAAAGGGGGTGCAGGAACAGAGAGACCTAGGGGTGTACATACACAATTTTTTGAAGGTGGCAGTTGAGAAGTATTTTAAAAAGCATTCGGGATCCTTGGCTTTACCATGGAGTCAGGTTGGGTGCGTGCGGACCGCGTCACGGGTTGGGAACGCGATGTTCTGCTCAGCGCGTTCTTCAGGGTGACTTTAACTTAATGGCCCCACTTAAAGCAGTCATGCATGTTTCCCGGCCCAATTAATGGAGCGTGTCTGATGACGTCATCGATGACTCGTTTACACTGCTGATATTTAAAGCAGCCTTGCACTCAACTCATTTGAAGGTTGCTAGAGAATGGTGGAAGCTGAAATCCAAAGGGCTGAGTACTCTTCTAAACCAGCAATGATGGATAGTCAAAGGCAGAGGGCTGCACCACGGTTTTCTGATGCGTCCCTGCATACTCTGGTGGAGGAAGTCAGAGCATGCAGGGAGGTCCCGTTCCCAGGCGAAGGAGACCTCCAAAAGACACCAAAAGAGCCTGACTGAATATAGCTGAGGAGGTCAGCAGCAGGGATGTGGTGAGGAGAACCTGGATCCAGTGCAGGAAATGATTCAATGATCTCAGAAGGTCAGGAAAGGTGAGTGCAATGCCACACTCACCTTCATCCTGATGTGCTTGTCACCACATCCCTATCACTCTGCCTTCCTGCACAACATTCCTCACACCAACATACCTTGCACGTCCACCCATGTACATACTCACATCCCCATCTGACACTCACCTTTTGTGTCAGCTGTGGCTGAGTTGGTAGCACACTCGCCTCTGAGTAGAAGGTTGTGGGTTCAAGTCCCACTCCAGGAACTTGAGCACATAAAGCTAGGCTGATGCTCCAGTACAATGCTGAGGGAGTGCTGAACTGTCAGAGGTGCTGTCTTTTGGATGAGGTGTTAAACCGAGGCCCCGTCTGCTCTCTCAGGTGGAGGTAAAAGATCCACGGCACTATTTCGAAGAAGAGCAGGGAAGTTATCCCCGGTGTCCTGGCCAATATTTATCCCTCAACCAACATAACAAAAACAGATTATCTGGTTATCACATTGCTGTTTGTGGGACCTTGCTGTGCGCAAATTGGCTGCCGCGTTTCCCACATTGCAACAGTGACTCCACTTCAAAAGTACTTCATTGGCTGTAAAGCGCTTTGAGACGTCTGGTGGTCGTGAAAGGCGCTATATAAATGCAAGTCTTTCTTTCACCCTCATCTTAATGCAATCATAGCAAGGAACACCACAGAAGCAGACCATTTGGCATTGGCACCCCATTCCCTCATAGTCACCCTCTACAGATGTAACCCATCCATTCCTTACACTCATTCCATCACTTTCACTCAAACTTCTCTTCTTTCCCTCCTTGCAGGAGAAAAGAGCCCAGAACACGTGGGAGAGACAGAGGCAGTCTTCACCCAACTAACACCAGCAGAGGAGGGGGCTCTGGAGATCTTAGGAGTTGGAGAGATGCTGGCGGTGGGAGATGGCGAGAGGGGGGACATCCCAGCAATCTGGTGACAGAATCACATCTCATACAGCCACATGGTATACAGCAGTCACTCATATGGTGACTGATGTCAGCAGCCAGTGAAATGCCATCATGTGCATAATGGTAACGTTACACATTCTTATTATAACACTTCTAATTCATCTCTTTACTCTCCCATAGGTCCACCAACTGCTCCCCCACACTGTCCAGCCGCAGGACGAAGACGACTCCTCAGAGGAACCTCCAGCCTCTGAGGGTGCAGCGTCAGCAGCACCAGCGCAGATACGCACACCTCGGTGGGTCATGTGCGCCATAGAGTAGAGTTGCCATCTGGTGTCTCAGAATTCACAAGTAAGCAAGAGCATATGGTGTTGACAGGGACAGCAGTGGAGAATCCTCGCCAGAGGCCGCAGGACGCTCCAAGCTCTGTTGAGCTGCATGCAGACGCTGAGCCTCGGGGGGCCATCGAGAAAGAGGGTGATCTTGGAGGGGCAGCAATAATTGCATGAAGCTCTGGCATCTTTTGCAGCCGCAATGTCTGCAAATGGAGGAGAATGGAGGAGTCCATCTCCAACATGAGCACCACCAAGTTGCAGGCGATGGCAATGATGTGCTCTCCCATGGAAAGGATGGCCACCTGCGCCAGTCACATGAGCACATGCTAGCTGTGGACAACAGATGGCAGGCACTCATAGACCTCCTCTCTAGGAGGGATATAAACGTAGAATTGGACGTTCATCGCCCCACTTCTGTGCAGCAAGGTGCTCTACATCTCCTTGATAGCAGGGAAGTGCGAGTGGCCCATAAGAAGGATGATGGTGAGAGGGGCCATGGAAGTGGGGGTTCTTCTCAAAGCGCTCCCACTTCTCTCCCGTTGACTTCCCCTCAGTCAGTGCCCCACATGCTTCCTTGGATCCCGATGGCCGAGCCTGCTCCTGCACAGTTGCACGAGGAGCAGACTTTAGCGTGGTCATCACAGGCTCCAAAACCCAAAGGATGTCCGCCAAAACTGTCGAACGAGTCACAGCAGGGAAGTGAGCAGCCTGCCTCGAACTCTGCTGAATCCATAGGGGTTGCACCTCGGAAAAGAAAAAAGACACAAAAGTAGATGCAAACGGATATGCACATGGGCGTATGAAAAGATGTTAGCGTTAAGTTTCAGTTATTTTGATGACACACATAAATGTATTTCTTGGCACCACTTTCCGGTCTTGTCCTATTTTGCCTGCTACCTTGGAAGTGGCTTTGTCACATGGAGTGAATGGTGAGGCATTACTTAACCTCGAACACTGGTGGTTTGGGTGAGAGGAATGGCGTAGTCATTGTAGGGATGCTTTATCGTGTTGGTTGGTCGGGGGTGGGGGGGGACTTCGTGGAGCATATGGCAGCCATGTGGCTGAATTGGAGCAAGTTAAGTAAATCTAGACATGATGAGACTGTCCTGGGCCTCTCAGTAGCAATGTGAGCTGCTGCTGGTGCCATCTCCACCTTAGGTTCCTCCTCGTCTTGCACCTGCTCCTCCTCCTCCCCCTCTGCCTCGCTCTTCCTGCAGCTCCAATCCTCGCTGCTGTGCATTGTTGTGCAGCACGCAGCAAACAACAATGATTCTGGAGACCCTGGCTGGTGCATACTGGAGGGCTCCTCCAGATCTGTCAAGGCATCTGAAGCGCATCTTCAGCATGCCTATTGCTTGCTCAACGACACAACTGGTGGAGATGTGGCTTTCATTATAACGCTCCTTGGCCTCGGTACTCGGCATCCTCAAGGGTGTCATGGACCACGTCTTCAGTGGATTACCCTTGTCTCCAACAGACAGGCAGTAAGTCTGTTTGGAGGTGCGAAGAACTGAGATAGGGTGGACTAGCGCAGCATGTCAGAGTCATGATAGTTGCCAGGGAATCTGGTGCACACATGCATCATCATCTTTTAAGGTTGCAGATGAGCTGCACGTTGAGGGAGTGGAAGCCCTTGCGGTTCACAAACACTCCTGGGTGATGATGGAGTGCCTTCATAGCCACATGTGTGCAGTTGATGACTCCCTGCACCTGTGGGAAGTCAGCTAGAGTTGCAAAGCCGAGCGCCTGCTCAGTAACCCTGGCCTCATCAGTGGCAAAGTTGATATAATTGGCCAAATTGTGAAACATGGCATCAGTTACCTGGGTGGTGCATCTGTGGTTGGCCGACTGCGAGATCCCGCAAATGATCTGTTGCAGATCCCTGGAAGGAGCCTGAGGCGAAGAAGTTGAGGGGGGTGGTGACTTTGACAGCCACTGGTAAGGAGTGTCCACCAGGTCCTCTGGGCAGCAGGTCTTGTTCCAGCAAGCTACAAGTGACTGCAACAACCTGGTGCGATGGCCTGAGCCTCCTGAAGCACTGCTGCTTAGTCATGTTGAGGAAACTCATCCTCTGCCTGTATACCCTGTGTTCCTGTTGAGGAATGTCCTAAGCAAGCTGGGCTCATGCCCGAGTACTTATACTCTCCCTGGACAGCGCCACCAGCAGGCCGCCCAGTATTACTTCATACAAGATTCATGTCATTCTTCCCGCCTGAAAGATTGGAAAGTCCGGCAGCTTCCTTCTACCGAATTACCCAGACTAAGAATAGACGCAGTTGTTTGGATTTCCTTTGGAGGCCGGAAGGCACATCTCCTCGGATGTGTTTTGGTCCCTGGGTCGCTTGTTTCGTACCGGTGGGCTGGCAGAGTCCGTGTCGCCTTGATCGACCTGAGGGGGACTGGGGAGATCGTGGCTCCAGGTGCGGGTCCCCACCGGTGCAGAGCTGGCTTCATCCTGCTCAGTAGCCGGTGACTGACCGGCGTCCTGGCTTCGGGTGGCCATCCCGTGGGGAGCGCTCTGTTCCCCGGGTTGATCCAGCGGAGTAGCTGGCAGATCCCTTGATCTCCCGGGTAGGGCGTCATCCTCGGAGGAGCGCGGAGTATCGACGTCATTAATACGGATCTCTCTATCGATTGGGTCCGTGGAACCGGTTGGGCAGGGAGCCAGATCCCGAAGTGAAACTGTGGACTCCCGGCCATCAGGGTACCGCACGTACGCATATGTAGGATTGACATCCGTTCGTTCCACCTCGTTGACGAGGGGATCACTCTTGGAAGTTCGGACGAATCTTCGGAGCAGCACGAAGCCAGGAGATGCCAACCATGATGGTAGGGACGTCCCATGAGTGGAGCGACGCTGGAACCCGAAGAATCGTTCGTGAGGAGTAACATTGGTGGATGTAGAAAGAAGAGACCTGATGGAATGCAATGCGTCAGGGAGCATAGTTTCCCACTGCTGGTCTGGTAGATTGCGTGACCTCAGTGCAAGACGAACAGCGTTCCAAATTATAGCATTGTATCTCTCAACCTGTCCGTTTCCAATAGGATGATACGGTGTCGTTTTACTTGTGGCGATTCCCCATTGGGAAAGATAACTTTTGAGTTCGCTTGACATGAAGGAGGGACCCTGATCAGAGTGGATGAAATTGGCTGTACCGCAAAGGGAAAAGACCTGATCGAGGCATTTGATCACTGTGGAAGTAAGCATATTGGGACAGGGGAAAGCAAAGGGAAAGCGTGAATATTCGTCCACCATAGTAAGCAAGTAGGTGTTTCGCGTTGAGGAAGGCAATGGCCCTTTAAAGTCAATGCTGAGTCGTTGCATAGGCTATGTGGCGTGTATGAGCGAGCCATCCGACGGACGGAAGAATTGCAGTTTTAATTCCGCGCAAATTCTACAAGTGGAGCATGTTCTTTTCACGTCTTCCGTAGAAAATGGGAGATTTTTAGATCGCACAAAGTGCAACATATGGGTAACGCCAGGATAGCATAAGTCAGTATGAAGATTCGCAAGAGTCGAAGTTGACATGGAAGAGCAGAATGCACGCGTGAGGGTATCCGGGGCCACATTCTCCTTGCCGGGTCGATACTGTATGGTGTAGCCAAAGGCGGCCAATTCCATCCTCCAGAGCTGTATTTTGTTATTCTTGATTTTAGTGCGTTTCCGTTTATCCAGCATAAAGGCCACCGAACGCTGATCAGTTATGAGCGTGAAATGGCGACGAGCGAGAAAATGACTCCATTTACGTACTGCTTCGATGATAGCCGTAGCCTCCTTCTCGACAGGAGGATAATGGAGCTCGCTACCCTGCAAAGTTCTAGACAGAAATGCAACGGGTCGACCGCCTTGATTCAAGGTAGCCGAGATCGCCACCTCCGATGCATCGCACTCGACCACGAAAGGGAGATTTTCATCGATGGAATGAAGCGTGGCTTTTTCCAGTTGTTGCTTGAGGAGGTCAAAAGCTGAAATAGCCCTCGCCTCCAACGGAAATGACTTCGCGTGAAGCAGGGGCTGGATCTTGTCGGAAAAGTGAAGTATCCACTTCGTATAATAGGCGAACATGCCGAGGGCCCGACGAAGAGAGCTGAGATTCGTAGGAGGAGGAGGGAGCTCCTGAAGCGGACGAAGTCGCTCCAGATCAGGTTTGATGACACCATTGCCCACCCAGTAGCCAAGGATGTTGACTGATGGTACTGATTTCACAGATTTGGACTCATTTAAGGTTAAGTTGCGACGATGGAGAACGTCAAGAAATTTCTGGAGGTTGGCATCATGCTCCTTCTGGTCATGACCAGCAATGGTGATATTATCCAGATATGGAAAAGTGTCTGTTAAGTTCTCCTGTTTGACTAGGCTATCCATTGCCCGTTGAAAGACGGCCACCCCATTGGTGACCCCGAATGGAAGGCGACGAAACTGGTAAAGCCGACCATTGGCCTCAAAAGCCGTATACTTTTTGTCAGAGTCCTTTAACGGTACTTGATGGTATGCGCTCTTTAAGTCAAAAGTTGAAAATACCTTGTAGTTAGCAAGGTTATTGACCATGTCATCGATGCGTGGTAGTGGGTAGGCATCCAGGTCGGTATACTGGTTAATAGTTTGCGAGTAATCGATGCAAAGACGTTTTTTGTGTTGCTTCAGAGGATTTTTAACAACGACGACTTGAGCCCGCCAGGAAGATGAACATGGCTCAATGATACCATCAGCTAGAAGGCGAGAGATCTCTGCCTCGATAAAGGATAGGTCATCTTGGCTGAAACGTCGTGATTTAGTGGCTATGGGCTTACATCGGGGGGAAAGATTGGCAAACAAGGAGGGCTCGTCGAGCGAAGCCGCCAAAAGTGCATAAAACGGTACTTTGGAAATACTAAGCTCCGGCTTTGATCCTCCAAACTCGAAAGTGAGTCTTTTGTGTTGTTTCTGGAAATCCTGTCCCAGGAGCACATCACTGCATAGGTTTTTGAGCACCCCGAGCCGGGTAGAGAAATAAGTGCGGCCATTGAGAATAAGGTCGACAAGACAAAAGCCGGAAGAGTTAGTGGTCAGTGTCGTCAGAGCCATTGCAATTTCCCTGTCCGAGGGGTAAATACGCAGTTTTAACTTACTGACAACCTGCTCACTGATGAAGCTGTCAGAGCTGCATGAGTCAATTAATGCACTCAAAATGTGTCCATTTATCGAATCCTTCGTGGCTGCATGGGACAGGCTTTGGGGAAAAACTGCTGTGATGGGAGGAGGGGCAGTTTTACCCTTGACAGCTGTAACATTAGTAGTGGCTCTTGGGGGAGCAGCAGTTTTATAGATGACAGCTGTAACATTAGTAGTAGCTCTTGGGGGAGGAGCAGTTTTATAGGGAGCAGCTGTAACCCTAGAAGAGGCTCTTGAATGACATACTTTCGAGAAGTGACCTTTCTTACTGCAATGATTGCAGGTTGCATTACGAGCAGGACAAAATTTCCTATAATGAAATGCACCTCCACAGAAGAAACACTTACTTTTAGATTGCCAAGATGCTGCTAGGGTAGGGTTATCATCAGCTAGGATAGAGTCGTCATCAGTGAGGGCTTCCGCCTGAGGCTTATCGGAGGAGTCACTAAAAGTGATAGCAGCAGTCCGTGCACGTGGTAAAAGATAGGCATCTGCATTTTTTTTTTGCCAAGTCCAGAGAATATGCCTGGTCATAGGCAGCTTGTAACTCGAGGGTTTTATTCTCCAGCAGACGCTGGCGTATGAAGGGAGACGCAATTCCATTAATAAAAAGAATCATGAATTAACTCCTCCTGGTACTGCTCAGCTGAGACAGCCTTGAGATTACAATCTTTGCTGAGCCTGCGAAGCTTTTGAAGGAATTCGTCAAGTGATACCCCGGGTTGTTGTCGTGTTGTGGCCAGCAGATGCCGAGCAAAAATTTCGTTTGGGGCCTTAACATATAGTTGCTGTAATATTCGGATAGCGGAGTCATAGTCAAACACATAAGGGGATACATAATTGGCAAGTATCTCTAACTTATCAGGAACATTCTCACCACACGCCCTGAGGAAGTTGCTGAAGGTACGATACCAGTGTTTCCATACCTTAGCAGTTGTAGGTGAATTCGGGTCCAGGTCAAGACGGGCGGGTTGGAGTAGTTTCTCCATGATGGATTGATTACTATCTCTGGTTCCCTTCTACCATTTGAGTCGTAGCCGTCTGTTCCCAAAACTACTCAGAGCGTGGAGCAGGTCCAGTTGATTAAATTGACGTAAGAAAACTACTAGGCACTTGGTCTAAGCATTAAACAAAGCTTTAATCAACTGGTTTTCAACATGGAGATCTAGTTGTGTCCTTCACTAGTTCCTGTTGAGGAATGTCCTAAGCAAGCTGGGCTCATGCCCGAGTATTTATACTCTCCCTGGACAGCGCCACCAGCAGGCTGCCCGGTATTACTTCTTACAAGATTCATGTCACCCCTCATCCAAATCAATGATGTAGATTGTGAATAGCTAAGGCCCAAGCACTGATCCTTGCCATACCCCACTAGTTACAGCCTGCCAACCCGAAAATAACCCGTTTATTCCAACTCTCTGTTTTCTGTCCGTTAACCAATCCTCAATCCATGCTAATATATTACTCCCAATCCCATGAGCCCTAATTTTGTTTAATAACCTCTTGTGTGGCACCTTATTGAATGCCTTCTGAAAATCTAAATACACCACATCCACTGGTTTGCCCTTATCAATTCTGCCAGTTACAACCTCAAAAAACTCTAACAGATTTGTCAAACATGATTTCCCTTTCATAAATCCATGTTGCCTCTGCCCAATCCTATTATTATTTTCTAAGTGCCCTGTTACCACGTCCTTAATAATAGATTCTAACATTTTCCCTACTACTGATGTCAGGCTAACTGGTCTATAGTTCCCTGTTTTCTCTCTCCCTCCTTTCTTAAATAGTGGGGTTATATTTGCTACCTTCCAATCCGCAGGAACTGTTCTAGAATCTGTGGAATTTTGGAAAATGACAACCAATACATCTCCATAACCAATTCTTTCAAAATCCTAGGATGTCGGATGTAAATACAAGTTCTTTCCTTCTTTCCTCCAGGAATGTCTCCAACCAGAGTTGGCAACCCGAATTTGGGCTAGAAATTTAAAAGTACCTGGCGACTCTGTGACCTTTTTCGGATAAAACACAGCTTCATCATAGGTGTAGAATAATGTATTTTGTGATAAATGGTCTATTGTGGTACAACTGTCATTATAAAGCAGCACACTTATTCTAAGTAATACTGTGGCTGATCGTCTAGTGTATTGAAAGTCTTGGGTATAGCACCTATCAATCAAAGCACAAAAAATTCTGATGCTCTCAAATTTCAAAAGTTAAGAATCAAAACATTTTACCACGAGTGACTTGTTAAAAATTTGAGTGAGTCAAAAAACATTTTACCAAGATCCGCTTAAGTTCCTATCAGTTTCCATCTCTCATAAACTTCTACCGTGTACTCTTTATCACTGTGTCACAGAAGATCTACTCATATAATATATCCACATAATAGGCTTGCCAGCAAAGTTGAAGCCCATGGCATAAGGGGTCGCCCATTTAAAATGGAGATGAGGAATTTCTTCTCTCAGAGGGTCGTGAATCTTTGGAATTCTCTACCCCAGAGAGCTGTGGAGACGGAGTCATTGAATATATTCAAGACGGAGATAGACAGATATTTGAGCTACAGGGGAGTCAAGGATTATGGGGAGCGGGCAGGAAAATGGAGTTGAGGCCAAGATCAGATCAGCCATGATCTTATTGAATGGTGGAGCAGGCTCGAGGAGATAAATGGTCTACTCCTGCTCCTATTTCTTATGTTAATAAAAGGGACAGTGGCAGCATGGGTATGAAATTGCCTAAGTGACAGGAAACAGAGTAGTGGTGAACGGTTGTTTTTCGGACTGGAGGAAGGTATACAGTGGTGTTCCCCAGGGGTCGGTACTAGGACCACTGCTTTTATTGATATATATTAATGATTTGGACTTCGGTGTACAGGGCACTATTTCACAATTTGCGGATGACTCAAAACTTGGAAGTATAGTGAGCAGTGAGGAGGTTAGGGATAGACTCCAAGAGGACATAGACAGGCTGGTGGAATGGGCGGACACGTGGCAGATGAAGTTTGATGCCGAAAAGTGTGAAGTGAGGTATAGAGTACAAAAGCAAGGAAGTTATGATAAACCTTTATAAAACACTGGTTCGGCCACAATTGGAGCATTGTGTCAAATTCTGGGCACCACACTTCGGAATGATGTGAAGGCCTTAGAGAGGGTGCAGAAAAGATTTACAAGAATGGTTCCAGAGATGAGGGGATTCAGTTATGTGGATAGACTGGAGAGGCTGTTGTTGCTCTCCTTAGAGCAGAGAAGATTGAGAGGAGATTTGATAGAGGTGTTCAAAATCATGAGGGGTTTAGACAGAGTAGATAGAGAGAAACTTCCCATTGGCAGAAGGGTCGAGAACCTGAGGACACAGATTTAAGGTGATTGGCAGAAGATCCAAAGGCGACATGAGGAAAAACTTTTTCATGCAGCGAGTGTTTATGATCTGGAATGCACTGCCTGAAAGAGTGGTGGAGGCAGATTCAATCGTGGCTTTCAAAAGGGAATTAGATAAGTACTCAAAGGAAAAAAATTTGCAGGGCTATGGAGAAAAGGTGGGGGACTGGGACTAGTTGAAGTGCTCTTGCAGAGAGCTGGCACGGGCTCGACAGGCCAAATAGTTTCCTACTGTGCTATAACGATTCTATGATTCTATATTATAATAATCCAAGTGGACTAAATCGCAAATACAAATTCCACACAGCTTTACATGAAATATATATTTATTTATTGAACAGAATATTATAATAATTTTGAACATACACAGAAAAATAACACATAGCCAGCACCTTTCCACAGCTGAAGACATAACGACAGTGTAAAGAACCTCTTCACTCGAATCCCACTGTCATGATCTGCATTCTAAGCCTTGTTACTTCTAACTTGTGGACACTGGCAAAGGCAGAGGATGCTTCTTACTATAGTTCTATTATAATGTTAAGTTAAACTATATATTTAGCTTAGTGGCCTGAAATGGGAGATTTTCTCTGGTCGCTATCTGTTAGCTGGATTTTAATCATAGTAAGAAGATACCGTGGAGATCATTTTAACTTTCAGCAGTAGTGGATGGGCCACCCATTTAACGCCCCAACCGATTTTCATTTCCATTCACTTCACCATAAAGGAAAAACGAGTGGCTGATTCACTACCGCCAGTTCCCGGCAGGCGGAGAAAATTAGAATCTACCCCACAATGTTCACTATTTCTAGCAAACATTAAGACCATCTAAAAGAACAGGCTTATGATATTGCTAGACACTGTAATCAGACAAAATCATCCTGCTATGTTCACAAAGCAGCTGATGTACAGTGACCAGAGGAAATTTTCCATCCACTATTCTTTAAAAAGCAATATATTTTCAATATATCTTTTTTTCCAATTACAGTGGAATTTTATTTTAACACGAATAGTGCAAAAAATCAAGTTTGGAAACCATCCAAAGTGACAACTGTGTTCAATTAGTGCTCTTGGGTGCTCAAAAAATGCTTGGGTGAAGAATTGAACTAAATTCTGGTCAACTCCTCACTGAGCATTGAAATATTTTTAAATAATAAAGTGTTTGGCAAACCTCAGCCACACAGACAGATACACATGAGATTCCTGAGAATTCAAGCATTTTGTAGACCCAAGACCCTTAAGTTAATTTTGTCCAAATCCCATCTTCTACTCCAGGAATCGTGTTATAATGTAAACTGTGAACAGTATCTGTGATGGCACATACAGCTGTGTGTGTGTGTGTGTGTGTGTGTGTGTGGTATACCTGCTGTAATTAGCACAGATCACAACTTGTTCACATCTACTGCACCACACAGTTCCTCATAATAGCAAAATTCTGGATGGATTTCATTCTGTGCAGTTGACAGGCCTAAAGTAAGGGAACATCCCCAAATACAGTTTCCATAATCTGTTCCTTCATTTACATCAGGTTTAAAATCTTCCTTCAAATGTGTCAGGACAGTAGGAAATGTAACACAAGGATAATGCTTTAAGGATCTTTTGCTAAAATCTATTTTAAGTTCTTGTTACATTGGGCTATATGCAGCAGGTCAGCCTTGGCTCAGTCCGTATCACAGTCACCTCTGAGTCAGAAGATTGTGCATTCAAGTCCCACTCCAGAGAATTGAGCACATAATCTAGGCTGACACTTCTGAGGGAGGACTTCACTGTCGGAGGTGCTGTATTTCAGATGAGACATTAAACCGAGGCCCTATCTGCCCTCTCAGGTGGATGTAAAAGATTTGATGGCACTATATTGAAGAATAGCAAGTCCTAGCCAATAATATATCCCTCAACCAGAATCACTAAAAAGCAGATTATCTAGTCATTATCTCATTGTTGTTTGTGGGATCTTCTTTTGTGCAAATTGGACACTGGATTTTCCTATAGTGACTATACTTCAGTACTACCTCGTTGGCTGTAAAGCACTTCGGGACATCCTGAGGTCGTGAAAGGTGCTATATAAATGCAAGTTCTTTCTTTATCTTCAGCACTGTTTATCAATAGCACTTTGTTCCAATTACTGTTAATATCAAGAATTGCAGTCGGTAAGATTTCCTCACTGCTTCTGCATGTTGACTATGCAAAGGGGAACTATATAACCAGACATGATTCTTGTAAGGAATTCACAGAGCTACTGGATATCAATGTAAATACTATTCATTTTAAGCATCATGAATTGCAGGTCCACAGTTCCCTGATCTGTGTTTCCTGATTGGTGTTCCCAGTCATGAAGTCACCCCTATTGTTTATTGATTGGTAACATGAATAAGATCTGATATAGTCTCCCATTCACAGATCAAACAGTTTACAAACAAATATACCAACTGAATGAGACACCACTGATCTGTCATTTTTCTCCATTAATGTGTATATTATATTTCTTTACTGTATTATTTCTCTTCCCTGAGTTTTACATATTGCAAAAGATTTGTTTCAAAAGCTGCATATACCCAGAGCAAATAAATGTGTCCATTGTGAGGCTTTATGTAACACTATATGTTGGAGTAATTGAACTTTTGGAGCATGTCTGAGCCACTTACAAAGTACCGTCCAGATTTTTTCTTCACCAAGAACATTGCCAGTCCTATTGCCAGGATTACCAGTAGAGCCACACCTAGTACAACTCCCAACACTATCACAGCCACTTTGAACCCGGAATTTTCTGATGAGGTCTGCACCGTGGGAACAGTCTGAGACTCCGTGGGAGCCACAGTCGTCACTTGTGCTGTACCTGAAATTAGATAAGATGGGAATTTTTTTTTAAAACTCGTAATTCAACAACACTCCTCATGTGTGTTAGGGTGAGACGTTGATGTTATAAAAACAAAACAAAAACATCAAGACATAACGACCGCACAAGACCACAGTGTGTTATAGACCGGATAACATTTACAACCAGTACCATGTTACCTACATGCACATGCAGTGCACATACAGGTTAACAGTGTATTCTGTACAGAAAAATGAATAAAGTGGAGATTGCTTTTACTTATGTGATAACACGTGATACTGTAGGTTGCATACAGACAGTAACCATTCAGCACCCCATTTCACAAGGCGCTATTCGAGGCCCAATAATAAGGTTGTAGTACCGAAGATATTAGGAGAACATTTTTTACAAAGAGGGTTGTTAGGATGTGGAATGCACTAGCAAAAACAGTGATAGAAATAAAATCCACAATAGTTATCAAAAGGAAAATGGATAATACAGTGTGGACCAAAAGCTTTATGGGTTAAGCTTCACCCACAGTACAAGACTTGCCCATAAACACTAGTGAGAAGTCGCACAACACCAGGTTATAGTCCAACAGCTTTATTTGAAATCACAAGCTTGTGATTTCAAATAAAGCTGTTGGACTATAACCTGGTGTTGTGCGACTCCTCACAATTGTCCACCCCAGTCCAACACCGGCATCTCCACATCAAAAACACTAGGACTAATTACAGTGCTAGAAGCTCACTCAAGAAGCTCGACACCATCCAAGACAAAGCAGCCCGCTTGATTGGGACCCCATCCACCACCTTAAACATTCACTCCCTCCACCACCGGTGTACCGTGGCTGCAGTGTGTACCATCTACAAGATGCACTGCAGCAACTCGCCAAGGCTTCTTCGGCAGCACCTCCCAAACCCGCGACCTCTTCTACCTAGAAGGACAAGGGCAGCAGGCACATGGGAACACCGCCACCTCCAAGTCACACACCATCCTGACTTGGAAGTATATCGCCATTCCTTCATCGTCACTGGGTCAAAATCCTGAACTCCCTCCCTAATAGCATTGTGGGAGTACCTTCATCACATGGACTGCAGCGGTTCAAGAAGGCGGCTCACCACCACCTTCTCAAGGGCAACTAGGGATGGGCAATAAATGCTGGCCTTGCCAGTGACGCCCACATCCCATGAACAAATAAAAAAACTTGATAAAGCAGGCCTCTTAAAGAGAGAATGTAGGAAAAATGCACCATTGCTTACAACGAAAGAAAGTGTGCAAATAGGCAATTATGGAACACAGTGTTTGAAATGAGACTTCCTATAGGATGCATTGGTTCCGAACATAATTTTGTGTCTTGGTTGATGGGCTCCAAAAAAATGTGCGTAAAAGTGAAGAGCACAGTCATCTTCAACTTGCTCTTGGTTCCTGCACATTTCCTCCTCGTGGAGCCAGGTATGACAAAGAAATATTATCAGAACATAAGGGCCAAATGAAATTTCCTTGGCTTGGCTAATGAATTTGGCTAAGACCTAAATTGATTCAACTAACTGTGGCAGCTCTGGTGGTGTTGCACGTTGGAGGGATAGTGTCCAAAAATCTATGAATCTCTGTCTTGAATATACTCAATGAGTGAGCATCCACAACCCTCTGGGGTGGAGAATTGCAAAGATTCACAACACTCCGAGTGAATAAATTTATCCTCATCTCAGTCCTAAATGGCCAACCTCTTAACCTGAGACTTGGCAAGTAAAATCAAGGAAAACCCAAAGATGTTTTATAAATATATTAAGAGTAAGAGGATAACTAAAGAAAGGTTAGGGCCTATTAGAGACCATGAGGGTAATCTGTGTGTAGAGGCGGGAGACATCGGTGGGGTTCTTAATGAATACTTTGCGTCTGTTTTCACAAAGGAGAGGGGCGAAGCAGACATTGCTATCGGGGGGGAGGAGTGTGAAATATTAGATGAAATAAACATAGTGAGAGAGGAAGTATTAAGGGGTTTAGCAGCTTTAAAAGTGGATAAATCCCCAGGCCCGGATGAAATGTATCCCAGGCTGTTAAGCGAAGCAAAAGAAGAAATACCAGAGGCCCTGACCATCATTTTTCAATCCTCTCTGGCTTCAGGTGTGGTGCCGGAGGACTGGAGGACTGCTAATGTGGTACCCTTGTTTAAAAAGGGAGAAAAGGATAGACCGAGTAATTACAGGCCAGTCAGCCTAACCTCGGTGGTGGGAAAATTATTGGAAAGAATTCTGAAGGATAAGATAAATCTTCATTTAGAAAGACAAGGATTAATCAAGGATAGTCAGCACAGATTTGTTAAGGGAATGTCGTGTCTGACAAACTTGATTGAATTTTTTGAGGATGTAACAAGGAGGGTAGATGAGGGTAGCGCGTTTGATGTAGTGTATATGGACTTTAGCAAGACTTTGATAAGGTTCCACATGGCAGACTGGTCACAAAGTTAAAAGCCCATGGGATCCAGGGCAAAGTGTCAAGTTGGATTCAAAACTGGCTCGTAGACAGGAAGCAGAGGGTAATGGTTGATGGGTGTTTTTGTGACTGGAAGGCTGTTTCCAGTGGGGTTCCACAGGGCTCAATACTAGGTCCCTTGCTTTTTGTGGTATATATCAACGATCTTGACTTGAATATAGGGAGTATGATTAAGAAGTTTGCAGATGATACTAAAATCGGCTGTGTGGTTGATACTGAAGAAGGAAGCTGTAGACTGCAGGAAGATATCAATAAATTGGTCAGGTGGGCAGAACAGTGGCAAATGGAATTCAATCCAGAGAAGTGTGAGGTAATGCATTTGGGGAGGGCTAACAAGGAAAGGGAATACACATTAAATGGTAGGACACTGAGTAGTGTAGAGGAACAAAGGGACCTTGGATTGTATGTCCACAGATCCCTGAAGGTAGCAGGCCAAGTAGAAAAGGTGGTTAAGAAGGCATACAGAATGCTTACCTTTATTAGCCGTGGCATAGAATACAAGAGCAGGGTGGTTATGCTTCAACTGTATAAAACACTAGTTAGGCCTCAGCTCGAGTACTGCGTGCAGGTCTGGTCACCACATTACAGGAAAGATGTGATTGCACTTGAGAGGGTACAGAGGAGATTTACAAGGATGTTGCCGGGAGTAGAGAATCTTAGCTATGAGGAAAAACTGGATAGGCTGGGTCTGTTTTCTTTGGAACAGAGGAGGCTGAGGGGAGACCTTATTGAGGTGTATAAAATTATGAGGGGCCTAGATAAAGTGGATAGAAAGGACCTATTTCCCTTAGCAGAGGGGTCAAAAACCAGGGGGCACAGATTTAAAGTAATTGAGGGAAGGTTCAGAAGGGATTTGAGGGGAAATTTCTTCACGCAGAGGGTTGTGGGGGTCTGGAACTCACTGCCTGAAAGGGTGGTAGAGGCAGGTACCCTAACCACATTTAAAAAGTACTTGGATGTGCACTTGGGATGCTCTAACCTGCAGGGCTACGGACCAAGAGCTGGGAAGTGGGATGAGGCTGCATAGCTCTTTGTTGGCCGGCGCGGACACGATGGGCCGAAATGGACTCCTTCCATGCTGTAACTTTCTATGATTCTATAACCCCTAATTCAAGATGCTCCAGCCAGGGTACACAGCCTCTCAGCATTTAACCTGTCAAGCGCTCTACAATTTAATGTGTTTCAATGAGATCGCCACTCTTTCATCTAAATTCCAGAGAAAATAGGCCCATTCTACTCAATCTCTCAATATTCTGCTTCCTTTGCCAACCATACTCTGAATTGGCCATTACAATGTTTACAGGAGACGCCAAGATGATTCTCCTCGTTCAATTTTCCAAGCTTTCCCACACCGTTGGCTGAGATCAAAGCATTATTGTGTAAAGAAGAAGAAGACACAATATTCTATCCCTCCAACGTGCAACACCACCAGAGCTGCCACAGTTGGTTGAATCAATTTAGGTCTTAGCCAAACTCATTAGCCAAGCCAAGGAAACTTCATTTGGCCCTTATGTTCTGTTAATATTTCTAGAATCTACCTGTAAATTGTTTGACAAAATGAAACAGTACCATTGTTAAAAAAAAAGGTTAAAACTGCCCATGATGATCATCATCCCTACCTGTTACGCTAATAGAGCTTTGGTTATCGACTGTTTTGATTGCATCACCAATAGCACTTTGCAGGTTGGCAGTGGTGACATTTGAGTTGTTGCTCAGGAAAGCCAGGAAATTTACCACCACACTTCCATTTTGAAAACCAGCAATGGTGATATTAAAACTGTTCTCATTCAACATCTTTTTTACAATTGGTACAACCTACATAGAAGAAACACAAATGTTATTTATCTTCCCAGTGTTATCAAACATCAGCTAACATAATTGATAAAGAGTGCTTTCTAGTTCCACTCATTGTTGGGATATGAGGACTGGGCCCATCCAATGTTACAGTTCTAGCTTTTGCCCAATACCTTTTCCCTGTTGACAGCTAGGTTATCATTTCCATAAGTACACTGAGTGTTTGATGTTACGTATGGATCAGCATCGTCCAAATCTAACAATTGAACCCGAATTGCCTTAAATTGGTTACTGGAGAACAAGTGGGATGTCAATCCACACAGAATTCAGGCTAGAAAATTACTTATCCAGATTTATTTACAGGAGATTCCATTTGATGTAATACTGAATTCAGACCAGTCAACAGGGGGTTAATACACCCTTTTTCAGAAGGCTTGCAGTGTTCTTTGGATGAAATTGGTCAGATGTTCTTTTCTGGTCCTTCAGGATGAGATGTGGATGGTGTGAACTCCAAATGCCCGTGGGTTTTGATGCATTTATAATAGAATGAAAATCTGCTGAAAAATGTTCCTGTTCTATTCAGTTTAATAACATTTGAGGACTGTGCTGTCAATCAATCAAGACCAAAGACACAGAGAAGACTGGGTGGAACAGGAGTTAAAATTAAACCAGTACATTTACTGCACTGTTTCCATGCCCCGGCCTTTTATACGTCGCTGTGTTCCTGGGCAGCTGAGATGACTGCCTGAGTGAGGAGGGAGCCTCATAAACATATACAAATCAGGGTCCTATTACTTAGATAGCAGCCCGAAGACATTTTAACAGCCTACTTCTGCCATGGAACAGAAGTGGAGGACACAGGAGATAATTTCCAAGCTTAATTTTGTGAGGCCAGGAGGAGCCTTGGAGGTCTCGTCCCCCACATCCGCCCTGCTGGCACCCATTGGAATACCCCACCCCATCATCGACTTTATTGAGTACTGACCAGGCAGTCTCTGAGCCGCCTAGATTCTGAGCTGCCTGATCTTCTGCTGCTTCTGGATGCCCATTTCAGGTGGGCAGCCCACCCACTGCATTTAACGAGGTTCGGCCATTAAAATGGCCTGGGCATCTCACAACACCTCCCAGATGGTCGGCTACACCTGTGTAGTTTTTGACAGCCCCATCCTACCCCCATGACTGGACTCCTAACCCACTGATGGGGAGGCGGGGAGGGAGTGGTGGTGAATTTAGTGGCCGGGAGGCCCGAAAATACGGAGAACAAATTTAACTGCATGACCTCATTTGAATGATTTTGCTCCATTTCCCGCCCAGCAGCTGGTCAGTATGAGAGGCTGGCCAGATGTCAAGCGGGAAGGCCTGCAGAAGAACGCCACAACCGGGGACTGTAGAGGAGGGACGGAGAGATCGCGGGAGGTGGGGAGGGCGATCACAGGGGTTGGGAGATTGCTGAGGTGGGAGATCACAGGGAGTCGGATTACAGAAGGCTCGGCATTGGATCACGAGAAGGGATCGGATTGCGTAAGATCGGCATTGGATCGTCGGTGCGGGGGGGGACAGAATCAGATCGCGGGGAGTCGGCACTGGATCACGAGGGGGATCGCGGGGTTTGCCATCGAGGGGGGATTGGATAGCGGGGGGAGTCAGCATCAGATCGTGGGGAGGGAGGCAGAGTGAGGTAGGTTAGCTTGAGGGGCTAAGGGAAGCACTCCTGCTCCTCCTAGTCCACCAAACAGTGCTGGAAAAGCACTTGCATGCTGGACCGCCAGTTCTCACCTCTGTTTAGCTGCCAGGTTTCCCGAGCCATGGAAAACCGAGCTCGTGGATGTTAAATCCAAATGACTGCTAAAATCTGAGGCACGCAGCCTCATTTACATATTTCAATTACTAACCCACCTTTCGAGAGCAGGTTATACTCCTGCGGGTCCCCCCCCCCCACCGCCGAAGTAGGCGTGTTCGCAGCGGGTTGGGGTTGGGCTTCCCATTTTTAACAATTTAACCCACACCCCCTCTCTCGCCTGTCTGGGGGGTTTGAATTCCCCCCTAGGACTCTAACAGTGAACGGATAATTTAAAAAAACGCAGAAGACATTTCACTTACTGCATTTATGATTTCGGCTGACAAGTTCCTGTAGGCTTCACTTGCAGGGTTTTTTAGATCGTTGCTGAATATTCTGGACCTTAATGTTATTATCCCCTTGAATGCCCTCTTGGCTGTAGAAACAGTAATTAACCAGTCATTAGACACCCAGCTATCGCTCAATCTGTGTTGGAACACTCTGATCAAACAATAGACCCTAAATTGCTGAGACAAGTAATTTTACAGTATAATTCACTAGGTTAATTCCAGAGATGAGGGGGTTGACTTATGAGGAAAGGTTGAGCAGGCTTTTTTTTAAAAACGTTTTTATGGGATGTGGGCGTCGCTGGCAATGCCAGCATTTATTGCCCATCCCTAGTTGCCGTTGAGAAGGTGGTGGTGAGCCGCCTTCTTGAATCGCTGCAGTCCGTGTGGTGAAGGTACTCCCACTGTGCTGTTAGGGAGGGAGTTCTAGGATTTTGACCCAGCGATGATGAAGGATCGGCAATATACATCTAAGTCAGGATGGTGTGTGACTTGGAGGGGAAATTGGAGGTGGTGGTGTTCCCATGCGCCTGCTGCCCTTGTACTTCTAGGTGGGAGAGGTCGCAGGTTTGGGAGGTGCTGCCGAAGAAGCCTTGGTGAGTTGCTGCAGTGCATCTTGTAGATGGTACACAGTGCAGCCACGGTACACCGGTGGTGGAGGGAGTGAATGTTTAAGGTGGTGGATGGGGTGCCAATCAAGCGGTCTGCTTTGTCCTGGATGGTGTCGAGCTTCTTGAGTGTTGTTGGAGCTGCACTCATCCAGGGAAGTGGAGAGTATTCCATCACACTCCTGACTTGTGCCTTGTAGATGGTGGAAAGGCTTTGCGGAGTCAGGAGGTGAGACACTCGCCGCAGAATACCTAGCCTCTGACCTGCTCTTGTTGCCACTGTATTTATATGGCTGGTCCAGTTAAGTTTCTGGTTAATGGTGACCCCCAGGATATTGATAGTGGGGGATTCGGCGAAGGTAATGCTATTGAATGTCAAGGGGAGGTGGTTTGATTCTCGCTTGTTGGAGATAGTCATTGCCTGGCATTTCTTTGGCGCGAATGTTACCTGCCACTTATCAGCCCAAGCCTGAAGGTCATCCAGGTCTTGTTGCATGCAGGCATGGACTGTTTCATTATCTGTGGAGTTGCGAATGGCGCTGAACACTGTGCAGTCATCAGCGAACATCCCCATTGCTGACCTTATGTTGGAGGGAAGGTCATTGATGAAGCAGCTGAAGATGGTTGGGCCTAGGACACTGCCCTGAGGAACTCCTGCAGCGATGTCCTCGGGCTGTGATGATTGATCTTCAACCACCACAACCATCTTTCTTTGTGTTGGGTATGACTCCAGCCAGTGGAGCGTTTTCCCCCTGATTCCCATCGAGTTCAGTTTTACTAGGGCTCCTTGATGCCAGACTCGGTCAAATGCTGCCTTGATGTCAAGGGCAGTCACTCTCACCTCACCTCTGGAATTCAGCTCCTTTGTCCATGTTTGGACCAAGGCTGTAATGAGGTCGGGAGCCGAGTGGTCTTGGCGGAACCCAAACTGGGCATCAGTGCGCAGGTTATTGGTGAGTAAGTGCCACTTGATAGCACTGTCGATGACACCTTCCATCACTTTGCTGATGATTGAGAGTAGACTGATGGGGCGGTAATTGGCCGGGTTGAATTTGTCCTGCTTTTTGTGGACAGGACATACCTGGGAAGTTTTCCACTTTGTCGGATAGATGCCAGTGTTGTAGCTGTACTGGAACAGCTTGTCTGGAGGCGCGGCTAGTTCTGGAGCACAAGTCTTCAGCACAATAGCCGGGATGTTGTCGGGGCCCATAGGCTTTGCGGTATCCAGTGCGCTCAGCCGTTTCTTGATATCATGTGGAGTGAATCGAATTGGCTGAAGAATGGCTTCTGTAATGGTGGGGACCTCGGGAGTAGGCCGATATGGATCATCCACTCGGCACTTCTGGGCCTATACTCTTTGGAATTTAGAAGAATGAGAGGTGATCTTATTGAAACATCTAAGATACTGAGGGGGCTCGACAAGGTAGATGCAGAGAGGATGTTTCCCCTCATGGGGAAATCTAGAACTCGGGGGCACAGTTTTAGAATAAAGGGTCGCCCTTTTAGAACTGAGGTGAGGAGGAATTATGATGCCTCCTTGCGTGAATAGCTGGTGACGTTTGACATCTAGATACTTTGGTGAGAAACTGGAGAGCTCAATGCCATCTCAATAGGATGGAGGAAAACTGAAAAAAATAAAGAACCAGCTGTCTAGAATTCCACTCTCTGAATTTAAAGGCGCTATATAAGTTGTTGCTGCTGTTGTTGTGTTATGGAATATTATTTTTTCCTAGACACGAGGACTAGCCAACTAGATCACAATGGTCTTTCCTGTCCTATGATCCTACATTCCTAAGCTGCAGGGTTTTCTGTGATATTGGTGATGTCAGTGACCAGAATACCTAGACTGTATCATCGAGTAAGACCAGGGAAGGTAAAATTACTTACTGGTGCAGTTGTTGCCTGTCATCGGCAAACATTGAATCAAATCACAGACATTTTCATTTGTGAAACACGTATTCGGATCTGCAAGTACAAAAAGAACAATTCATTCACTATTGAATATAAAATCCTTTGAAGAGCCAGTGGAATACTAAGCCATCCTGCCCAGAAAGCCCCGGGCTCCATCCCTGGGATATCTGATCTCAGCTGTAACAGCTGTTGGAATCCTCAAATTCACTTCAACACCCCTGGCCTGGGGGGGAAAGAAATCAGCCAGATTTCTTGCTCCTGATCACTATCGAATGAGTCCTTTAAAAAGTTCATGTATGAGGATAGGAGCATAATTTATTTGATTATGATGCCTCGTTGCGTGAATAGCTGGTGACGTTTGACATAAGAACATAAGAACATAAGAATTAGGAGCAAGAGTCGGCCAATCGGCCCCTCGAGCCTGCTCCGCCATTCAATAAGATCATGGCTGATCTGATCCTAACCTCAAATCTAAAGAACACAAGAAGTAGGAGCAGCACCCGGCCACTCAGCCCCTGGGCCCGCTCCGCCACCCACAGGGCCTTGAACGATCCAAACTCAGCCTCATGTCCAATTTCCTGCCCGCTCCCTGTAACCCCTAATTCCCTTTACTTCTAGGAAACTGTCTATTTCTGTTTTAAATTTATTTAATGATGTAGCTTCCACAGCTTCCTGGGGCAGCAAATTCCACAGACCTACTACCCTCTGAGTGAAGAAGTTTCTCCTGATCTCAGTTTTGAAAGAGCAGCCCCTTATTCTAAGATTATGCCCCCTAGTTCTAGTTTCACCCATCTTTGAACATCCTTACCGCATCCACCCGATCATTATACTTTTAATATTGCATACTATCCCATCACTCCTGATTTAAACACTTCAGATCTTTACCTTTGCACTGTGTTCCTGGGTTTGCCGGATTGGTATCCATAATTCCCTGGAAACAGCTACACGAGAAATTCCCTGGGGTATTCGTGCAGGCAGCAAATACAGAGCACGTGTTGTTCCCAGTCTGACACTCATCAACATCTGAAACAAGAATTAGATTTTAAAAAACAATCACTTGGAGCAAAAGTTACTTTAACCCAATAATTTAAAGTTGTGTTAAACTCAGGCAATATCCTACCTTCACATGTTCTTCCAGGTGTACTGGGGCTTGTGTCTGTGAACCCAGCATTACAGTGACAGGTGTAAGTTGCATTCAATCTTATGCAAGTTCCATTACCTGAACAGTCATTCAGCCCCGGCTGGCAGCTGTCTCTTTCTGTAATAAGAGCAGATATGTGTTAGAAAATTGATTCGATTTGAAAAAACTAATAAATAATGGTGTTTCATGTGACCCCTCTTTCCTTGCATTACTCCAATGTACATGTCGGCCTATAATTTGCGATCAGGATGACGGCGAACTGGCAGCGTTCACCGTCATTCCGCCTTTGAAACTGAGCGTAAGTTTGGGATTTGGTGCTTGCGCAGGCGGAAATCCCAAAGTTGCGGTCTGTCAATGACAGCTCCGAAACTGGCTGCTCTGTCACCGCCCCCACCATCCACCACTCCCACTCACCCCTCCCCCACAGAGCCGACAATCAGTGAAATCTCGTAAATCATTGAAACTGACGAAAACTTCGTCAGGTGACGAAGGAGCAGCGCTCCGAAAGCTTGTGATTTCAAATAAAACTGTTGGACTATAACCTGGTGTTGTGCGACTTCTCACATTTGTCCACCCCAGTCCAACACCGGCATCTTCACATCATGACCTTTATTCCAGGTTTGCCTTTCTCCAAGTGAGAACCCCAAACTTTCTTTTGCTCTCGCTAACTATTTTAAAAAGTTAAAATTTTAAGGGCTTACTCACTTCCCTGTTCACTGTCTGTGAGAATTCTGCCGTTTGACTGGCTGCTTAGACAGCCTGTTGACGTCACAGCAGTTTGAACAAGGGGATCCCCATTAAGTTTCGTTGAATTGAATGGTAGGTCAGAAAACCCAACGTTCTCGACACAGGGATTGCGAGATCCCTTTGCGGAGCGTTCTTCGGGGCCAGCAGTGAACGCCTTTGCTTCACTGCTGACCGCAAATTCCAGGTCATCATCTTCTAACTCTTAGATCTACCAATACAAAATGGTTCCTGTGTTAAGTCTCCGTGAAACAGTTAGTATTATTTTCATATCGTAGTCAGATGGTGTCAGCCTTGGCTCAGTAGTAGCACTCTCATTTGTGAATCAGTAGGTTACGCATTCAAGCCCCCATCCAGTATGACATTTCAGTGCAGTGCAGAGGGAGTGCTGCACTTTCAAAGGTGACATCCAACACCTATGGTCCTCTCATGAAACACACACGCGCATTCTACACCTTGCATACAGTAAGGGCTATTCAGCTATGGGAGGCACATCAGGCAAGACCATGGCTGCTTACATTAAGGGCTATTCAATTATGGGAGGCACATCAGGCAAGACCATGGCTGTATATTTACTCAGATGCCATCCTTTTTCTTGCAGGCCAAGCTATCTCATAATAGGAGACAGCAGCAAAGGACGGGTGGAGGGCGGCCTCAGCTGCAACCCCTCAGCGATCTTGAGGCGCGCATCCACAGGATTATGGCAAGCCAGGTGATCGGTCCCGTCGACCCTGGAGAGGCCGACCCCGTTCGGGACAGCATTGGCAAGGTCATCAGCTTTCTCTCCTCTCTCATTCCACATGTCTCACAACACCAGCCTTTGACACTTTCAATCCAACTTACTAAATCGCTGCACTCCTTCCTCCCTTACTGCCCCCCTGTCCTCACGCTAAAGCCACTCTTGTACCTCTCTGCTTTCAGATGGTGATTCACCAGCTGAGGAGACAGGCACTGAAGCTACCAGTGGGAGCGAAGCCGCAGGCGAGGAGGAAGAGGAAGCCGGAGCATCAGCGCCACCCTCTCCCGTGGAAGCCCATGCCCACACTGGGACCACGTCTTCCCTGGAGGGGAGCAGGGGGGAAGGGTCTGATGAGGGTGAAGCTCCGGGACCCAGCGGGCTGCAGCAATGCGATGTGGCTAGGGAAGCTCAGGGGCCTTCTCCCCGGAGGGAGAGCAGGCCAGCGTGTCCCGCTGGAGTGGAGCTAATCTACAGAACAAACGGGAAACTGTTCAACCTCCATCGCCTCCAGTCCAGATCCAAGGTCGTCCCATCCTCTGTCATCGAATTACAGTATGCAGATGATGTTTGCGTCTGCGCACACTCTGAGGCCGAACTCCAAACCATCGTCAACACCTTCACCGAAGCGTATGAGAGCATGGGCCTTACACTAAACATCCGTAAGACAAAAGTCCTCTACCAACCTGCCCCTGCCACACTGTACTGCTCCCCGATTATCAAAATCCATGACGAGGCCTTGGACAACGTGAACCACTTTCCATACCTCGGGAGCCTACAAGGGCAGACGTCGATGACAAAGTCCAACACCGCCTTCAGTGTGCCAGTGCAGCCTTCGGTCGCCTGAGGAAGAGAGTGTTTGAAGACCATGACCTCAAACCCAGCACCAAGCTCGTGGTCTACAGAGCAGTAGTGATACCCACCCTCCTGTATGCTTCAGAGACATGGACCATGTACAGCAGGCACATCAAAGCACTGGAGAGGTACCACCAACGCTGCCTCCGCAAGTTCCTGTAAATCCATTGGCAGGATAGGCGCACCAACATCAGTGTTCTCGCTCAGGCCAACATCCCCAGCATCGAAGCTTTGACCACGCTTGATCAGCTCCGATGGACGGACCACATCGTCCGCATGCCCGATACGAGACTCCCAAAACAAGCGCTCTACTCAGAGCTCCGACACGGCAAGAGAGCCCCAGGTGGGCAGAGGAAACGCTTCAAGGACACCCTCAAAGCCTCCTTGAAAAATGTAACATCCCCACCAACACCTGGGAATCCCTGGCCCAAGACCACACAAAGTGGAGGAGAAGCATCCGGGAAGGCGCCGAACACCTCGAGTCTCTTCGCCGGGAGCAAGCAGAAGCCAAGCGCAGGAGTCACCCAACCATGACTGAACTTTGCCTTCTTTTTACACTTTTTAGTCTTGATGGTGTCCTGCACGATGGGCGTTGGCCTTTCATTTAGCCTATTCAATCTAAAAAATACATTCTTCTAGATATTTGCAAAGTCCTATAAAGCCAGTGGTTGAAATGCTTGTGTTGGAATTCCTTACCTGCAATGCTTGTGTTTTGAAGGTCTACAGCGAACTGTTGACTGTTGTTTAAAGATTTAGTGAACGCTTTTATTATCCCGGCTGAAGGGACAGTCACATTGGTTGACACTATAATAGCAAAATCCACAACTATACTCCCTGGCTTAACAGATGTAACTTCAATTCTCATTTTTCCATTCTTGATTAATGCCTGGAAACTTGGATTAAATCCTTTTACCACCTGAAAGAGAAAACAGAAATCCACTTCTAACATTTGTCTAATTTTTTTCCCCATGGAACATGAGATCGCTAAAAGACTCTTAATATTGGAAGTTTCAAAAAGTCAAGGCTTCCCACAGTCAGCCTGTAATCAAAGGCCTGCCGTAGGTGGGGTGCCCAGCCCTGCTCAGTGCCAGCTTTGTTTCAGTTGGCAGCACTTTCGTCTGTGAGTTGAAAAGTTGTTGGTTCTTTTCCACACCGCTTCGAGCATTTGCCTGTGTAAGTGACAGCGGTCGTACAGTACCTCCACCCACATATAGGCAGGTGTATTGTAACACTCGCGTGACACATTTTCCATCATCTGCTCAACGTTGCGGCTAGGAATGCCGTGTGTTCTTGGCCTCCCATGTAGTTGGGGCACTGGTGATGGGTACTTAAGTTTTAAACAACAACAACTTATATTTATATAGTGCCTTTAACGTAGTAAAATGTCCCAAGGTGCTTCACAGGAGTATTAAAAGACAAAATAATTTGATACTGAGCCACATAAGGAGAAATTAGGGCAGGTGACCAAAGGCTTGGTCAAAGAGGTAGGTTTTAAGGAGCGTCTTAAAGGAGGAAAAAGAGGTAGTGAGTTGGAGAGGTTTAGGCAGGGAATACCAGAGGTATGGTTGAGCGATAATAATCAGGGATGCTCAAGAGGGCAGAATTAGAGGAGCGCCGATATCTCGGGGGGGTTGTGGGGCTGAAGGAGATTACAGAGATAGGGAGGGGCAAGGCCCTGGAGGGATTTGAAAACAAGGATGAGAATTGTGAAATCGAGGCGTTGCTTAACCAGGAGCCAATGTAGGTCAGCGAACACAGGGGTGATGGGTGAACAAGATTTGGTGCGAGTTAGAACACGGGCAGCCGAGTTTTGGATGACCTCAAGTTTACGTAGGGTGGAATGTGGGAGGCCAGCCAGGAGTGCGTTGGAATAGTCAAGTCTAGAGGTAACAGAGGCGTGGATGAGGGTTTCAGCAGCAGATGGGCTGAGGCAGGGGCGGAGACGGGTAATGTTACAGAGCTGGAAATAGGCGGAAATCCTGATCAACTAAATATGCCAAAGCACTTTTTAAAAGAAACCTATGTTTTTTAATTTTCCACCCAGCCTGAGGCCACTGTAGCAGGTGATGCAGGCTTGCTGCATCCAGTATTTTACCACAGCCTGAGACACACTCTCTAGTAAAACAGGTAGAGAATGAAATATCGGCCAGGTTTGAGTAAATTGGATCCATGTAAGCTCTTCTAGCCCGTACAGAATTTGAACAAGCGGTCATATTTACAAATTAAGGGCAACAGAGGAAAATAGGAAATGCAGGAGAAACTGTTTTGCTGAAAGGGTGGTATGTTTGTGGAACAGAATAGAATGCACCCCACCAGTACTAAAACTCATGACTAATCACCGAGAGAAATGGACATACCAAAGGGTGTTCCATTGATAAGTGAATGCCATCATTGCTGGCAAGAGGTGGTGGAACAAGAAACCTTAATGAGTTTCAAGAAGGAACTAGACAGGTTCTAGTCAACAAATGGGATTTAGGGTTATTACAAATGCACCAAGAGAATACTGTGGATAACCAGACCAGATGGACCATAAGTCTTCTCCTTCCTCAACCTGTCACCATGTTCAGAGACCAATCCTTGTGCTAGAACTACTGCCATGACCAGGATTCTGCCGAAGCAGAAAACCAGCTCTGTTGTCTTGCCAGCAATGATGGCATTCACTTATCAATGGCATACCCTTTGGTTTCTCTCGGTGGTTAGTCATGAGGAGTTTTAGTACTGGTGGGGGGGAATTCGATCCACTCAGTTGATATCACACGGTAGAATATTGGCAACATATGAAATAATTATGAATGAAATTTACCTATTTGAACACAGGTGCTAACCTATTATGGGGAACAGCAGGGAAATAGAATGGAGCAGACAGTTTGAGATGAAGGGCTAGCAGCAGCACAGGCGCAATGGGCGGAATGACCATCTTCTGTGCTACGATTTTTCTGATTAATTTTCGATTGGTTAATATAAATGCTAAAATAACACAGAAAAAAATTCCAACAAACATATTAACACACTTTTTACGAATATTGCACAATGCATTTTCAACAGCCAGCAACAAAGCTGGGAAATCTTTTCAAAATTTAATCCAGATGCACTGGCTTTTGAATATACCAGCAAAATACCGTGATGTTGCTAATGGTGAGTCCATAAATGAAAATTGCTTTGATACTGAATTGATTATTTCAATGATCCATTGCACATATATGTTTTAATATGAAAACTTAAATATTATTTAAAAATTAGTCGCACTCCCTTGGCTTTGCACATAGGAGCTCAATTTTCACCTTTGGGAGACTGAGCAGCAAGGCACGGATGCTGATTGCCCGAACCCGCGCCAAAGAGGCTGCTACGATTTTGAGGCACTGCCCTCATTAACATCAGGTTGGCGAGCCGCGGGGTGACGAATGGGATTGAGGCCTCCCAATATCAGGCTGCCCCAGCCCCAAGCAAGGTAAGTACGGGGGTGGTGGGTGGCTCGCGATCATGGTGGGCGGGGTCACGGGCCGGCAGCGGTCCAGTGATTCCTGCTTCGCCAGGCCTCACAAAAATGAATCCAAACTGACCTTGGCTGGGTCTTTTCTGCTCCATCGCCCGCGGAACTGGTCCAATTGTGCACGGCGCACATTTCACCCAGTTCCGACCTAAAATGGTGATTGGGGTCCTGAGGCATGTGAGCGCTGCGGGCGACCGGCTGTAGGCACTGGTCTCTTCAGCAGTGTTAATAGGGCAATAAGGTTACCAACCCCATTGTGAGGTTGTTAATGCCAGGCGATAAGAAGTGGCTGTCTGTCATATCTGTCCCGTCGAGCAAAGGCGAATGTTCCAGTCTTGGAAAACTGAGCAAGATCAAGCGGGATACTTTCGTCTGATGGGAGTAAAGTGGTGACCCCCACCCCACCTCATCCCCCATCGTATCAAGCCAGTCCTCCTGGCAGGGAGTTGTCAGTCAGGCTAACAACCTGTCCACGTAAAAAAGGTCTTTGTTACAGAAAGTACCCAGAGCACGAACAGCTGGATGTAAAAAGCATTGAATTGGGTTGCCTCATGTGACACTCAGCATGGAAGAGAAAAAGTCGAATCAGAAGAAAATCATCATATCTAATCATTAAATTTCCCTATAAAATTGTGACTAGTGTATCCCGCTCGTCTATTTATCCGAATCATCCCTGCTTTTTGTTTTCCCATCTTCACTAAATAGAATGTACACTGTGGGTAGGTTATGATGGAAAAGTTAAGATCTTCCAGAATGCCCATGATTTAGCGATTGCTATCACTGTATATTGTTATCCAAATACAAATTAAAAAATGCATCAGATAGAGGAGAACAATGAGCTGTGAGGACTGTTGGCCAGAAATTCAAACACCCGCCATCTACAATACAAGCTACTTTAACATAGATTTGGAAATCACACAAATAGAAAAGGTAGCACAGAATATTCTTATATTTGCAAGAACATACACATGACAGCGTGTACTTTGTCGACACAGGAGGCAAAAAGAAAGATCTGCTCCATAATAAAGGACAATTGAAGCCTCTGCGGATTGACCTAATTCTACCTTCTCTTTTCTTTATAATTCTGACCGATTATTCCTATCCTGTAAGAAATTACTTACTTCATCAGTGAAATTCTTTGCAAATTCTTTGTATTTCTTGCTTTCTTTGTCTCCAAGTTCTGGTGTGAACTCCACACTTGTAATTCTTGTTGACCCTTCCAGTACACTGGCAACTTTGGAGAGAAAAATAAGTTATTTGGTGAGAACATCTTAATCATAATTTTCATTTATGTTGCTGTAGTTTTAGTTTTAATGGCAATGTAAATGCTATAACTCAGGCTGTGGCTATTTGTGCAAGAGTCAGTATTGTAATCTCAGAGACAAGACTCTTTTGTGGTCACCTGAGGATAGGGGTGGTTCCCTTTGACTCTAAGCACCCCAAACTGTGAAATCTACTGTACTCTACCTTGGCTTGGACTTAAGAAAGAGTTTGATTAATTTGGGACTAGAACAAAGCATACAACTGAAGTTAAATCAGCCTAATGTTGCGTTAACTATTTCAGGGCATGGCCAGGTGCAACCATCGTGGGATTGAGAGTCCAATTTTTTTTCAACCATCGATAAGAATGTAAAGAAATCTAGTGTGAGAAGTGGCCATTCAGCCCATCAAGCCCAATCCTTCCAGAACCCATGTATGATTATTCTACCATGGATTTCCCTCGCCCACTTCCTAGTGTAATTTACATCAACTATTATGTGCAACACTGCAGAAAATGTGCATCTGTTATAAAGGATCCTTTCCTCACTTCAAGCACACCCAGTTTGAACTGGAGTCCCATCCAAGCTGTAAACAATGTTAACCAGTATTTAAAATGATGAATCAGCCCAAGTCTGGATTAACCTGGCGCACCTACACCAGTGTTGTGTCCTCTGTTTTTACAACTAATGGTTAGCAGTGACACGCTGTGGGAAGATAACCGTAGCGTTGTGCTTGTTAACGTACCCGTCCTGACGATTTGAGCTATTATCTGCTGCTGACCGCAAGTCCTTGTTGATACAACAATCTTGTATTCAATGTTGGGCTCGAGCAGGATAAATTCTGCTGCTTTTTGCACAGTTTGAAGTTTATTCACTGTGCCACTTCCCTTGAAGATCGTGACATCAAAACGAGGCTCTTTGAATGCATTGTTAGTATCCCAGGTAATGGAAATTGTCCCACTTTCCACCTTTATCAAATTAATACGAAGGAACTTCAGTGGTACTGTAAAAAAAAATAAGCTTCTTCATAATCAAGCATCAGCATCTTAATAAGTTCTCTTTTAAATACATTGACATGACTTTATACGACACCTTTCTGGGAAAAGGAACTGGAGAGGAATAACTATTGTCTTTAGCAATGAATGGGTTGGGTTCATAGTTCAGAATATACACTGCCGTTAATTTTTCCTGTTATTATGATAAAAAATTAAATAATAATGGAAAACATAAGAAGATATGGAAAAGGAAAAGGGCAGTGGTCCTTCGCCCCAAAAGGCTACATTAAATAATAATAGCCCACTTTCCTTCCCTGGAATTTCCACAGTGCCAATAGTTCACGTTTCCATACAATAATCAAATTCCTCTATTTATACTTATCCCTGTAACTCTCAATCTCACACCTGAAATACTGTCATTCTTGTTTCAGTTCTTCCAGTTTTCACTCCTGAAAATGCTGACTCATACTGGGATAGGAGAAACCTTTCACCCTTTCATGGTCAATGTGTGGTCGCTCTCTGGTAACTTGAGTAAGTGGTTGTTCCTCATATATTAACCTACACATATACACGCACTTCCTAGTAGGAGTCACTGGATAGCAATTAGTAGTGGAAAACATGGCTGATTTTCTCCTTCCTAGGCAAGGGTGCTTAAGTCAATTATACCACCCCTACAAGTGGCAGTGTGGTTCAGTTGCTAATACTGCTACTTGTAAAACAGATGGTGATGCGCTCAAGGTCGACCCCAGTACTCTAGGTTCACACTCTAATGAAATACTGAGCGAGTGCTGCATTGTTCGAGGTGCTATCCTTGCATTAAACTGCCAATTCAAGTGGTTCTGGTTATTAAAAATTCCATAGCGCTATTTTAAGATGAGATGGGAGTTCTCTGATTTTCTGACCAATGCTGCTCCCTCAACAAAAACCATCAAAGTAGATTAATTGCTCATATTTCTTAGAATTACATCTTACTGTACTCAAAATAACTGCTATGTATGTCAACTTACTAACCTGGTGTTGTGCGACTTCTCATACTTAGCAAGAGTTACTGCATTCATTGTAAGTAAAAAGATTCAAGACAAGGCGCTACAGATAAGTAAGTCTTTCAAAGGGCTAGAAATTCATTATAGGCCAAGAATGGGAGGCGTCAGTAGAAACATTGGAGAATTAGCGCCAAGCGCTAATGTTTTAGACTGCATGCAAAATTCGTGCTCACTGCTCAAAAAAATATTGGAGTCCTAATTCAAGTCTTAAAGCCCAAGCTCGTTGGCATTACACTCAAAGGGTGGACGAATATCAGGTGCAGTCTAATCGCAAGTCATGATTGCCACAGCTTTTTTTCAGTACTTAATGGGGAGGTTCATTGATGCTGCAGAACCTCATTCTCAGCATTGCTGGCTGTGCAGCTGCCTCAGCAAGCAAAAGCAGGACAATGAGAAGGAGCTGGAGGACTGAACCAAGTGTGCTCATGGAAGATCCACAGCCCAGGTAGACAGCTCGCAGATTCTGCGATCAAGCATTGGAGGCATTGGTGTTCGCTGTGGAGAGATGGAGGGCGGTGCTCTCCCCAGCAGGTGGCCGCAAGTCTTCCGCACCATGTGGAGGGAAGTAGCGCAGAACTTCTCGGGCAGCACTGTGGTCCCCAGGACCCACATACAGTGCAGGAAGAAATTTAACGACCTCTCTCAGATAGTCAGGGTGAGTGAATGCTTCAACAAATGCTACATACCACCATCTGAACCACAGTCTTCGCACACTGCCCAAAGCACCACACCCTCAGCACTCACCCACCAACAATCTCTACCTACCAACACTCACACCCACAGGTCATACCTTGCACATACTGACAGCTGTTCAACTATGGCAGGCACATCACCCAAACACATTGCTCCACACTCAATCACACACTTTCCTTTCTCTTGCAGGCCAAAGTGGCTCACAACAGGAGGGAACAGGAGTGCACAGGCGGGGGACAAGCCGACACTCAACCACTGTTTGCGCTGGAGAATACAGTGCTGCAGATTATTGGGTGCCAGGTGGTGGGCACCGTGGCCACTGGCGACATTAACCCCTTAGGGACAACAACGGTATGTTCATCCCTACTCCTTCTTCTCACATCCCACTTCCCACTCATCCCACAAGCATTTCACACTTTCCAGCTAATCATGCTGTATGCATGCATTTCTCCCTTCCTGCCCCCCTCCCCTCACCTTAACCTGACTCTTGTGCCTTTATGTGTTCAGATAATCAACAAGCACATGAGCAGCCTGTCCCTGAGGGCACCGTAGAGAGTCAGGCAGGAGAAGAGGAGGAGGAAGAACACACTGCGTCACTGCATGTCTCACCCACTGGCACCAGCTCAGATACTGGCACTACGCGTTCTTTAGAGGCTAGTATAGTAGTGGGATCTGCACAGGATGAGGCACCAGGGACGAGTGGGCTGCAGCAAGGGGAAAAGGGTAGCTCGGGGGCAGCTCCCCGGAGGGCGAGTTCTGCTGCACAGGACTGAGATGAGGACCTCGATGGGGAGGCATTTCGAGGAAGGGTGATGGGCATGCACACGGAGATCATAGGTGCAATGGCAAGGGTGCCCAAGAGCCTGTCAGCAAAGATGAGCGTGGAGGAGTCCGCCTCCAAAATGGCACAAGGCCTTGCGCACATCATTGAGCCGATCATTTCCAGTTTGCAAAGGATGGCAGACTCCCAGAGAGACCGTGGCGACCCAGACCTGATCCCGTGTGTGATGCGTGATCTGGCAGCTTCCAGTGCAGCACAGGCAGAAGCAATTCAACGTCTTAGTGCTGTAATGCAGTCTATGCTTCATGGCATCCAATCTCAGACTACTCTGATGCAGTCTCAGTTTGATGCCACGCAAGCTCTGATTGCTGCCATTGTGGTTGGGTCTACCACCGTCGACTGGGGCTTTCACGGTGTTGCAGCAGGCCAGCAATCTGTGCTGTAACAGATTGCTAGGGATGCTGAGGTGCTGCCCCGGGGGAGTGGCAGTGGGTCAGTGGAGCAGAAACCTGCTGTCCTCTCTCAGGATGACAGTATTCCTGCTCCCACCACTGCCACTCCGCCATTGCCCTAGTCGCTGCCTGTCATCCAGCCAGCCCAGACTGCTGCCGCCCATGCTGAGGTGGTGCAGTCTACATCCAGGTCTTCCAGGCCTTCCAGGCCCAGAGCTGGTCGAGGGCGTCCTGAAAGGCCATCTGAAGTCTCCCGCACGGACACTCAGCAGCTTTCCACCAGCCGTGCTGCAGCCACTGGGCCAACACTTCATAGGAGCACTAGAGTAGGCAAAGGCACAGTAACGAGAGGCACTAACGGATTCCACAAGGGTGAATAGCTAATATTTTTGTTGTAAATATGTGTTCACTGTTTTTGATAAATTTATCAATTAACTTACCATTCTTTTGTGGTGTCTGACATTTAAGTTTTGAGGTGTGAAACGGCCTGCGAGAGGGATGGAATGATGGGGATGTGGTGAGCAAAGGGGAGGTGGACTTTAACTCATCCTGGTGTGAGGCTGGAGGTCTGATTGGAGGAGGTGGCAGAGTTCTGTGACCACCTCCTTGGTGAGGTGGTGCCATCTAATACACTGCTCCTCGCTTCATTGAAGATTTCAGAATACCCTCGGAGGGTAAGACCTCCTGGTGAGAGCCCTGATGTCCCTCCTCCTCTCTCTGCGCACCTGTTGCCATCTTTCTCGCTGCCTACACTCCCTCGCCGTAGATCCTGGAGGGCAAGGTGGCATGCCAGTACAGCCCCCATTAATGTTACCAAGTGTAGCAGTTTGAATTTTTTAAGAATAAATAGAAACATAGAAACATAGAAAAATAGGAGCAGGAGTAGGCCATTCGGCCCTTCGAGCCTGCTCCGCCATTCAATATGATCATGGCTGATCCACTATCTCAATACCATATTCCCACTCTCTCCCCATACCCCTTGATGCCTTTTGTGTCTAGAAATCTATCTATCTCCTTCTTAAATATATTCAGTGACTTGGCATCCACAGCCTTCTGTGGTAAAGAATTCCACAGGTTCACCACCCTCTGAGTGAAGAAATTTCTCCTCATCTCAGTCCTAAATGTCCTACCCCTGTATCCTAAGACTGTGACCCCTCGTTCTTGACCCCCCCAGCTAGGAAAAACATCCTCTCTGCATCCAGTCTGTCTAGCCCTGTCAGAATTTTATACGTTTCAATGAGATCCCCTCATTCTTCTAACCTCTAGTGAATACAGGCCTAGTTGACCCAATCTCTCCTCATACGACAGTCCTGCCATCCCAGGAATCAGTCTGGTGAACCTTCGCTGCACTCCCTCTATGGCAAGTATATCCTTTCTTAGGTAAGGAGACCAAAACTGCACACAGTACTCCAGGTGTGGTTTCACCAAGGCCCTTTTCTTCTTCTTCTTCTTTCTATATAATTGGAATAAGACTCCTTTACTCCTGTACTCAAATCCTCTTGTAATGAAGACCAGCATACCATTTGCCTTCCTAATGGCTTGCTGCACCTGCACATTCACTTTCAGTGACTCATGTACAAGGACACCCAGGTCCCTTTGAGCATCTGCATTCCCCAATCTTTCACCATTTAGGAACTATTCTGCCTTTCTGTTTTTTCTACCAAAGTGAATAACTTCACATTTATCCACATTATATTCCATCTGCCATGTTCTCGCCCACTCACTGAGCCTGTCGAGATCCCCTTGAAGCCTCTTCACATCCTCTTCACAACTGACACTGCCACCTAGCTTTGTATCATCAGCAAATTTGGAAATGTTACATTTAGTCCCCTCATCCAAATCATTGATATAGATTGTGAATAGCTGGAGCCCAAGCACCGATCCTTGCGGTACCCTACTAGTCACAGCCTGCCATCCTGAAAAAGACCTGTTTATCCCTACTCTTCGTTTTCTGTCTGTTAACCAATTCTCAATCCATGCTAGTATATTACCCCCAATTCCACGTGCCCTAATTTTGTTCACCAACCTCTTGTTTGGGACCTTATCGAAGGCCTCCTGAAAATCCAGATACACCACATCTACTGGTTCCCCTTTGTCTACTCCACTAGTTACATCCTCAAAGAACTCCAATAGGTTTGTCAAACAGGATTTCCCTTTCATAAATCCATGTTGACTCTGCCCAGTCTTACTATTAGTTTCTAAGTGCACAGTTATTGCATCCTTTATAATAGATCCCAGCATTTTCCCAACTACTGATGTGAGGCTAACAGGTCTGTAGTTCCCCGTTTTCTCTCTCCCTCCTTTCTTAAATAGCGGGGTTACATTTGCTATCCTCCAATCTGCAGGAACCGTTCCAGAATCTATAGAATTTTGGAAGATGACAACCAATGCGTCCACTATCCCAGTGGCCACCTCTTTCAAAACCCTAGGATGTAGGTCATCCGGTCCTTGGGATTTGGCGACTTTTAGTCCCATTAATTTTGCTAGTACTGTTTTTTTACTAATAATAATAATTTCTTTAAGTTCCTCATTCTCGCCACACCCTTGGTTTTTTCGTATTTCTGGGAGGTTTTTTGTGTCTTCCTCTCGAGTCATCTTTTGTTTCTTAACTTGCCCCATTACTATCTCCTTTTGCCTTGCACCATCATCCCTTTTGCAGTGAAAATGAAAGACAAATAACTTTTACTCATTTGTGAAATTGCTTAGGATCTAGTTTAGTCTCTACCCATAGCCCAGTATGCTCACCAATATGCTAAACAGTGACGGAACATGGCTCCCAATCTTAACGGGGCCATCAGTAGCTTAGTAGGAATGACAAGGCTGATTCTGGTTTGGGAGCTCAGAAAACTCCATATTTTCACCTTCAATTTCCAAACACTAACACTGGTACCAAAACTACACCAAATGACTCTGTTTTTGATAAAACTGCAGCTGTTGTCATCACTTAATGTATTAGTTGCAGCTACAACTGATATAAAAATTGACTCAATACAATAGCAAAGTACTGCAGATGCTGGAAATTTGAAACAATAGAAAATTCTGGAAACACTCAGCAGGTCTGGCAGCATCGTGGAGAGAGAAACAGAGTTAGGCACTTTACAGCCTTCTGGACTAATCGAGTTCAACAATTTCAGACTATAACCTCGGCCCCCATGTTTTCTTTTCTCACTCACATGTCATTGTCATTTACACCTCATCTAGAGTCACCTTTTGTTTCTTAACTTGTCCCATTACCATCTCCTTTTACCTTGCACCATCATTCCTTTTGTCTTTTAATCTCTCCTGCCTTCCAGCCTAACAAAGACCTTCCCTTTGTTCTTTCCTCCTCTCCCCGCTTTCCCTGCCCCACACTTGCTTAAATATCTGTTACTTCTCCAACTTTTTCCAGTTCTGACGAAGGGTTATCGACCTGAAACGTTGGGCTCAATTTTAAAAGCCCAGAGGAGGTGGGTTTGGAGGCAGGTGGGCAGTGAAAATTGGAAATAATGGCTTCAGACTGCCAACCCGCCTCCATCCAACCCCCACGCGATTTTTGTGAGTATCGGGTCAGCCACTCCCAAACTGACCCGACTGGAACCGATGGGACAGGTAGTTAAGGCAGTTAGTTAACAGCCTGTTAACTGTCTTGCTAATCCTATTTTTATAGTGGTTTCTCATTTTCATGCCTCTGGATCCAGTTTCCCATCTTGTCAGAAACAGGCCAGCTGTAAGGAGCAAGTTGCTGGAGGACATGATTTGTAGTCATTGAGGCAGCACTTTAAAAGTGCTCCTGTAACATGGCTGACATTTAAATGCAACAACTTTGTTGTTGGAGGTTTGGGATAAGATTTTGCAAATCTACTGACCTTGTGACTGTTCAAGCTGACAGCCATCTGCAGTGTGACCTGATTGGAATAATTTCAGGCCACTTCGACTGTGTGTTTGCAAGCTTCTTGCCTAACTGAAATCTATAGCAACAGGATAGGATCCATTTATATCCTCTCATCCTGGTCATCAGATTCGGAGGAAGAGCAGCCGCAGCAGCACCACAACCAGCCACAACAGCAGCACCAGCACCAGGAGCGTCAACCTCCTCCTCACCCATCTGATGATGCATAGGGCAGAGGGCCTCAGCGCAGGGCTGCACCTCGCCGCAGGAGATACCATCAACACAGAGTTTATAGGCAGAGGATCAGCTTCCTCAGCATGATTGAGCAGCAGTGCCAAAGGAGGCTGAGACTTTCAAGAGAGGTAGTCGCTGACATCTGCACAATGCTACACCAACACATGGAGACCAGAGGAGCATGTGGACACTCCTTACCAGTTGCTGTCAAAGTCACCACCGCACACAACTTCTTTGCTTTGGGCTCCTTCCAGGGATCAGCTGCAGACATCAGCGGCAACTCCCAGTCGGCTGCACACACCTGCATCACGCAGGTCACCGATGCCCTCTTTGCAAAGGCGCACAATTACATCCACTTCTCCACGGATGGCCCAAGAGTGACAGCTTGCACGGTTGGCTTTGCCAATAAGGCAGGCTTGCCAATGGGGCAGGGAATCATAGACTGCACACATGTAGCCATTAGGGCACCCCATCACAACCCAGCTGTATTTGTCAACCGCAAGGGATTCCACCCCTGAATGTCCAGCTGGTGTGTAACCACAGAAAGATCATCATGCATGTTTGCGCAAAGTACCTTGGCAGTTGCAATGACTCCTTCATCCTGCGCCAGTCTACTGTGCCTCAGCTCTTCCATCCGGCAACCCAACTTTCCGGATGGCTTCTTGGCGACAAGAGCTATCCCCTGAAAAAGTGGCTTATGAGGAGGCCATCAAACGATGCTGAGGAGCGGTACAATGTGAGTCACATATACACCAGAAGTATCAAAATGCGCTTCCGATGCCTAGACAGATCTGGAGGAGCCTTGCAGTATGCACCAGCCAGGGTGTCCAGAATCGTCGTGGTCTGCTGTTCCCTGCACAACATCGCACAGCAGCGTGGCTTAGTGCTGCCGCATGAACAAGTGGCTCAGCGCACAGCCTTTTCGGAGGAAGATGACGAGGAGAAGGATGAGGAGGAGGGCGGGGAGCGATGCCTTGCGGGTCCGCATGTGGCCAATCAAGCAGCAGATGACCACATTGCTGGCCGTCAGGCAAGGGATGCACTCATCCATGCCAGATTCGCGTAAGGTTACGCTTCAACCACAGGTGGCTGGCACATGGAGATGAATATAAGTCCGACATTCTCAAAACCCCAGGCATCATCTGTCCAATAAACGGTGGTTTGTGCTCAGTGTCACCATCAACATTCTGCATGGAATTCTCCCTGAGCCCTCACTCTTGAACTTCCATTTCCCAGAACACAGAGGCCACACTTTACAAAAGCAAAATAGTGCGGATGCTGGAAATCTGAAATAAAAACAGAAATATGGAAATACTCAGCAGGTCAGGCAGCATCTATGGAGAGAGAAACAGAGTTAACGTTTCAGGTCGATGACCCTTCGTCAGAACTGGAAAAAGTTGGAGATGTAACAGGTTTTTAAGCAAGTGTAGGGGTAGGGAGTGGGGGAGGGGGAGGAAAGAACAAAAGGGAAGGTCTGTGGTAGGATGGAAGGCAGGAGAGATTAAGAGACAAAAGGGATGATGGTGCAAGGCAAAAGGAGATGGTAATAGGACAAGTTAAGAGACAATACCTTTGGAGTCCCCTGAGGAACTAACCTTGGCCCCTCCTCTTCCTCATCTAGATGCTCCCCATGATGACACCACCTGCAGACGTGCAATCAGCTTCCACATCTACACTGACGACACGCAACTCTACCTCTCCACCACCTCTCTCTACCCCCTCCACTGCCTCTGTGTTGTCAGACTCATCAAGTGTTGGCTGAGCCGCAATTTTCTCCCGTTAAACATTGGGAAGATCCAATGACTTCAGCCCTTCCACAACATCTGTACCTACGCCTCCTATTCCATCCCTCTTCCCGGCTACCATCTCAGATTGAAGTTGACTGGTCACAACCACAGAATCCTATTTGACCCTAAGTTGAGCTTCTGATACCATATCCTCTCCATCACAAGTACTGTCTATTCTATCTCAATATCGTCCATCTCTGCCTCTGCCTCAGCCCATCTATTGCCAAATCCCTTATTCATGCCTTTGTCACCGCCAGACACAACTATTCCAATGCTCTACTGGACGGCGCCCCATCACCCATCCTCAATTTCATCCAGTTAAGCATGGGGAAGACCAAAACCACGTTCAAGACCGCTACAAACTTCGTATCCTTGCCACCGAATACATTCTCTTTCCTGGCCGGTGGAGGGATTGGAGATACCTTAGGCAAAGCAGCTCTGGGCTGTTTCACATTCTGGCAAGTGTTTTGAGGCAGGAGCTACTGAAGCCCCCCTGCAGATATGATGCGTCCAACCTGGTTATGCAAAAGCCCCTGTCCTCGTAATTTGGCTTTGGGCTAGTTCGAACCAGTGTTCCATTCCACCATACTTGCGCCACCAGTGTAGAACCCCCACACCCCCCGCCACAGGAATTACACAACCAAAGCAGCCAAAATGTGGCATATGATAGAATTTTACATTAAGTTTGAAAGTGATTTAGATTAATCCGAAACTAGGGTAAAAAATCTAAACAAAGCAAACTACGTAGGTATGAGGGGCGAGTTGGCTAAGGTAGATTGGGAAACTGCATTAAAAGGTATGACGGTAGAAAAGCAATGGCTAGCATTTAAAGAATTAATACATAATTTACAACAAATATACATTCCTTTAAGGCACAAAAACCCCACAGGAAAAGTGGTCCAACCGTGGCTAACAAGAGAAGTTAAAGATAGTATTAGATCAAAGGAAGAGGCTTATAATGCTGACAAAAAAGCAGTAAGCCTGAGGATTGGGAGGATTTTAGAATTCAGCAAAGGAGGACCAAGAAATTGATAAAGAAAGGGAAAATAGAATATGAGAGTAAACTAGCGAGAGACATGAAAACAGACTTCTATAGGTATGTAAAAAGGAAAAGATTAGCGAAAGTAAATGTGGGTCCCTTACAGGCTGAGACAGGAGAAATTATAATGGGGAATAAGGAAATGGCAGGGAAATTAAACAAATACTTTGTTTCTGTCTTCACGGAAGAAGATGCAAAAAACGTTCCAGAAATGTGGACAATCAAGGGTCTAGTGAGAATGAGAAACTGAAAGAAATTAGTATCAGTAAAAAAATAGTACTGGAGAAATTAATGGGACTGAAAGCCAATAAATCCCCTGGACCTGATGGCCTACATCCTAGGGTTTTGAAAGAGGTGGCTATAGAGATAGTGGTTGTCCTCTTCCAAAATTCCATAGATTCTAGAACGGTTCCCACGGATTGGAAGGTAGCAAATGTAACCCCACTATTTAAGAAAGGAGGGAGAGAAAAAAGGGGGAACCACAGACCAGTTAGCCTGACATCAGTAGTAGGGAAAATGCTAGAATCTATTATTAAGGACATGGTAACAGGGCACTTAGAAAATAATAATAGGATTGGGCAGAGTCTGCAAAGTTAGCACCCCAAAGGGGGCACGATCCAATTTTTCCCCCAGAGAGTGGTGATATTGGGGGACTTTAATTACCCAAATATCGATTGGGATAATGCTAGGGTAAAGGGAAATGAGGGACAGGAATTGCTGAAATGTGTTCAGGAGAATTTCCTTGACCAGTATGTTCTTGGCCCAACTAGGAAGGAGGCATTGCTGGATCTGGTGCTGGGGAATGAGGTGGGCCAGGTCGACCAAGTGTCTGTGGGGAGAACACTTGGGTACAAGTGATCATCATATCATAAGATTTAGATTAGCAATGGAGAGGAGCAAGGAACAATCTAGAGTGGAACTTCTAAACTGGAATCGAGCTAACTTCAATGGGATGCGAAAGGATCTAGCCAGAGTAAAATGGAAACAAAAACTGACAGGAGAAACTGTCATGGAACAATGGGTGATCTTTAAGGAGGAGATGTTCCACGTACAGGCTAGGTACATTCCAACAAGAGGGAAGGGTAAGGGAACCAAAGCAAGGGCTCCTTGGATGACGAGGGAGATAAAGAAGATGATGAAACATAAAAAGAGGGTGTATGATGCATGTCAGGTGAATTCTTCAAGGGAGAACTAGACCAAATACAATAAGTTGAGAGGGATGTGAAGATGAAAATAAGATTGGCAAAGAGAGAATATGAGAGTAGAATATAACATAAAAGGGAACCCAAAAATCTTCTACCGGCATGTAAACAGTAAGGGTAGTAAGAGGGGGGGTGGGGCCTATTAGGGACAAAGAAGGCGATATATGCTTAGCGGCGCAGGGCAAGGCTAGAATACTCAATGAGTACTTTGTATCGGTGTTTACTAAGGAGGTGGATGCTGACAAAATAGAAGTGGAAAAGGTAGAAGCAATGGAAGGGGTGAAAATTGATAGACAGGATGTACTAGAAAGGCTGGGTATGCTTAAAGTGCACAAGTCGCTTGGTCCAGATGGCTTGCATCCCAGGTTGCTAAGGGAATTGGGGGAGGAGATAGTGGAAGGGCTTGCCATAATTTTCCAATCTTCCCTGGATGCGGGGGAGGTGCCTGAGGATTGGAAAATGGCAAATGTGACACCATTGTTCAAGAAAGGGTGTAAGGACAATCCTAGTAACTACAGGCCGGTCAGTTTAACATCAGTGGTGGGTAAAGTTTTAGAAACAATAATCAAGGAAAAAATTAACAGACACTTGGAAAGGTTAAGCTAATTAAGGAGAGCCAACACGGATTTGTAAAAGGCATTTCATGTTTGACTAATCTAACTGAATTTTTTGATGAAGTAACAGAGAGAATTGATGAAGGGAATGCAATGGTTGTTGTCTACATGGATTTTTGGAAGGCGTTTGACAAAGTACCACATAGAAGGCTGGTTAACAAAATTGAGGCTCGTGGAATAGGTGGGTCAGTGGCAGCTTGGATAAGAAATTGGCTTAAGGACAGAAAACAATGAGCTGTGGTAAATGGCTGTTTTTCAGACTGGAGGATAGTTGACAGTGGTGTTCCCCAAGGGTCAGTGCTGGGCCACTGCTTTTTTTGATATATATAAATGACCTGGATATTGGAATAGAGAGTAGAATTTCTAAATGTGCCGATGACACCAAACTTGGGGATGTGGCAAACAGTGAGAAGGATACCAATCGACTGCAACGGGGCATAGATAGGCTAGCAGAATGGGCAGGCAAGTGGCAGATGGAATTTAATACAGAGAAGTGTGAGGTGATGCATTTTGGCAGAAGGAACAGGGAGAGGCAATATACACTTAATGGTACAGTTTGAAAGAGTGTGCAGGGACAGAGGGACCTGTGAGTTAATGTGCCTAGGTCCCTGAAGGTGGCAGGGCATATTGAGAGAGTGGTTAGCAAAGCATATGGGATCTTGGGCTTCATAAATAGAGGTATTGGGTACAAAAGTAGAGAAGTTATGCTGAACCTTTATAAATCGCTGGTTAGGCCACAACTGGAGTATTGCATCCAGTTCTGGTCACCACACTTTAGGAAGGATGTGAAGGCCCTTGAGAGGGTGCAGAGGAGATTTACCAGAATGGTTCCGGGGATGGGGGATCTTAGCTACAAGGACAAGTTGGAGAAGCTGAATTTGTTTTCATTAGAGCAAAGGAGGTTGAGGGGTGATTTGATAGAGGTGTACAAGATTATGACAGGTTTGGATAGGCTAGATGGGGAAAGGCTGTTCCCACTAGTTGATGGTACAAGGACTAGGGGACACAGATTTAAGGTTTTGGGCAAGAGATACAGGGGGGATGTGAGGAAAAACTTTTTTACATAGCGAGTGGTGATGACCTGGAATTCGCTGCCGACGGAAGTGGTGGAAACGGAGACACTCAATGTTTTCAAGCAGAGACTGGATAGGCACTTGAGGGAAATAAACTTTCAGGGCTACGGGGATAGAGCAGGGGAATGGGACTGACTGGATTGCTCAGCAGAGAGCCGGCACAGACTCGATGGGCCGAATGGCCTCCTTCGGTGCCGTTATGACTCTATGACATAATGAGCAATGAATCCGGTTTTTTTGGTGGTGTTGATTAAGGAGGAAATATTGACCAGGGCACCCCAGCATCTTCTACAAATAGTGCCGTTAGGATTGTTTAATGCCCACCTGAACAAGCAGAGGGGCCCTCACTTTAACATCTCATCTGAAGGACAGCACCTATGACAATGCAGAACTCCTCCAGTACATGAGGGGGGAGAGGGTTAACCTAGGTTATGCTCGGGTTCTGGAGTCAGGGCAGGAACCCACAACCATATGTACTTTGGTCATCTCTGATATAATTTTTATGAGCAAATGACACTTTGACCTGGAATTTCCTGAGAGCTGCTGCCGCTCTGCTGCTGTACATAGGAACAGGAGCAGGCCATTCAGCCCCTCGAGCCTGTTCCGCCATTCAATGAGATCATAGCTGATCTGTATCTTAACTTCATCCACTCACCTCGGCTCCATATCCCTTAATACCCTTGGCTAGCAAAAATCTATTGATAGCAGATTTAATATTATTAATTGAGCTAGCATCTATTGCATTTTGTGGACGTGAGTTCCACACTTCAGCCACCCCTTGTGTAAAGAAGTGTTTCCGAGCTTCTCTTCTGAATGGCATGGCTCTGATTTTAAGGTTATGTCCCCTTGTCCTGGACTCCCCCCACCAGCAGAAAAAAATTACTCTCTATCTACCCTCTCAATTCCTTTCGAGATCCTAAAAATCTCAATCAAATCACCTTCAATATTCCAGGATGCGGAGATACCGGTGTTGGACTGGGGTGGACAAAAATGAGAAGTCGCACAACACCAGGTTATAGTCCAAGGGGGAAAAATTCAGCTGCTTGCGCCTCCAGTTAGCGCCTTAAGAGGGCGCTAATGGGGCGCAAAGCAGCTAACGTTCGGGCGCAGCGCCGCCCACGCCTCCCGCAAAATTCAGCGGGAGGTTAGCGGCGGCGCCAGCCGGTAGCGCCCTGTGGCGCTGCGCCACCGGCGATGACGTCATCAGCGTGCGCAGCACCCCGCTCGCGCTCCAGCCGCGATCTTCAGTCGCGCCCCCTGATTTACCGCCAGACGCTATGTCCGACGGGTTCAGGGGGGCGTACGTGCGGCCGGGGCGGCGATATTTAAAGGGGAGGTGGCAGGCGGCCATTTTTGTTGCTGGCCACCTGCCAGCACCTGCCCCCGTTGCTGTCCCCGGCCCCCGTGAAGCCCCCCCACCGTGAAGTGCCGGCTGCGCTCCAAGAGCCCGGCACTTCTCTTGAGTGCCGGGCTCTTTTGCCGGCACTCCCGATCCCTGGGGGCCCAGCTGGGCCCCGGTTCGCGCTGCGCAGGGCCCCTCCCCTTTAAGAAGGGGAGGAAGGCCTGTAATACCGCGGCGCGACGTGCCGCAGTGCCTGGCGCTGCGGCACGTAGCACCAGGATATTGCCTCGCAGCGCCCCAAGAGGGATGCGGGGTGCTTCCAGTAGCGCCCCGCTTCCCTCTTGGGGCGCAACCACTGAAGTTCTGGCGCGGGGGCGCTAATTTTTTCGGGGCGCTAAACGTAGCGCCCTGGCGAGGTTAGCGCCCCAACAGTTTTATTTGAAATCACGAGCTTTCGGAGCGCTGCTCCTTCGTCAAAGATGCTCGACACCATCCAGGACAAAGCAGCCCACTTGATTGGCACCCCATCCTCCACCTTAAACATTCAGGGGGCAAAATTCGGTTGCTTTGCACCTCCCATTAGTGCCCCAAGGGGCCGCTAAGGGGTCGCAAAGCAACGAGCACCCGGGTGCGGCGCCGCTAACGCCTCCCGCAAAATTCAGCGGGAGGTTAGCGGCAGCAGTAGCCGGTAGCACCCCGCGGCGCTGCGCCTCCGGCGATGACATCACCGCCGTGCGCAGCATCCCGCTCGTGCCCCAGCCACAAACTTGGGTCGTGCCCCCTGACGCACCACCGGACGCTATGTCCGACAGGGTCAGGAGAGCGTATGTGTGACCAGGGCAGCCATATATAAAGGGGAGGTGCCAGGCAGCCATTTTTTTTGCTGGCCGCCTGCCAGCACCTGACCCCTCTTCCCTCCTCCCGCAGGGTGCCAGCCGCGATCCGTCAGCTCGGCACTCCTCTTGAGTGCCGGGCTCTTTTGCCGGCACCCCACTCCCTGGTGTCCTAGCAGATCCCAGTTTGCGCTGCGCAAGGCCCCTCCCCTTTAATAAGGGAAGGGAGGCCTGCAGTACCGCGGAGCAATGTGCCGGCGTGCATGGCACTGTTGCACATAGTGCTGCGATATTGAGCTGGAGTGCCCCAAGAGGGAGGGGGAGCGCTTCCAGTAGCTCCCCGCCTCCTGCTTGGGGCGCTATCATCCAATTACTGCCACGGGGGCGCTAACTTTTTTGGGGCACTAAAAGTAGCGCCCCAGCTAAGTTATCACCCCTAGGGGGGCGCAACCCAATTTTTCCCCTTAATTGGCACCCCATCCACCACCTTAAACATTCACTCCCTCCAGCACTGCTGTACCGTGGCTGCAGTGTGTACCATCTACAAGATGCACTGCAGCAACTCGACAAGGCTTCTTCGGCAGCACCTCCCAAACTCGAGACCTCTTCCACCTAGAAGGACAAAGGCAGCAGGCGCATGGGAACACCATCAGCTCCAAGTTCCCCTCCAAGTTACACACCATCCTGACTTGGAAGTATATCGTCGATCCTTCATCGTCACTGGGTCAAAATCCAGGAACTCCCTACCTAACAGCACTGTGGGTGTACCTTCACCACACGGACTGCAGCGGTTCAAGAAGGCGGCTCACCACCACCTTCTCAAGGGCAACCAGGGGATGGGCAATAAATGATGGCCTTGCCAGTGACGCCCAGATCACAGGAACAAATAAAAAAAATCAGTTATCTGTGAGTGAACTTAAGGCACTATTTCAATTTTGGGGTTCAAGTAGCAAACAAAATCGGACTTCATTCTCATGGTTTCCTCTGAAGCCCTCCATTAGAATACTGACCTGTTGTTGAGTTAAAGGCATTACAAGATCGAAATTAACATCAACGTTATAGAGCAAACAAACATCTTCATAATCAAACCAACTTTGCTCTATGATTAATTGAGAGTAATTATATAATGCGGCTGTTGCATCAAATATTATTAAAGTTACTTACCACAGAATGCAGGAGAGGTAGCGGTGGTGGTGGCAGTAACGGTGGTGGTAGCTGTAGTAGTTGGGGTTGAGGTGGTTGGTGTGGTGGTTGTGGCCGATGGTGTGGTTGTGGCTGCTGGTGTTGTTGTGGCGGCTGGTGTTGTTGTGGCTGCTGGTGTGGTTGTGGCCGCTGGGGTGGTTGTGGCTGCTGTTGTTGTTGTGGCTGCTGGTGTTGTTGCGGCTGCTGGTGTTGTTGCGGCTGCAGGTGTTGTTGTGGCTGCTGGTGTTGTTGTGGCTGCTGGTGTGGTTGTGGCCGCTGGGGTGGTTGTGGCCGCTGGTGTGGTTGTGGCCACTGGTGTTGTTGTGGCCGCTGGCGTTGTTGTGGCTGCTGGTGTTGTTGTGGCTGCTGGAGTTGTTGTGGCTGCTGGTGTTGTTGTGGCTGCTGGAGTGGTTGTGGCTGCTGGGGTGGTTGTGGCTGCTGGTGTTGTTGTGGCTGCTGGAGTTGTTGTGGCTGCTGGTGTTGTTGTGGCTGCTGGAGTGGTTGTGGCTGCTGGAGTGGTTGTGGCTGCTGTTGTGGCTGCTGGTTCTGTTGCGGCTGCTGCAGTTGTGGCTGCTGGTGTTGTTGTGGCTGCTGGAGTTGGTGTGGCTGCTGGGGTGGTTGTGGCTGCTGGTGTTGTTGTGGCTGCTGGAGTTGTTGTGGCTGCTGGTGTTGTTGTGGCTGCTGGAGTGGTTGTGGCTGCTGGGGTGGTTGTGGCTGCTGGTGTTGTTGTGGCTGCTGGAGTTGTTGCGGCTGCTGGGGTGGTTGTGGCTGCTGGGGTGGTTGTGGCTGCTGGTGTTGTTGTGGCTGCTGGAGTTGTTGCGGCTGCTGGAGTTGTTGTGGCTGCTGGAGTTGTTGTGGCTGCTGGGGTGGTTGTGGCTGCTGGTGTTGTTGTGGCAGCTGGAGTTGTTGTGGCTGCTGGTGTTGTTGTGGCTGCTGGAGTGGTTGTGGCTGTTGGGGTGGTTGTGGCTGCTGGTGTTGTTGTGGCTGCTGGTGTTGTTGTGGCTGCTGGAGTGGTTGTGGCTGCTGTTGTGGCTGCTGGTTCTGTTGCGGCTGCTGGAGTTGTGGCTGCTGGGGTGGTTGTGGCTGCTGGTGTTGTCGTGGCTGCTGGGGTGGTTGTGGCTGCTGGTGCTGTCGTGGCTGCTGGGGTGGTTGTGGCTGCTGGGGTGGTCGTGACTGCTGGGGTGGTTGTGGCTGCTGGTGTTGTCGTGGCTGCTGGGGTGGTTGTGGCTGCTGGTGCTGTCGTGGCTGCTGGGGTGGCTGTGGCTGCTGGGGTGGTTGTGGCTGCTGGGGTAGTTGTGGCTGCTGGGGTAGTTGTGGCTGCTGGGGTGGTTGTGGCTGCTGGTGTTGTTGTGGCTGCTGGGGTGGTTGTGGCTGCTGGGGTGGTTGTGGCTGCTGGTGTTGTAGTGGCCGCTGGCGTTGTTGTGGCTGCTGGAGTGGTTGTGGCTGCTGGTGTTGTTGTGGTTGCTGGTTTTGTCGTGGCTGCTGGGGTGGTTGTGGCTGCTGGTGTTGTCGTGGCTGCTGGGGTGGTTGTGGCTGCTGGGGTGGTTGTGGCTGCTGGGGTGGTTGTGGCTGCTGGGGTGGTTGTGGCTGCTGGGGTTGTTGTGGCTGCTGGGGTAGTTGTGGCTGCTGGAGTGGTTGTGGCTGCTGGAGTGGTTGTGGCTGCTGGGGTGGTTGTGGCTGCTGGTGTTGTTGTGGCTGCTGGTGTGGTTGTGGCTGCTGGTGTTGTTGTGGCTGCTGGTGTTGTTGTGGCTGCTGGAGTGGTTGTGGCTGCTGGTGTTGTTGTGGCTGCTGGTGTTGTCGTGGCTGCTGGGGTGGTTGTGGCTGCTGGAGTGGTTGTGGCTGCTGGGGTGGTTGTGGCTGCTGGAGTTGTTGTGGCTGCTGGTGTGGTTGTGGCTGCTGGAGTTGTTGTGGCTGCTGGTGTTGTTGTGGCTGCTGGTGTTGTTGTGGCTGCTGGTGTTGTCGTGGCTGCTAGGGTGGTTGTGGCTGCTGGTGTTGTCGTGGCTGCTGGAGTGGTTGTGGCTGCTGGGGTGGTTGTGGCTGCTGGTGTTGTTGTGGCTGCTGGTGTTGTTGTGGCTGCTGGAGTGGTTGTGGCTGCTGGTTCTGTTGCGGCTGCTGGAGTTGTGGCTGCTGGGGTGGTTGTGGCTGCTGGTGTTGTCGTGGCTGCTGGGGTGGTTGTGGCTGCTGGTGCTGTCGTGGCTGCTGGGGTGGTTGTGGCTGCTGGGGTGGTCGTGACTGCTGGGGTGGTTGTGGCTGCTGGTGTTGTCGTGGCTGCTGGGGTGGTTGTGGCTGCTGGTGCTGTCGTGGCTGCTGGGGTGGCTGTGGCTGCTGGGGTGGTTGTGGCTGCTGGGGTAGTTGTGGCTGCTGGTGTTGTAGTGGCCGCTGGCGTTGTTGTGGCTGCTGGAGTGGTTGTGGCTGCTGGTGTTGTTGTGGTTGCTGGTTTTGTCGTGGCTGCTGGGGTGGTTGTGGCTGCTGGTGTTGTCGTGGCTGCTGGGGTGGTTGTGGCTGCTGGGGTGGTTGTGGCTGCTGGGGTGGTTGTGGCTGCTGGGGTGGTTGTGGCTGCTGGGGTTGTTGTGGCTGCTGGGGTAGTTGTGGCTGCTGGAGTGGTTGTGGCTGCTGGGGTGGTTGTGGCTGCTGGAGTGGTTGTGGCTGCTGGGGTGGTTGTGGCTGCTGGTGTTGTTGTGGCTGCTGGTGTTGTTGTGGCTGCTGGTGTGGTTGTGGCTGCTGGTGTTGTTGTGGCTGCTGGTGTTGTTGTGGCTGCTGGAGTGGTTGTGGCTGCTGGTGTTGTTGTGGCTGCTGGTGTTGTCGTGGCTGCTGGGGTGGTTGTGGCTGCTGGAGTGGTTGTGGCTGCTGGGGTGGTTGTGGCTGCTGGAGTTGTTGTGGCTGCTGGTGTGGTTGTGGCTGCTGGAGTTGTTGTGGCTGCTGGTGTTGTTGTGGCTGCTGGTGTTGTTGTGGCTGCTGGTGTTGTCGTGGCTGCTAGGGTGGTTGTGGCTGCTGGTGTTGTCGTGGCTGCTGGGGTGGTGGTGGCTGCTGGGGTGGTTGTGGCTGCTGGGGTGGTCGTGGCTGCTGGAGTGGTTGTGGCTGCTGGGGTGGTTGTGGCTGCTGCAGCTGTTGTGGCTGCTGGAGTTGTTGTGGCTGCTGGTGTTGTCGTGGCTGCTGGGGTGGTTGTGGCTGCTGGGGTGGTTGTGGCTGCTGGAGTGGTTGTAGCTGCTGGGGAGGTGGTGGCTGCTGGAGTTGTTGTGGCTGCTGGTGTTGTCGTGGCTGCTGGGGTGGTTGTGGCTGTTGGAGTTGTTGTGGCTGCTGGGGTGGTTGTGGCTGCTGGTGTTGTTGTGGCTGCTGGTGTTGTTGTGGCTGCTGGAGTGGTTGTGGCTGCTGGTGTTGTTGTGGCTGCTGGTGTTGTCGTGGCTGCTGGGGTGGTTGTGGCTGCTGGTGTTGTTGTGGCTGCTGGTGTGGTTGTGGCTGCTGGAGTTGTTGTGGCTGCTGGTGTGGTTGTGGCTGCTGGAGTTGTTGTGGCTGCTGGAGTTGTTGTGGCTGCTGGGGTGGTTGTGGCTGCTGGTGTTGTTGTGGCTGCTGGAGTTGTTGTGGCTGCTGGAATGGTTTTGGCTGCTAATATTGCTGTGGCTGCTGGTGTTGTCGTGGCTGCTGGGGTTGTTGTGGCTGCTGGGGTGGTTGTGGCTGCTGCGGTTGTTGTGGCTGCTGGAGTTGTTGTGGCTGCTGGGGTGGTTGTAGCTGCTGCAGTTGTTGTGGCTGCTGGAGTTGTTGTGGCTGCTGGTGTTGTCGTGGCTGCTGGTGTTGTCGTGGCTGCTGGGGTGGTTGTGGCTGCTGGGGTGGTTGTGGCTGCTGGGGTGGTTGTGGCTGCTGGTGTTGTCGTGGCTGCTGGTGTTGTTGTGGCTGCTGGAGTTGTTGTGGCTGCTGGTGTTGTCGTGGCTGCTGGTGTTGTTGTGGCTGCTGGAGTTGTTGTGGCTGCTGGTGTTGTTGTGGCTGCTTGGGTGGTTGTGGCTGCTGGAGTTGTTGTGGCTGCTGGTGTTGTTGTGGCTGCTGGGGTGGTTGTGGCTGCTGGGGTGGTTGTGGCTGCTGGGGTGGTTGTGGCTGCTGGGGTGGTTGTGGCTGCTGGAGTTGTCGTGGCTGCTGGTGTTGTTGTGGCTGCTGGTGTTGTTGTGGCTGCTGGGGTAGTTGTGGCTGCTGGAGTGGTTGTGGCTGCTGGGGTGGTTGTGGCTGCTGGGGTGGTTGTGGCTGCTGGGGTGGTTGTGGCTGCTGGGGTGGTTGTGGCTGCTGGAGTGGTTGTGGCTGCTGGTGTTGTTGTGGCTGCTGGTGTTGTTGTGGCTGCTGGGGTGGTTGTGGCTGCTGGAGTGGTTGTGGCTGCTGGGGTGGTTGTGGCTGCTGGGGTGGTTGTGGCTGCTGGGGTGGTTGTGGCTGCTGGTGTTGTTGTGGCTGCTGGTGTTGTTGTGGCTGCTGGTGTTGTTGTGGCTGCTGGTGTTGTTGTGGCTGCTGGTGTTGTTGTGGCTGCTGGAGTGGTTATGGCTTCTGGTGTTGTTGTGGCTGCTGGTGTTGTCGTGGCTGCTGGGGTGGTTGTGGCTGCTGGAGTGGTTGTGGCAGCTGGTGTGGTTGTGGCTGCTGGAGTTGTTGTGGCTGCTGGTGTGGTTGTGGCTGCTGGAGTGGTTGTGGCTGCTGGAGTTGTTGTGGCTGCTGGGGTGGTTGTGGCTGCTGGTGTTGTTGTGGCTGCTGGAGTTGTTGTGGCTGCTGGAGTGGTTGTGGCTGCTGGTGTTGTTGTGGCTGCTGGTGTTGTCGTGGCTGCTAGGTTGGTTGTGGCTGCTGGGGTGGTTGTGGCTGCTGCAGTTGTTGTGGCTGCTGGAGTTGTTGTGGCTGCTGGTGTGGTTGTGGCTGCTGCAGTTGATGTGGCTGCTGCAGTTGTTGTGGCTGCTGGTGTTGTTGTGGCTGCTGGTGTTGTCGTGGCTGCTGGGGTGGTTGTGGCTGCTGGTGTTGTTGTGGCTAATGGAGTTGTTGTGGCTGCTGGTGTTGTCGTGGCTGCTGGTGTTGTTGTGGCTGCTGGGGTGGTTGTGGCTGCTGGAGTTGTTGTGGCTGCTGGTGTTGTCGTGGCTGCTGGGGTGGTTGTGGCTGCTGGGGTGGTTGTGGCTGCTGGGGTGGTTGTGGCTGCTGCAGTTGTTGTGGCTGCTGGAGTTGTCGTGGCTGCTTTTGTTGTCGTGGCTGCTGGAGTTGTTGTGGCTGCTGGGGTGGTTGTGGCTGCTGGAGTTGTCGTGGCTGCTGGAGTGGTTGTGGCTGCTGGAGATTTTGTGGCCGCTGGAGTTGTTGTGGCTGCTGGGGTGGTTGTGGCTGCTGGTGTTGTTGTGGCTGCTGGAGTGGTTGTGGCTGCTGCTGCTGTTGTGGCTGCTGGTGTTGTCGTGGCTGCTGGGGTGGTTGTGGCTGCTGGGGTGGTCGTGGCTGCTGGAGTGGTTGTGGCTGCTGCAGTTGTTGTGGCTGCTGGAGTTGTTGTGGCTGCTGGTGTTGTCGTGGCTGCTGGTGTTGTCGTGGCTGTAGGGGTGGTTGTGGCTGCTGGGGTGGTTGTCGCTGCTGGGGTGGTTGTGGCTGCTGGAGTTGTCGTGGCTGCTGGTGTTGTTGTGGCTGCTGGTGTTGTTGTGGCTGCTGGGGTAGTTGTGGTTGCTGGAGTGGTTGTGGCTGCTGGTGTGGTTGTGGCTGCTGGAGTGGTTGTGGCTGCTGGGGTCGTTGTGGCTGCTGGGGTGGTTGTGGCTGCTGGTGTTGTTGTGGCTGCTGGTGTTGTTGTGGCTGCTGGAGTGGTTGTGGCTGCTAGTGTTGTTGTGGCTGCTGGTGTTGTCGTGGCTGCTGCGGTGGTTGTGGCTACTGGAGTGGTTGTGGCTGCTGGTGTGGTTGTGGCTGCTGGAGTTGTTGTGGCCGCTGGTGTGGTTGTGGCTGCTGGAGTTGTTGTGGCTGCTGGAGTTGTTGTGGCTGCTGGGGTGGTTGTGGCTGCTGGTGTTGTTGTGGCTGCTGGAGTTGTTGTGGCTGGTGGAGTGGTTGTGGCTGCTGGTGTTGTCGTGGCTGCTGGTGTTGTCGTGGCTGCTGGGGTGGTTGTGGCTGCTGGAGTTGTTGTGGCTGCTGGAGTTGTTGTGGCTGGTGGAGTGGTTGTGGCTGCTGGTGTTGTCGTGGCTGCTGGTGTTGTCGTGGCTGCTGGGGTGGTTGTGGCTGCTGGGGTGGTTGTGGCTGCTGGAGTTGTTGTGGCTGCTGGAGTTGTTGTGGCTGCTGGGTGGTTGTGGCTGCTGCAGTTGTTGTGGCTGCTGGAGTTGTTGTGGCTGCTGGTGTTGTTGCGGCTGCTGGTGTTGTCGTGGCAACTGGGGTGGTTGTGGCTGCTGGGGTGGTTGTGGCTGCTGGGGTGGTTGTGGCTGCTGCAGTTGTTGTGGCTGCTGGAGTTGTTGTGGCTGCTGGTGTTGTCGTGGTTGCTGGTGTTGTTGTGGCTGCTGGAGTTGTTGTGGCTGCTGGTGTTGTTGTGGCTGCTGGGGTGGTTGTGGCTGCTGGAGTTGTTGTGGCTGCTGGTGTTGTCGTGGCTGCTGGGGTGGTTGTGGCTGCTGGGGTGGTTGTGGCTGCTGGGGTGGTTGTGGCTGCTGCAGTTGTTGTGGCTGCTGGAGTTGTTGTGGCTGCTGGGGTGGTTGTGGCTGCTGGAGTTGTCGTGGCTGCTGGAGTGGTTGTGGCTGCTGGAGCTGTTGTGGCCGCTGGAGTTGTTGTGGCTGCTATGGTGGTTGTGGCTGCTGGTGTTGTTGTGGCTGCTGGTATTGTTGTGGCTGCTGGAGTGGTTGTGGCTGCTGCTGTTGTCGTGGCTGCTGGTGTTGTCGTGGCTGCTGGGGTGGTTGTGGCTGCTTGGGTGGTCGTGGCTGCTGGGGTGGTTGTGGCTGCTGGGGTGGTTGTGGCTGCTGGGGTGGTTGTGGCCGCTGGTGTGGTTGTGGCTGCTGGAGTTGTCGTGGCTGCTGGTGTTGTCGTGGCTGCTGGTGTTGTTGTGGCTGCTGGGGTGGTTGTGGCTGCTGGAGTTGTCGTGGCTGCTGGAGTGGTTGTGGCTGCTGGAGCTGTTGTGGCCGCTGGAGTTGTTGTGGCTGCTATGGTGGTTGTGGCTGCTGGTGTTGTTGTGGCTGCTGGTGTTGTTGTGGCTGCTGGAGTGGTTGTGGCTGCTGCTGTTGTTGTGGCTGCTGGTGTTGTCGTGGCTGCTGGGGTGGTTGTGGCTGCTTGGGTGGTCGTGGCTGCTGGGGTGGTTGTGGCTGCTGGGGTGGTTGTGGCTGCTGGAGTGGTTGTGGCTGCTGGGGTGGTTGTGGCTGCTGGAGTTGTCGTGGCTGCTGGTGTTGTCGTGGCTGCTGGTGTTGTTGTGGCTGCTGGGGTGGTTGTGGCAGCTGGGGTGGTTGTGGCTGCTGGAGTTGTCGTGGCTGCTGGTGTTGTTGTGGCTGCTGGGGTGGTTGTGGCTGCTGGGGTGGTTGTGGCTGCTGGGGTGGTTGTGGCTGCTGGGGTGGTTGTGGCTGCTGGTGTTGTTGTGGCTGCTGGAGTAGTTGTGTCTGCTGGGGTGGTTGTGGCTGCTGGTGTTGTTGTGGCTGCTGGGGTGGTTGTGGCTGCTGGTGTTGTTGTGGCTGCTGGTGTTGTTGTGGCTGCTGGTGTTGTTGTGGCTGCTGGAGTTGTTGTGGCTGCTGGAGTTGTTGTGGCTGCTGGGGTGGTTGTGGCTGCTGGTGTTGTCGTGGCTGCTGGGGTGGTTGTGGCTGCTGGGGTGGTTGTGGCTGCTGGGGTGGTTGTGGCTGCTGGGGTGGTTGTGGCTGCTGGTGTTGTTGTGGCTGCTGGGGTTGTTGTGGCTGCTGGGGTGGTTGTGGCTGCTGGGGTAGTTGTGGCTGCTGGAGTGGTTGTGGCTGCTGGGGTGGTTGTGGCTGCTGGAGTGGTTGTGGCTGCTGGGGTGGTTGTGGCTGCTGGGGTGGTTGTGGCTGCTGGTGTTGTTGTGGCTGCTGTTGTTGTTGTGGCTGCTGGTGTGGTTGTGGCTGCTGGTGTTGTTGTGGCTGCTGGTGTTGTTGTGGCTGCTGGAGTGGTTGTGGCTGCTGGTGTTGTTGTGGCTGCTGGTGTTGTCGTGGCTGCTGGGGTGGTTGTGGCTGCTGGAGTGGTTGTGGCTGCTGGTGTTGTTGTGGCTGCTGGAGTTGTTGTGGCTGCTGGTGTGGTTGTGGCTGCTGGAGTTGTTGTGGCTGCTGGAGTTGTCGTGGCTGCTGGGGTGGTTGTGGCTGCTGCAGTTGTTGTGGCTGCTGGAGTTGTTGTGGCTGCTGGTGTTGTCGTGGCTGCTGGTGTTGTCGTGGTTGCTGGGGTGGTTGTGGCTGCTGGGGTGGTTGTGGCTGCTGGAGTGGTTGTGGCTGCTGGGGTGGTTGTGGCTGCTGGAGTTGTTGTGGCTGCTGGTGTTGTCGAGGCTGCTGGGGTGGTTGTGGCTGCTGGAGTTGTTGTGGCTGCTGGTGTTGTTGTGGCTGCTGGGGTGGTTGTGGCTGCTGGTGTTGTCGTGGCTGCTGGTGTTGTCGTGGTTGCTGGGGTGGTTGTGGCTGCTGGGGTGGTTGTGGCTGCTGGAGTTGTTGTGGCTGCTGGTGTTGTCGTGGCTGCTGGGGTGGTTGTGGCTGCTGGAGTGGTTGTGGCTGCTGGTGTTGTTGTGGCTGCTGGAGTTGTTGTGGCTGCTGGTGTGGTTGTGGCTGCTGGAGTTGTTGTGGCTGCTGGAGTTGTCGTGGCTGCTGGGGTGGTTGTGGCTGCTGGGGTGGTTGTGGCTGCTGGAGTTGTTGTGGCTGCTGGTGTTGTCGTGGCTGCTGGGGTGGTTGTGGCTGCTGGAGTTGTTGTGGCTGCTGGTGTGGTTGTGGCTGCCGAAGTTGTTGTGACTGCTGGCGTTGTTGTGGCTGCTGGATTGGTTGTGTCTGTGGATGCCGTGGTCGTGATACCTGTAACGAAAAAGGAAAAATATATTTGTGCTTGTTGGCGACGTTATAGATAAAAGAAATGATTTGGAATTCTTAAATAAAAACACAAAATGGTAGAATTACATAGATGGTTAGTCGTCATCTTTAAAGAGGAAGGACAAAGGGATAAGAAGGCATTTCAGTAATGTTAGGCAAAATAGAGAATAAAGGAAAGGGAGGGGAAACAACAGATACTCCAATCACAGCGAGGGAACTAATGGATTGAATAACCTGTAAACTGCTTAATAAAAAAAACTGTTAGTTGATATAAAAGATCATCAGCGAGGCAATAAAAATACATTTTCGACTTCTTGGTCTCTGTTTTTGTGCTCAGTATAAGGCTTTTGTCTCTGAGCAAGCTCCACTTCAACGCATAATCTCGGGTAGCACTTCAGTGTAATACTGAGGAAGTGCTGCGCTGTTGGGAGTTGTTAAACAAGGCCCTGTCTGCCCTCTCAGGTGCACTTCGTCATCTAGGGTAGCACTTCAAAGAGCAGAGGAGTCCTCCTGGTGTCCTGGCCAACATTAATCCCTCAATCAACATCCCTGGAACAGATTCTGTGGTTATTTTTGAGGAGGGCTGATGAAAAGCTTGGTCAAAGAGGTAGGTTTTAAGGAGCATCTTAAAGGAGGAGAAAGCGGTGGACAGGCAGAGATGTTTAGGGAGGGAATTTCAGAGCTTAAGGCCTAGAAGGCCAATGGTGGGTGGAGCGAAGAGAGAGGGGAATACCCAGAGAATAATCCTTCATTTTTTAGTTAAAATACAGGACCCATTGTTCAAAGAGGAAGAGAGAAGAAATACCAAATTGAAACCTTGCATTTCATCGATGTTTCTCACTCATACAGTTACATCTGCTGGAGAGATACCTCCTTGCACTGTCTACATGTGTTCATGTTCTGGAGCAGGGCTTGAAAATAAAACCTTCTGACTCAGAGGCAAGTACGGTAAGCTGACATACAAGTTTGGGAAGATATCTAAAGGGTGCATGCAAATAAGTGGCTTTCAAAGGAAGATAAATTATGAAGGAGAAATCATTGGTCAACATGAAATGGTTGCCAGACCAATCCCAACTTTTCACCCCTTTTTGAGCAGGGGTGTGTTATGTATTTGCTGAGTGCTACCTCATGAGATACCACTTTTCTTCTTTTAGCCTCAGTCTCAGCATCAAAAACGTTCAGAACAGGTGTAGCACAGGTTACATGAACAAAGCTCCTTCCCCACTGACCTGACAATGAATTTTCAGTTGTTACACCAGCCATCCTGTGGCTTCTCCAAGTAAGAACGGATTTGTATTAAATATACTGCCCACACTTCTATAAGAACCTCCCTTTTTGGTCTTTTTTCCATGCATTTCCCTGGCCAGCAGTGGCAGGAAGCCTGCCCTGCATATCTAATGAGAGTCAAACCCAGGAAAATGGATTAGGGTCTTGGTGGGGTTACGATGGTGACCAGAAGTCCCAATTCCAACCCTCCTCCAACAGCAAAACCATTCCAGAGGAATATCAGTCACTATGAGTCACTGCGAAGTGAGGTTGCTATGCTCAGAGACACATTCCTTTCTATTGACTATCAAAAAGGTTACGGTCTTGGACTCACAGGATCATTTTATATAGATCACGGATTCTTTGCAATTCATAAGTAGTAGATAAACAAAGATAATCTATCTCATTGACTGAACAAATGTTAATGAAAGAGCAACAATTTGCACTTTTGTAGCATCTTTCAGGTGACAAGAGCATCCCATGGCATTTTAAAGGGAGGGTGAATAGCCCAAGCAGGAAGAAGGAAAGTAGTTAGTGGAGGCGACCGAAAGCAAAGTCTTAGAGGAGGCTGCTGAAGGTGGGAGGAGAGAGATTACAAAACAATGGTATTCAGAAAGAAAATTCCAGAGTGTAAGGGTGCAGTGACTGAGCAGAGGGTGTGAGCCGTGATGTACAAGCTACAACCACAGTCCCACGTTTAACCCTTACACGGCAAGTCATGGAGGGGAATTTCCAAAACCTCTCCCGATATCCCGCCATAACTTTGGTGAGAGAATTCCAATTATTTCAGGAATTATTCTTTGGTTAAAGCCTACATTTGTAAATGCACATTAGCTGGGCATCCTATTAATAAATATCACAGTATACTTTGTGTTGGAACAGAGGACCTCAGGCTGAATAAGACACTTGGCAGCACTTCATCCTTGAAGCCTCTTTGCATCCTCCTCACAACTCACAGTCCCACCTAGTTTCGTGTCGTCAGCAAACTTGGAAATATTACATTTGGTTCCCTCATCCAAATCATTGATATATATTGTGAATAGCTGGGGCCCAAGCACTGATCCCTGCGGTACCCCACTAGTCACCACCTGCCACCCCGAAAAAGACCCATTTATTCCTATTCCGTGAAGACAGAACCAAAGTATTTGTTTAATTGCTCTGCCATTTCCTTGTTCCCCTACACACTCTATTCGCTTGCACACATGGGAGAAGGTGCGGTGCTATCAGAAGATTGACTGAATATAACCACTGACAAAATAAAGCTGCACGTATCCTAAGCTATGAACGAAATTGCTAACAGCAATTTGAAAGCAAGTTTCTTTGGCTTGACAAACACATGTGTTATATTGAAAACATAAGAAATGGCCATGAGGAGTCTGGCAGGACTTGACAGATTCTGTATGAAGATGGAGGCTGACAGGTGGAAAACACCTCAGATGGATGCCGGAACATCAAACGCCTCCTTTGCCAAGGTTCTTCTATTATACTTTCATTTTTTTGCGCATCAGTGGGGTGGGGAGGGGGGGGGTTACATTTTCTGGCGGCTTTCCGGGAGGCCTACAGTGTTTATGGGTCAGTAGATCAATGGGTGAAACCTTGTGGAACAAGCTTTTAGTTCAGAACTGAACACCTGTACAAAAACTGCAAATCCCTCGGTAGATTCTGAATTCCTAAAGAGGATTAGATTGGCTAGAATCCATCGCAAAATCTTAACACCATCTCTGATAAGATCTCTTTTATCTTTCTGATAGTGTCAGCAGAAAGTCACCCCCTAATAAATCTGGACTCACCTGCTTAAGGTTTTAGGGAATTATAATTAATTTTTTCAAAATTCCATAACCAATTATTTATCAAATAATTATTTTGTCTCGAGTGTGCCAGACCCACTAAAAGCTGGCATGATTACTACACATTTATACACTTTCAAGTGTAACCATTGGGGAGAGATTAGTGTTACAGAGAACGCAGATGCATTCATTTCATGAACTATCAAATCAACAAACATCGGCTGGCAGGTAATATTTTTGTAGCAAGTACGGCAACTGTTCCGTACATGGCCCACAGGGTCGCGCCTTTCTTCCCCGTTCTCCTTCACTGCAAGCGGGAGAAAGACGCGACCTTCGGCCTTTTGCTGAGCTTAGCGCTGAAAAGAGTGCGTTACCCCACAAAATCTCTGCACCGCTGATGTTAATTAGCAGGCAGCACCAAAATACCGGTGCTGCCTGGGCTCTCTCGCTCTCTTAGCCTTGGCCGACGCTGTTACCGGCAGATTTCCAGCATACTGGAATTTTTAGCCCACCATTTCTAGGCCCTTGGCTGCACCTGTTTATAATGTAAAAATTACTCCTCAAAATTTTTCTTCATATATCTTGATCTTTCAATTATTTCGTGTTTATATAACACACCCTTTATTGTATAATGCAGATAAAAAAAATAAAATCTGCAAGTAACCACTTGCAGACTTAAGAAAGGATTTCACTATTAAAACAATGTAACATACTCTTAGAAAGGATTAGAAAATTCAGGCTCTGTGCCTTATATTGCCGCATTAATGTACTTTTATTTCTATTTTATTAAATGTGACACATTCTAAAACACCAAACTACTGGTGCTACTGATTGGATCATGGCACCACAGAGAGGAGGGATAGAGGTTTGATCCGCTACCGAGCTCCTCATCCCAGCCACGTCTATAGAAACATAGAATCTAGGAGCAGGAGTAGGCCATTCGGCCCGTCGAGCCTGCACCACCATTCAATACGATCATGGCTGATCATTCAAATCCAGTACCCTGTCCCTGCTTTAATCCCCACAGTACACATATCCCACCCAACCGCCGTAACCCCACGTATTTAATTCCCCCTAACATATCCCATCCTATCCCCATAACCCCACATATTTAATCCCCCCCTAACACTAAGGGTCAATTTATCATAGCCAAATCAACCTAACCCGCACATTTTTGGACAGTGGGAGGAAACCGGAGCACCCGGAGGAAACCCACGCAGACACGGGGAGAATGTGCAAACTCCACACAGACAGTCACCCGAGGTCAGATTCGAACCCGGGTCTCTGGCGCTGTGAGGCACCAGTGCTAACCACTATGCCACCGTGAAGGTGAAGGTCCATCTGGCGTGGTGAAGCCTGAGGGAGAGTCATCTCTTGCCAGCTGTTGCACACTTCTTAGCAGCCAGGTGAAGGGAGACAGTGGCAGGGCCACTCACCCACTGCCTCAGTCACAGGAGGTTTGTGACCCAGGAAGAAAAAAAGGGACAAAATACATGGGATTTTATACACTAGAGAAAAAAAAAATCACCCAGAATTTACAAACCATCTTGAAAATACCTGACACCAATAATATTGTTATGCTATAACAACACAAAAAATTAGTTTAAAATTCCTATTTTCCATGATTAATATGGCAAAAAAATTTGGACAGTTAATATCACAAGCTGAGTCGAGTGTCTATCTTGCACATTGATAGCTGGATCCTGCCCACAAAATACCAAAATAACAATTCCGAGTTAAATATATCTACGGTTTAAGACTTTTTAAAATAAAACAGGGATCAGCAAACTTACAGAGAAGTGCAGCTGCTAAAACGAAGCAGGGAAGCATCCTGGGTTCCATAGTGAGACAGAACCTTCCTCAGCCTTTGAATCTTCTCACTAACTGAATGTTCGCTGCATCAGATCCTATTTGAATAGTCTTTTTTTGGGGGGGTGGGACTTGGGGTTGGTTTTGTTCTTTTTGCAATAGGTTAAGGAGGTGCTACTACGTAACTGGAATATGCCATCCTTACAGACAAGGTGTAAAACTGGTTTTAATTATCTTTCAATCAGTGGATCAGTTGGAATGTCACAAGAGTTTCTGTCATTAGAAGTTGCCTCAGATTTAAATAGGTGCTTAGAAGTTCTGCTCACTGAAGTTTTCAACTAGATTGTAGTTATTTAAAGTCAGGTTACTCACAGGTGGTGGACTGGACACTCATTGGAAATGCTTATTTTTTGTGATAAACCCAATTTCAGCTGTATTAACAAAACTGCACCAGGTTACCATTCTTAAATACATCAAGGAATATTTTTTAAATTGCAAGGGGTAAAAAATAAACAATTACATTCTAAAACACCGCCTGATTGCGCTGGTTCATGGAAGATTTTGCGTTTGTGGTTACGCAAATGAGTTTGAGAGGAAACTTAAACCATAACTTCAATTTGTAAAACTAGCGCAATTTCGAGCACAGTTTGCACCCAAATAGCCGACGATTGTGGCCAAAGCGGAAACTCTACCCCATTTATCTTCGTGGACTTTGAAGTTGGCCGAGGCCTAATTTAGATGTAAGATTCACAGCCCAAAAACGTCATCGGTGCCGCTCCGTGATTTTTACAATCCAGAGAAATCCAGCGGGATTGTTGCGGTGGGGGTGTGGGGGGGGAAATCCAGGAAGAAATCCTCGGGCCTCTCTTGCCCCAGCCTTCCCCTCTACTTCCTCACACCGGCATCTGTTTGGGAACCGCCTCCCTTCCCCCCCAACCCCGGCACTTACCTTATGCCAGGGCCCAATCCCTTAGGTCCCCAGCGGCGCCAGCTCCGGCTCCAATCCCAGCTCCTGCCCACCGGCCAGGGTGTGGATCTGGCCGGGTTCAAGAGAGACGCCAGGAACAAAATATTCAAATGAGGCCCGGCCATTAAGATCGGACTCCCCGGGTGCACCAACCATTTTGGGGCTCGCGGGCCTTGAACTCGATCCCCCCTCTTTTAAAATCAGGGCCCTAGGGCCTGCCAATCCCAGTCTGAAAACCTATACAATAAATCTCCCTTTATTTGTTCAGTGAAATCAAGGTATAATTCTGTGAGTTGTTCCTCAAAGCTTAGAGCGATAAGTCCTGTGATCATCCTTGTTGAGCAGTTCCGAACTCTTCATCACAGTAATAGCTTTTGAAGGTTAAATGGGAAAAGCTGCAAGCAATAGGGCTAATTCCATGACCCCACGCTCCCAATGTAACCCTATTTCTCCATCCCATGCTCTGTCCTCTACCTCCTATCCAATTTCTCACGTCAAGTCAAAAGGCTACCTCCAATTTTGTGTCCTCTCATTTTTGCTAATAATTGCAAAACCACCTAGCTAATTAATTTATCATTCACCCTCCATGATTTCTTCATCAGAAAAAGCATTTCCATGTCTGGAGGTGATTTTCTACCAAAAAACCAGAGACAAAGACTGGATGGAATTCGAAAGTACCGATTGACGTCATGTTCTGTTATAGAGGTAGATAAAACTCTAATGGGTTGCATGATTGATTGTTAATCAAAGGTCTCTGATTGACTTTGTTGATGTATCTGCTTTCAGCATAAATGTGAATTCTACAATATTTAATTGCCAGGCATAATTGAATCATCAATATACATTTAATCTTTCTGGGTTTACATGGTTTGTTTTGGTTGTGCAGACTGATTCAGTGAAACATTGCTGTTTAATCTCTTTGGGGGAGAAATTCGGTATCGCCCCGTTTGGGGCGCGATTATCAGCCGGGCGCAAAGTTTAGCGCCTGGTGCTAATTATCGCCTCTGACTGCAAACTTGGCTTCTATCGCCCCTGGAGGTGATTGGAGCGCTAATTCAGGTGCTGCACACCTGTCTTAAGGCGCAAAGGCCGAGGAGCGAGGTGCTAACTCAGAGCACGGGCGCAGCGCAGGTGATGTCAGTTAGCGATGGAACACAGACACACTGGCGCCGGACAGTTCTTAAAGGGAAGGGTCGATCTTGTTCTCCAGCCACACCCTGCTCATTGGAACCTTGAATCGCGACCTGGAGAGACCTGTGCCTACATTTTCCAGCCAAGGACTATGGAGAGGGTGAGAGAACGAGCTCAGCACTTCAGCAAGCGGGCCTTGGAGGCTCTCGTTGGTGCAGTGGAGCGCATAAGATCTATACTCTTCCCTGAGAGTGGCAAGAGGCCTTTGCCGCGCGAGTACAGAAGAGTGTGGAGGGAGTTGGCTCAGAGCGTCTCCTCCAGGAGCACGGTACCCAGGACCCATACTCAATGTCTCAAAAAGTTCACTGACCTCACGGTCGTCAGGGTGAGTGGCTTTTTTTCAATACCTCTCCATCCCTCCATTTCAACCTCACTCTATGGCCAGAGGGTCTTAAAACCCCAATGCCCAACATTCATCCAACAGCTATGGCCCTCTCATGAAACACAGACGCACATTCCATACTTTGCATACAGTAAGGGCTATTCAACTATGGGAGGCACATCAGGCAAGACCATGGCTGCTTACATTAAGGGCTATTCAATTATGGGAGGCACATCAGGCAAGACCATGGCTGTATATCTACTCAGACGCCATCCTTTTTCTTGCAGGCCAAGCTATCTCATAATAGGAGACAGCAGCAACAGATGGATGGAGGGCGGCCTCAGCTGCAACCCCTCAGCGATCTTGAGGCGCGCGTCCACAGGATTGTGGCAAGCCAGGTGATCGGTCCAGTCGCCCCTGGAGAGGCCGACCCAGTTCTGGACAGCAATGGTAAGGCCATCACCTTTTTCTCCTCTCTCATTCCACTTGTCCCTCACAACACCAGCCTTTGACACTTTCAATCCAACTTACTAAATCGCTGCACTCCTTCCTCCCTTACTGCCCCCCTGTCCTCACGCTAAAGCCACTCTTGTACCTCCCTGCTTTCAGATGGTGATTCACCAGCTGAGGAGACGGGCCCTCAAGCTGCCAGTGGGAGTGAAGCTGCAGGCGAGGAGGAAGAGGAAGCAGGAGCATCAGTGCCACCCTCTCCCGAGGAAGCCCATGTCCACACTGGGAACACGCCTTCCCTGGAGGGGAGCAGGGGGGAAGGGTCTGCTGAGGGTGAAGCTCCGGGACCCATCGGGCTGCAGCAACGCGATGTGGCTAGGGAAGCTCGAGGGCCTTCTCCCCGGAGGGAGAGCAGGCCAGCGTGTCCCACTGCACTGGACGCAGAGGAGGAGCGGCTCATCGCTGAAATGAACACCCAGGCAGTGGACATACACACTCAGCTCACGGATGCAGTGGGAAGGGTGCCCGAATGCATTGAAGCACTGGCAAGGAGTGTGAAGCACTTCGCTGTCGCACAGGCGGATGCCACGCTGAAGCTTAGTGCTGCAATTCAGTCACTGGCTGCCGCAATCCCATCTCAGACTGCTCTCATGCAGACTCAGATTGAGGTCATGCAAGCACTGACTGCTGCCATTCTCGCTGGTTCGGACACATTTCCCCGGGGCTCTCACCGCGCCGCAGCAGGCCAGCAATCTGTGCTCCAGCAGATTGCTCCGGATGCTGAAGTGCTGCCCCGTGGGAGTGCCAGTGTGTCGGTCGAGCAGGGAGTTGCTGTCCTCTCTCAAGATGACAGCATTCCTGCTGCCACCACTGTCACTTCCCCATTGCACTTGCCACCGCCTGTAGCCCAGACTGCTGCCGCCCATGCAGAGTTGGTGCAGTCTGCAGTCGGGCCCTCCAGGCCCAGAGCTGGTCGAGGCCATCCTTCAAGGGCATCTGCAGTCTCAGGTTCTGACAATCAGCAGCCTTCCACCAGCCTTCCACCAGCCACTGGGGCCCCATTACGGAGAAGCAGTAGGGTGGGAAGGGGGGAAGTGCGCAAGGGAAGGAGATCACCCTCGAAGGTCAAAAAGTAGGAGGTGTGACGAAATGTTGGTCAATTTTTTATTAAAGGCCAAGGTTTGCGTTCAAACTTTTGTTTAGTGTTTTGGACATTATCTCCAGGTTGTGAGAACCAGTTATGTTAATGAATGATTTTTTGTGTTTGTTTCTATTAGTTTGTCATGAAGAAATGACACACACAGAGTTTGTAAAATAAATAAGTTTTTGTATTCAAAATGTACATGTTTGGTCTTTGAACTCATTGCTGCCTTGGCCGGCTTAGGGGTTGCGGGTTGGTTTCATTCATGTTGTTCTCAATGGCAGAAGCCATTTCCTCAGCAGGGGCCTAGAAGCGGCTTGCTATCAGCCATTGACGGACGGCCCTTGCAGTTTCAACATTGTGGGCCGCCCTCCCGCCTTGGTGCTGCTGATGATCATCCTCCTCCTCTTCCTCCTCCTCTTCCTCCTCCTCCTCCGGTGGTGCTCCAAGACCTGGTGGCATTGGCTGGGTCCTGAGGATTGCCAGGTTATGCAGCATGCAGCACACAACTATGAAGAGGGAGACTCGCTCAGGCGAGTACTGCAGGGCTCCTCCTGAGTGGTCCAGACAGCGGAACCGTTGCTTGAGCATGCCGATCGTCTGCTCAACGATGTTCCTGGTGGCGAGATGGCTCTCATTGTACCGCAGCTCAGCAGGGGTGTTGGGGTTACGGAGCGGTGTCATCAGCCAGGTGCACAGTAGATAACCCTTGTCCCCGAGGAGCCAACCACTTGGCTGATGCGGTGCCTGGAAAAGTTCTGGCACAGCAGTCTGGCGCAGGATAGAAACATAGAAACATAGAAAATAGGTACAGGAGTAGACCATTCGGTCCTTCGAGCCTGCACCGCCATTCAATGCGTTCATGGCTGAACATGCTACCTCAGTACCCCATTCCTGCTTTCTCGCCATACCCCTTGATCCCCCTAGTTGTGAGTGTTATATCTAACTCCCTTTTGAATATATTTAGCGAACTGGCCTCAACAACCTTCTGTGGAAGAGAATTCCATAGATTCACCACTCTCTGTGTGAAGAAGTTCCTCCTCAGCTCAGTCCTAAATGGCTTCCCCTTAATCCTTAGACTGTGACCCCTGGTTCTAGTTTTCCCTACCATTGGGAACATTCTGCCCGCATCTAATTTGTCTAAACCAGTCAGGATTTTAAATGTCTCTATAAGATCCCCCCTCATTCTTCTGAACTCCAGAGGATACAAGTTCAGTTGACCCAATCTTTCTTGATATGTCAGTCCGGCCATCCCAGGAATCAATCTAGTGAACCTTCGCTGCACTCCCTCAATAGCAAGAATGTCCTTCCTTAAGTTAGGAGACCAAAACTGCGCACAATACTCCAGGTGTGGCCTCACCAAGGCCCTGTACAACTGCAGCATCACCTCCCTACTCCTGTACTCAAATCCCCTTACTATGAAGGCCATCATTCCGTTTGCTTTCTTGACTGCCTGCTGCACTTGCATTCCCACCTTCAATGACTGATGTACCATGATGCCCAGGTCTCGTTGCACCTCCCCTTTCCCTAATCTGCCACCATTCAGGTAATAGTCCGCCTCTCTATTTTTACCACCAAAGTGGATAACCTCACATTTATCCACATTGTACTTCATCTGCCATACATTTGCCCATTCACCCAACCTGTCCAAGTCACTCTGTAGCCTCCTAGCATCCTCCTCATTGTTCACACTGCCTCCCAATTTAGTGTCATCCGCAAATTTGGAGATATTACATTTAATCCCTTCGTCCAAATCATTAATATATAATGTAAACAGCTGGGGTCCCAGCACCGAACCCTGCGGTACCCCGCTGGTCACTGCCTGCCATTCTGAAAAGTACCCATTTACTCCTACTCTTTGTTTCCTGTGTGCCAACCAGTTCTCAATCCACGTCAACACATTACCCCCAATCCCATGTGCTTTAACTTTGCTCACCAATCTCTTGTGTGGAACCTTGTCGAAGGCCTTCTGAAAGTCCAAATACACCACATCTACTGGTTCCCCCCTGTCCACCCTATTCGAAACATCCTCAAAAAATTCCAGAAGATTTGTCAAGCATGATTTCCCTTTCACAAATCCATGCTGACTTGGACCTATCATGTCGCCACTTTCCAAATGGTCTGTTATGACATCTTTAATAATTGCTTCCATCATTTTACCCACAACCGATGTCAGGCTGACCGGTCTATAATTCCCTGCTTTCTCCCTCCCTCCTTTTTTAAAAAGAGGGGTTACATTGGCCACCCTCCACTCCATCGGAACTGATCCAGAGTCTAAGGAATGTTGGAAAATGATCGTCAATGCATCCACTATTTCCAAGGCCACCTCCTTAAGTACTCTGGGATGCAGACCATCAGGCCCCGGGGATTTTTCAGCCTTCAGTCCCATCAATTTTCCCAATACCTTTTCCCGACTAATAAGGATTTCCCTCAGCTCCTCCCTCTTACCAGATCCTCTGACCCCTTTTATTTCCGGCAGGTTGTGTGTGTCCTCCACAGTAAACACCGAACCAAAGTACTTGTTCAATTGATCTGCCATTTCCTTGTTCCCCATTACGACTTCCCCTGTTTCCGACTGCAGGGGACCTACGTTTGTTTTTACTAACCTCTTTCTTTTTACATATTTATAGAAGCTTTTGCTGTCCATTTTAATGTTCTCTGCAAGCTTCCTTTCATATTTTATTTTCCCTGCCCTAATCAAACCCTTCGTCCTCCTCTGCTGAGTTTTGAAGTTCTCCCAGTCCCCGGGTTTGCTGCTACTTCTGGCCAATTTGTATGCAACTTCCTTGGTTTTAATACTATCCCTGATTTCCCTTGTTAGCCATGGTTGAGCCACCTTCCCTTTTTTATTTTTACGCCAGACCGGGATGTACAATTGTTGTAGTTCATCCATGCGATCTCTAAATGTCTGCCATTGCCCTTCCACTGATAGCCCCTTAAATATCGCTTGCCAATTTAACCTCGCCAATTCACGCCTCATACCCTCAAAGTTGCCCTTATTTAAGTTCTGGACCATGGTCTCTGACTTAACTGTTTCCTTCTCCATCCTAATGTAGAACTCCACCATACTATGGTCACTCTTCCCCAGGGGGCCTCGTACCACAAGATTGCTGATTAGTCCTTCCTCATTACACAACACCCAGTCCAGGATGGCCTCCCCTCGAGTTGGTTCCTCAACATATTGGTTTAGGAAACCATCCCTTAAACATGAATGCATCGTGGCTGCTGCCAGGATAGCGGGCATTGACAGCGAGTATCAGCTGTCTGTGGTCACAGATCAACTGGACGTTTAAGGATTGGAACCCCTTGCGGTTTCGGAAATCCTCTGCATTCTCATGTGGTGCCCGCAATGCCACATGCGTGCAGTCAATGACGCCCTGCACCATGGGGATGCCCGCTATCCTCGCAAAGCCCAATGCGCATTCATGCTGTTTGGCCCGGGTCATCGGGAAAGAGATGTACTGGCATCTCCTTTTATAGAGGGCATTTGTGACCTGACGGATGCAGCAATGGACCGCGAACTGGGAGATATTGACGATGTCCCCAGTAGCTGCTTGAAAGGAGCCGGTGGCATAAAGGTTCAGAGCCACTGTGACCTTCACTGCCATCGACAGAGACGTCCTGGTCCTCAGTAGAGGCTGCAGATCTGGCTGCAGCAGGTGGCAGAGCTCAGTGACTATCTCCTTGCTGAAGCGCAGCCTGCGCAAACATTGCTCCTCAGACAAATTAATGTAGGAGAATTGTTGGCGAAATACCCTGGGAGGGTAAGGTCTCCTGTACAGAGGCCTGTTGGCCCTCCTCCGTCTGGCCATGATTGCCACTCTCTCTCTGCGTCTCTGTTGCCTCCAATTCTGCAGGCGCAGGACAACACCCCGAATCAGTGCAGCCCCCAAAGTCTCTTGGCAATTAAAGTAATGAAGGCCAAAATCCAAAAGTACCTGCAAAGTGATGCTCAGGAGCCAAAACTACTTCACACAGCGTTGACTCTATGCAGAAGTCTCTCCTGTCTCTCAGAATCTCTCTCTCTGTCAGAATGAGTGGTGCAAAAATGCCTACCACAGAACAAGCCAGGAAGAGGCCGCCTTTAAATAGCGCCCCCCCAGCCCCACATCGACTGGGAAACGTTCCAGTCTACCTGTCGTTGCTTGCGCCAGCCGGAAAGGAGGGGGGCACCACTCAATATCCGGTCAGGGGCGCCACAAGTGCGTTGCATGCTTGACTGACGTCAAGATCTGCGGGCGCAGGAGATCGGGGCGGTATTGTTTAGTGCCGCCGCAAAATGTCTGGTCAATTGCCTGAGTGGCGCAGACATCGCCGCGCCCGGGCACTAGTTGCTTTGCGCCCCATTAGCGCCCTCTTAAGGCGCTAACAGGAGGCGCAAACCAACCGAATTTTTCCCCCTTTGTCTCATCACTTCCTCTTCTCCTTTAAATACTTCATAATCCATGGCTAACTAAAGAGGTTAAGGATAGTGTTAGGTTAAAAGAGGCTTATAATGTTGCCAAGAAGTGTAGTAAGCCTGTGGATTGGGATAATTTTAGAAACCAGCAAAGGATGACCAAAAAATTGATCAAGAGGGAGAAAATAAAATATGAGAGTAAACCAGCAAGAAATATAAAAACAGATTGTAAGAGCTTCTACAAGTATGTAAAAAGGAAAAGAGTAGCAAACATAAACGTGGGTCCCTTAGAGGCTGAGACAGGAGAAAGTATAATGGAGAATCAAGAAATGACAGAGTTTTGGTCGCGATTTCCCCTACCTCAGCGGGTCGGTGCTGCCGGGGTCGGTGCCGGGTCCCGGACTCGCTGCTGGCTCCAGCCCGCTGTCCAAACTGATTTTACGTTGATTGGGCTTGTTAAGCCCGCCCAGCATGTTTCCCAGCCAATTGAAGGAAGTGGGTCTCATGACGTCATTCGATGACTCGTCATCAGCCAGTTTCCTTAAAGGGACCATGCGCAAATTTATTTTGACAGTTGTGCTGTCAGCGTTCTATAGCGTTGAGGTGCTGCAAACACTGACAAACACTGCACAGAGGTGCACAGTTGCACCCAGCTCTCCCATGACTCCCTCCATATGCTTATGGGGGGAGTCACAGCACGCAGGGAGTTTCTCTTCCTTCCAATGGGCAGAAGAGACCTCCCCAAGAGATCCACGCAGCCTGGATTGCACAGGAGGACACAAGCAGGGATGTCGTCAGGAGGACCAGGCTGCAGTGGCGCAAACCTGTCAATGGTCTCAGTAGATCACGAAATATTACTGCAGAGCCACACTCAACCTCATCCTGCTGTGCCACTCATCACATTCCCATCTCTCTGCCTTCCCTACCCTACTCCTGCACATCCTTACTCACACCAACTTACATTGCACCTCCACCCATCCCTCTCTATCTAAATTATTACAAAACACAAGGGTAGGCACTTGAAGTTTCTGTTAATGTGCTGTCAAACATTGAAATCTTTATTTTGAACACTGTGTTCTTGGACAGATTTGTGTGCACCTTTGGAAGTGGCTTAGCGATTTGCAGTGAATGGTGAAACATAACAGTACCCCCCACAATGGTGATGAGTGTGAAAGGAATGGCTTGGGTATTGTTAGGATGCTTCATGGTGTTGGTGTGGGGTGGTGCCAACCTGGCGCATCATGTGGTAGCCAGGGTGTACAGCGTCAAGTGAAGTAAATCTGACTATGGTGAGGCCATCCCTGGCAGCAATGTGGTCAGGTGCTGATGCCCTGTGCAGCATCAGTTGATTGCGGAGAAGGTTGGTGCTGTTCTTGGTGGTGCTGCTGGTGTTGCTGGTGTTGGGGCTGATCATGGTGCGATACTGAGGACCAAGGTGAGAGAGTTGCAAGGGCACCGATGCTGATGTAATAGATGGCAGGTGAAGTTGAGATGACAGAAGCGATCAGTCAGTGGTGAGAGAGGTTGTTCCAATGAGGAGACACAGGATACAGAGTTTACTCCAAACACTTGCAGCCTGCATAAAGCTCAATCTGTCTTCCAAATGTAGTAAGAAACAGCTTCTGAGCTTGGAAAGTGAACAGCTGTGGGATGGGAGCTTTTATAGCATATTTTCAGATGTCAAGTAAAGAGATGATTTCATGGTGACATAACTCACGATCTGCTTACCCCGAGCAGCGGTGACCCTGTGGGCGACCTCGTAAAATTTAAAGGTGAGCTCAAAATACTTTTTAAGTGGCTCTTAACAAGGTCATAATGACCTAAATTGCCTCCCCTGCCGCTGTGTGTCGGATCTGTTTAGTGCTGACAGATCCAACATCTGAGAAAGTTGCGTGGCGGCGAGTTGACTGACCCGCTGTCAAAAACATTTTTTCCCACCTGACCCGCCACCAAACGCACCCACTGACCCCCCAAAAAATTCCCCCCTTTGTATCTGTCATCACAGTGGAAGACACAAAAAACATACATCCAAGGGTTTTAAAAGAGGTGGCTGCAGAGATAGTGGCTGCATTGATGATCTAAAATTTCCTAGATTCTGGAATGGTCTCAGTGGATTGGATGGTAGCAAGTGTAACCCCGCTATTCAAGAAAGGAGGGAAAGAGAAAACAGGGAACTACAGGCCAGTTAGCATGACATCAGTTGTTGGGAAAATGCTGCAATCCATTATTGAGAAAGCGGTAACAGGGCACTTAGAAATCATAATATGATTAGGCAGAGTCAACATGGTTTTATGAAAGGGAAACCATGTTTAACAAATTTATGCGTTTTTTGATGTGTAACTAGCAGGGTGGATAAAGGGGAAACCAGTGATTTTTAACAGGCATTCGATAAGGTGCCACACAAAAGTTGTTACACAAGATAAGGGCTCATGGGGTTGGGAATAATATATTAGCATGGATAACACGGTGGCATAGTGGTTAGCACTGGTGCCCCACAGCGCCAGGGACCCGGGTTCGAATCCGGCCTCAGGTGACTGTCTGTGTGGAGTTTGCATATTCTCCCCGTGTCTGCGTGGGTTTCCTCCGGGTGCTCCGGTTTCCTCCCACAGTCCAAAAATGTGCGGGTTAGGTTGATTTGGCTATGATAAATTGACCCTTAGTGTTAGGGGGGGATTAAATATGTGTGGTTACAGGGATAGGATGGGATATGTTAGGGGGAATTAAATACGTGGGGTTACGGGGATAGGGTGGGATATGTGTCGGTGCAGGCTCGATGGGGATTCTGTGTGGGAAAGCAGGGACAGGGTACTGGATTTGGATGATCAGCCATGATCGTATTGAATGGTGGAGCAGGCTCAACGGGCCGAATGGCCTACTCCTGCTCCTAGTTTCTATGTTTCTATAGAGGATTGGTTAAAGAACAGAAACAGAGGGTTGGAATAAACGGGTCATTTTCAGGTTGTCAGGCTGTTACTAGTGTGGTGCCGCAAGGATCAGTGCTGCGGCCTCAGCTATTTACAATCTATAATGGCCCAGAAATTCGCCTCTCCGGCTTGCCGCGGGGGTAAGGATCGCGCACGATATTACCTACTGCGTCTGCCGTTCTGCTTTGCCCCCACAGGAACTTCGGATTTTTTGAAGAGCACTCCTGGGCAGCGTCTGACGTGACACCGCCCTGGAGCACAGCGTGAGCGGAGGGCAGTGAAGACACGCCCTCCGAAGTTGCATTTGCATAGGCCACGCCCCCAATTTTTTTCACATGTTGGCAAGCTTTGGAAATAGCAGAACAGGATTTCCAGCATCTGCAGTATTTTGCTATCAACAGTAAGTTGTCTCTTTGTATTTAAATGCATGTTTCGCTAACTTTTACAAACTTTTAAAGACTTTTACATGAATTGGAAGAATTTTAAACAGTTTTAAAGAGATTTGAAGTAATTTAAATAGTTTTAAAAGCCCTGAAAGCATTTTTTTCATTCATTTTATTTTATTTAATCAGCAAAGTGAAATGGCTGGAATGAGCACAATTCACATTATTAAAAGAACTCACAATTTCAGTGACGTTGATCTCAGCACACTCCTCAACGAGGTTGAGGCGAAGCGCCTGCGGATTATTGGAACTGAGAAGTCGAAGGCGCCGCGAAAAGGGCAGATGTTAGCTTGGTCTGAAGTTGCCCAGGCTGTCAGCGCGAACTCCACCATTCCACGGACAGCGGAACAATGCCACAAGAAATTCAGTGATTTATTGCGATCTGTCAAGGTTTGTATAGTTATTACAAAAGTCAACTGTAAAATGTCTTTAAATTTAACTGAACTAGTTTTTAAAAATGAGAAGTCGCACAACACCAGGTTTTTAAAATATATATGTATGTGTTTGTTTACTCAAGTGACTTCATTGCAGGCACATGAGCTTGCCATAAATTTTTATGGCTTTGGGGCCAGCTCAGGGTTATCCATTGTGCTCTTATCTTGATTCCACTGCTTTGAGTTGTTTAGTGAGTTAAACAAAACCACTGTCTGCAAAGCTGTGTCCCGATGCACTTTGGGTGTAATCTGCAGAAAAAGCTGACGTTTCATGACATTTCATATTTTCTGTTTTCATTTTAGAGTAAAACTGCTCACAACGCCAGAGAACGTGCACTGACAGGCGGTGGTGTTGTCACGTTAAGGGCTTTATCCGAACATGAGGAAAGGCTCGAGCATCTGTTTGGATTTAGTAGCGGCTGCCCCTTTGATGGTGTACGAACCGACACTGGTATGCATAACCGTGAGTTGCTCTGGCCAGCTATATGTTTAAAAATGTTAGATGTGTGTTGAATATCAGCTTCTGTGATGTGGCAGATCATGCTTTACCTTTGCAAATGTTTACTGTTTCCTTTCCACAGGTGTACAGCAGACTTCTCACACACGGGATGAGCAGTGCGTTGAGTCTGCAGCCGCAGAGGGCATTGGGGAAGGGGTTGCTGAGGCAATGGGAGCAGTGAGTGAGGTGGTGATGGTGGAGGAGCAGGAGCAACTTGTTGATGTAGTGGAAGAGGAGGGTATGGAATCTGGGTTGCTGGAGAGGTCCTCTCCATCTCCTGCCCCTCTGGCTCTGTGCGAGACAGACACCAGCTTGATACTGCAGTGCATGTGGGAGAAGCAGATATACATGCAACAGAACAGAATGAGTTACAAGGTCAGATGCAGCATCTTGAAGGGTTGAGGGAATCGATGTGTTCTCTTACTGAGAAGAAAGTTAACTCTCTTGCCTCGATCAGGCAGGGAATTGATTCTATTGGCATGTCACTTAATCAAATAAATGAGTCTCTCGTTGGACTCTTGCATATGCTTAAACCACTTTCTGCTGCCATTACTTTGACTCCCGCAGAACCGCCCTTACCTGCTCCCAGCGCAGAAACAGTGCGGGCCCAAGAGCCAGCTGCTCCTGCAGTTGTGATGCAAGCAAACGTTGCCTTGCAGCAGCAGCAGCAGCAGCAACCCTGTCAGGAGGCAATTGCTGAAGGGCAAGAGATGGCACACAGGGCCCTTTCAAGTCGCAGCACAGGTCTCCGGTCACGGGGAGCGGGATAGCGCAGGAGACAGTAGGGTGTCACCTTTTCCACAATGCACATCCATTGACCCTCAGGCACAGATGCGAGGGGGCAAATTGTTCAATTGTTTAATTTTTCGTTTTATTTAAATGTTAAATGTTTTCATTGCTTTTTTTATTTAAATATATATTTGTGACTGAAAGTGTATGTAACCTTTTCATTTAAAAAGTACAGCCTCTAGTCACTTTGAAAAAATTCAAATTTTTTATTTGCAAAAAAACTTAACATTACAACTGTTTTAAATTTAGAAAATAGATAGTTTCCATCTTGAATGTCTTTATTGCACTAAGAAACCAAAAAAGTCACTGTAAACTGTTTACAAATTTTATTCTAAACTATTTATGTTTACGAATGTTTGAAAAGTAGAAAATAGCTAGTTAACATTTAAAAGTTATAAACTATGTACATCAACACTGAACCTCAAAAGTCTTTGATGCTGCAATAAAAGTTCACTGTTTCACTTTAAATTGTGTCTGTTCCTTTCTTTGCCTTGCTGGGGGAGGGGGAGGTACAAGGCGACACTACAAGGTGTTGGCTACCAGCTGTTCCCGAGCAGCCTTACTTTCAGCAGCACTTGGCTCGTCCCCATCAGGCCTTCCCACAGGCACATTGGCATCGTCCACGTCCTCCATTTCAGCAGGTAGTTCCTCTGCAGCGTTAAGGGTCAGTCCTTCCCGCAGGGCAAAGTTATGCAAAGCACAACAGGCCACCACAATCCTTCCCACTTTCAGAGGAGAATACTGCAAGGTCCCCCCTGACCTGTCCAGGCACCGGAAGCGTGATTTCAGAACTCCGATTGTCCTCTCCACCACTTGCCGTGTGGACACGTGTGCCTGGTTGTATCTCTCCTGAGACTCATTATTGGTCTTGCGGTAGGGAGTCATCAGCCATGGTCTTAGCAGGTAGCCCTTGTCGCCCAATATCCATGCGGATCCTGGAGGCAATGCGCTGAGGGCGCCATATAAGTTCGAGTTACGGAGGACGAAGGAGTCATGATTACTTCCCCGGTTACTTGCATTCACATTTAGGATCCTGAGGTGCGCATCACAGACTATCAAGACATTCAATGAATGAAACCCCTTCCTGTTGATGAATGTCACAGGTGCATCCACTGGTGCCTTCAATGCAACATGGGTTCCATCGACGGCCCCAATCACTTTGGGGAATCCAGCAATGGTATAAAATGCAAGGGCCATCTCCTTTTGATGGCGAGTGGACAAGTCAAAGTTAATGAACTCTGAAGCCCTACGGAAAATGGCATCTGTGACCTGGTGAATGCAGGCCCTCGCAGCATGCTTGGAGATGTTGGTAATGTCACCGGTGCTTGCCTGAAATGACCCACTTGCAAAGAAGTTCAGTGCTGTGGTTACCTTCATGCTCACTGACAAGGCAGTGCGGGTCTTCGAGCGTGTTTGAAGGTCCTCCTTTAACATGTCACATAGTCGACCAATTGCCTCTTTACTGAAGCGCAGCCTCCTCACACACAACTCCTCCGACAGCATCTCAAATGACAGCCTCTCCCTGTACACTCTCTGGGGTGGGTAGTAGTTTCTCCTTCTCAGGAGGAGACGGTTTTGGTTCCTCCGTCTGTCTTGTTGCCTGGCGTTTAAAATTCTCTGATACAAAATCGCACAGAGGACCAGGACAGCATTCTCAAAGGGCATGTTTCTCCCTCACAGGCTTCCTCTTTAAACAGATTAAGTACTTGTAAGGAAAAAATGGAAAGAGTTGTTAAAGTAATTTTAATAAAGTGAGTGGCTAGAAAATCACGTCGGGCTATGGTGGGAAACGTACGGTGTCGGATCGGGAACACGTCTACCCGCCTGATGAATATCACGGCCCGAGATTTTCAGAAAGTCATACATACATACTTACTTAAAGGAATATAATTGATGATCATTTTCTTTTTTAAACTTTTGGAAATGTAAATAATTCATTTTTAAACAGTCATTTTCATATTTAAGAAAGAAACCTAATTCAATTAGGCCTTGCACACAGCGAGAGTTGCTAGACTACTCCAAATGGTCAAAACCCGTTGTTAAAAATTTTTTACAATTGCAAACTTACCTCAGACTTTATGAAATAAACTTTGCTCCCTTTCAGAATTTAAAATTTTCAGTTTAGTAGCCCCACTGCTGAAAGATTTCTTCTTCCTGCTCGTTACGGAGCTTCCAAGATGGTTTACTCCAGCTTTTTACAAGCGCAGTTGCCGCAATCTTACCCACACTAAACCCATTGATAAAAATAGCGAAGTTCAATGCGCACGCGCTGCCTCTCCGGCGCACGCGATTCACCTACGAACCCTTTCCTTCAGGCCACCAGAAGTTCCGGTTTCCCGCGCATGCGCAGTGCATGCAAGAAACCGGCATTTCGGGACGCCTTACGGGTGAGTACACATCGCGTACTCACCCGTGGAGACCCGAATTTCTGCCGCATTAATGACTTAGATGAAGGGACCAAGTGTAATGTATCCAAGTTTGCTGACGATACAAAGCTAGGTGGGAAATTAAGTTATGAGGAGTACACAAAGGGCTAAAAATTCGGGTGGTTTGCGCCACATGAAATGTCAAAAAAATGGCAGCCGGCGCTCTTCCACCAGCTGGTGACGGCTTCCTCGGCAGGCGCCATTGTGCCAGGGCCGGTAGCGCTATCGGTAAACGCGATCGCTGGAGGGATTTAAATGAACGAGATTGTGACGTCAGTGAATGTGCAACGCTCACTTGATGGCCGATTTCGTTTTCGCCATTCAACTTACCAGCATCGCTAAACAACGACAGGGAGAGCAGGTGTCCAACAACAGGAAGGAGACTCCAGCAGTGATATTTAAAGGGATCATCAGCAATCAGTTGCACTGGACATGTTTGTTCAGTTTGAGTGGATCTGTGCTACTTTCTGCAACTTCAACAGCTTTCTCTACTTATTTCAAGGTTATTTGGTAACAAGGAGTGTTGTTGCAAGTGCAAAGCTCCCTCATTATTTTTTAAAGGCTTCTGCTCACAACACTTGCTCACAGTCATGGGGGCTGTACTGGCAGTCAGCTTCACCCTCAGAGGGAGCGGAGGCAGTGAGGAAGATGGGAACATGCGCACAGTGGGAAGAGGAGGAGGGCCATGAAGGCTCTCAACGGGAAGATTTACCCACCTAGGGTCTTCCGACAGCACTTCTCCTACCTCCAATTTAGCGAGGAGCAGTGTCTTAGGAGGTGATGCTTCACCAAGGAGGTGGTCACAGAATTCTGCCACCTCCTGCAACCAGACCTGCAGCCTCAGAGAAGGGTGACCATGGCTCTCCCAGTGGCAGCCAAGGTCACCGTAGCCCTCAATTTCTTCGCCAGCAGATCCTTCCAGACTGCAGCACGAGACAGAGCTAACATCTCACAGTTCGCCGTCCATCGCTGCATCCGAGAGGTCACTGAGGAGCTCTACACCAGGAGAAGGTACTACAGCGGCTTATCTCTCAACAGAGAGAAGCAGGACGAGCGTGCATGTGGCTTTGCCAGGATAGCAGGCTTCTCCGTGGGGCAGCGCACCATCGACTGCACACACATGGATTTGCGGGCGCTGCATAACAATCCTGAGATCTACCGTGACCGCAAACGCTACCACTCACTTAATGTGCAGTTGGTGTGCGACCACGCACAATGAATCTTCAATGTCAATGCCCGCTATCCTGGCAGCAGCCATGATGCCTTCATCCTGCGCCAGTGCAGTGTGCCAGCAGTCTTCCAGCCACCACAGCAAACTCGAGGGTGGCTGTTTGGAGACAGGGGCTACCCGCTCTCCACCTGGCTCATGACTCCCCTCCGCAACCCCAACACTCGTGCCCAACACTCATAAAATGAGAGCCACCAGGAACATCATCTAGCAGACCATCGGGCTACTGAAGCAATGGTTCCGCTGCCTTGACCGCTCGGGAGGAGCCCTCCAGTACTTAACGGAGTGGAGAAACTATTAAATGTTGGTGTTCAGAGGGATTTGGGTGTCCTTATACACGAAACACAGAAAGTTAACAAGCAGGCATTTAGGAAGACAAATATTATGTTGGCCTTTATTGCAAGGGGGTTGGAGTACTAAAGTAAGGAAGTCTTGCTGCAATTGTACAGGGCTTTGGTGAGACCTCCATACCTAAGGTAGGACATACTTGCCTTAGAGACAGTGCAACGAAGTTTCACTCGATTGATTCCTAGGATGAGAGGGTTGTCCTATGAGGAGAGATTGAGTAGAATGGGGCTATATTCTCTGGAGTTAAGAAGAATGAGAGATGATCTCATTGAAACATATAAGATTATGAGGGGGATTGACAGGGTAGATGCTGAGAGGTTGTTTCCCCTGGCTGGAGAGTCTAGAACTAGGGGGCATAGTCTCAGGATAAGGGGTTGTCTGGTTAAGACTGAGATGAAGAGAAATTTCTTCTCTCAGAGGGTAGTGAATCTTTGGAATTCTCTGTCCCAGAGGAGGGGATGCTCAGTTGTTGAGTATATTCAAGGCTGAGATCGATACATTTTTGGATATTAAGGGAATCAAGGGATATGGGGATCGGGCGGGAAAGTGGAGTTGAGGTCGAAGATCAGCCATGATCTTACTGAATGGCGGAGCAGGCTCGAGGGGTCGTATGGCCTACTCCAGCTCCTATTTCTTATGTTCTTAATGCGCCTCCCCTTTAAGGGGTGCAGGCTGCCTTTAAGTAGTGCTAGCCACTCATGATATCGGGGCCCCTGCTGATGCGTGCAGCCAATGAATGGCGCGGAGTAGCTCTGGCTGTGCACAGCACTCGTTTAAAACAGCAAGCAGCACAAACTTAACATGCTGCCTGCATTGCACTGAACATTCGTGGGTTACTCGCATACTGCAATCCCCACGCCCATTTTCAGGGTCATCCAATTTAACTCCCACAGTCTCTTCAAGTGATGAACCCCCCTTTTGGGGGGCTGGTGAATTTATCCTGACACCTTTCAAATAAAGTAATCATTTCTTGTCAACTAGCTCATTCATTCGTCCAAACGCATGAACCATAAGCTGCATGTGATGTTTCAAACCATAAATACCTGAATCCATCAGATAGTGCATTGCTGAAATAGCTGTACGTCACAGTGATTACTGACAATGGCTTAAAAATAGAAAACATGTTAAACAGGCTATGCGTCAGTGCTTCCACACCCTCTGTCATTCAGTACAACAATGTGGTTACCCATGGCTTTAGCAAACTATACAGTAAAAAGGAAGTCTCCCAGAAGAATTACCACGTATCAGTTGCACAACAGGAGGTGTAAGAAAGTCCCCACTGCTTATAGCGGGTACATTTGTGCGAACACGATTTGCCTGGCCGGTGCACTATACTTCTTTTAAGTACCAGGTTGAAGATTTTTTGCATGTGAAGGTCAGTCTTAGGAGGCTCTGTCAGCAGCATGAAGCTTCAATTATTGCTGGGTTCAGGTTGTGACATTGATGGCCTGACTTTGCTTCATATTTTACAAGGCGCAATATTAGTGGGCCGAAAGAAGCAGTACTGTGGATAAGTGGAGACCGAATTTGGTTTGAGCAATTATCAAAATCAGGTCCCATGCTGGATTTTGTGACATTGGACCAATCTCTACCCCCAGCACGCACACCTCGCCCATCTAAAATGGTTGAAGGACAGCTTGTGGGTTTCGCCTAAACCTTAAAGCAAGATTTCTGTTATTAGAGTTGGTGGTAAGTCATAAAGGCCCAATTTGCATGAATTTATGAGGCTCCCTCCTGATTCAGACCCATGGAAACACCGAAGGGAAGAAAACCAGTAAGACCATCACCATGATTTTAACTCCGCTATTGACCGTTCTCCGCCAGGCGGAGGGAGTTAAAATTGGATCTTTTATTATTTTAATATCAGCTTCCTTTCTGCATATCCTTACTTCCCAAATAAATATCTATCTCTCTTTTTAAACATCTTGACTGATTTTCTATCAGTCGCAGTGCAGCGCCTCGATTTTAAAATTCTCATCCTTGTTTTCAAATCCCTCCATGGCCTTGCCCCTCCCTACCTCTGTAACCTCCTCCAGCCCCACAAACTTCCGAGATCACTGCGCTCCTCCAATTCTGGCCTCTTGCGCATCCCCGATTTTCATCGCTCTTTCATTGGTGGCCGTGCCTTCATTGCCTAGGCCCAAAGCTCTGGAATTCCCTCCCAAAACCTTTCCGCCTCTCTAGCGCTCTCTACTCCTTTAAGCCGCTTCTTAAAGCCTACCTCTTTGACGCTCACCTATCCTAATATCTCCTTATGTGGCTCGGTGTCAAATTCTGTTTGATAACGCTCCTGTGAAATGCCTTTTACTACGTTAAAGGTGCTATATAAATGCAAGTTGTTGTTGTTCTTGTTGCATTTCAATCTTTTGTATGAAGATATGGGCCTAGAAATTGCATTGCGCAGTGCCTGTTTTTCAGGTGCCACATGGCCTCCTAAGTCCCCAATATGGCAGGTCGGACGCGCGCACGCACTTCCGCCCTTCGCCTGCCATGTTGGGTAAGAACAAACAAGAGGTGTCCTTTACCTGTGACTGAAGCCCTTTGCAAATAAGTGGCCTAACGTCTGTCTGAGGTCCTCTCTGCAACATTGCTTTGCCCCAAGGCAGCCAGCACCATCGCGGGAAAGCAGTCCTGAGAATCGCCTGAGAAATATGGTAAGTAACCTACCTGAATGTGGAGCCGGGAGGAGCAGGGACGGTTATCCTGACCCTACATTTAACCACCCTCCCGATCACCGCCACGGAATGCCCAGCCTCTGACCTGCTCTTGTAGCCATAGTATTTATGCGGCTGGTCCAGTTAAGATTGGTGACCCCCCCAGGATGTTGATGGTGGGGGATTCGATGATGATAATGCCGTTGAATGTCAAGGGGCGGTGGTTAGACTATCACTTGCTGGAGATGGTCATTGCCTGGAACTTGTGTGGCACGAACATTATTTGCCACTTATCAGCCCAAGCCTGGATGTCGTCCAGGACTTGCTGCATGCAAGCACGGACTGCTTCATTATCTTAGGAGTTGCGAATGGAACTGAACACTGTGCAATCATCAGCGAACATCCCCACTTCTGACCTTATAATGGAAGGATGGTCATTGATGAAGCAGCTGAAGATTCAACTGGCAGGAGGTTTCGTAGCCAAAGGACTCAGATTTAAGCTGGGAGATAAGGAGATTTTTTTTGTATGCAGCAAGTTATGTTCTGGAATGCACTGTCTGAAAAGGTGTGGAAGCAGATTCAATAGTAACTTTGAAAAAGTAATTAAATACATACTTGAAAGGGAAAAATTTGCAGGGCTATGGGGACAGAGCAGGGGAGTGGTACTAATTGGATAGCTCTTTCAAAGAGCCGGCACAGGCACATATGAAATAGTAGCAGGTGTAGGCCATATAGCCCCTCGAGCCTGCTCCGCCATTCAATAAGATCATGGCTGATCTTCGACCTCAACTCCACTTTCCCGCTCTATCTCCATATCCCTTGATTCCGTTAGTGCCCAAAAATCTATCGATCTCAGTCTTGAATATACTCAACCACTGAGCCTCCACAGCCTTCTGGGGTAGAGAATTCCAAAGATTCACAACCCTCTGACTGAATAAATTCTCCTCATCTCAGTCCTAAATGGACAACCTCTTATCCTGAGACTATGCCCCCTAGTTCTAGACTCTCCAGCCAGGGGAAACAACCTCTCAGCATCTACCCTGTCAAGCACTCTCAGAATTTTATACATTTTAATGAGATCACCTCTCATTCTTCTAAATTCCACAGACTATAGGCCCATTCTATTCAATCTCTCCTCATAGGACAGCCCTCTCATCCCAGGAGTCAATCCAGTGAACCTCTAAGGCAAGTATATCCTTCCTTAGAAAAGGAGACCAAAACTGTACACATTACTCCACGTGTGGTCTCATCAGAGCCCTATATAATTCCTTACTCTTATACTGCAACCCCCTGCAATAAAGGCCAACATACCATTTGCCTTCCTAATTGCTTGCTTTCCCTGCATTGTTAACTTTCTGTGAGTCGTGTACAAGGACCCCGAATCCCTCTGAATCCCAACATTTACTAGTCTCTCAACTTTTAAAAAATATTATGCTTTTCCATTCTTCCTACCAAAGTGGATAACTTCACACTTCTCCACGTTATACTCCATCTGCCAACTTCTTGCCCAATCACTCAACCAGTCTATGGCCGCGAAATTCAACACCTTAGCGCCAGTAGTTAAGGCCAATTTGGAGAAAAAAATGGCAGCCACCACGCTTCGCCCACTTCCGGCACAGCCCACACTGTTCGCCATCTTGGTGAAGGCAATAGCTCGAGCGTGACGTGTGTGCGCCGCCAGTACGCAGAGGAGGCAGATCGTGACGTCATTCAGCGTTTAACGCTCCAGTCAATGCCCTCTCCTAAACAAGCAAAGCTGAACGTGTGTTCAGCTGCATGAGGGACCCCCCACCAACACTATTTAAAGGGATACATCCAACTTGCAGGTAAGTTGGTTATTTCTTTTGTACTGGCTCTTGCAGAGTTTATATGAATACTGGGTTGCTGGAAGACATTTCAAAAGTTGTTAAAGTGTGCAGGGAGTGCTGCTGGACGTTGGGAAGGTGTTGGCTGCTACTAGAAGGCCTCTTGCTCCCAGTCATGGGGGCTCTAGTTGCAGTCCCCCTCGCACTGCAGCATGACAGGGCGATGGATCAGAGGCAGCAAAGAAGACAAGCTTCTCGCAGAGGGAGGGGGAGAGGGCTCTCAGCAAGAGGCCTTACGCATCTAAGGTCTTCAGGGAGCACTTCTTTACCTGCACCTAAGCCAGGAGCAGTGTGTTCAGCGGCTCCGCTTCACCAAGGGGATGGTCGCAGAACTCTGCCACCTCTTGGAACTAGACCTGCAGCCTCAGAGTAGGGAGACGACAGCTCTGCCAGTGGCCCTCAAGGTGAGCGTGGCCTTGAATTTTTTTGCCAGCAGATCCTTCCAGGCTGTAACAGACGACATAGCAAACATCTGTACTCTAGGAGAAGGGATTTCATTGGGCCGAAAATTGATCCCGGGACGCGAGAGTACGCACTGCATACTCTCGCGTATTCCCACTCCAATTGCCGGTTTTCTGCATGCCCTGCGCATGCGCTGAAAACCGGCAATTGCTCTTCCGAAAAGGGGGCGGGGCCTGAGTGCATCGCGTGCGCGCTACAGGCTGCGCGCACGCTGTGCACTTCATGCTTTGGACGCGCAGGTAAGTACTGAAGATTTTGGAAATGTAAAAAGGAGGAGTAAGACCCGCTTTTAAGAAGGTAAGTAGTGAATTAAGTATTTTTTTGAATTTTTTTTTACAGGTATATCTTTTTTATAGACTTTAAAGACAGGTAAGTTTATTTTTATAACTTTTTAAAAGATTTTAAATTTTTTCAAAAATTTAATTTTTTATTTAAAATGGTTAATTTAATTAACTATACTTATTTTATTAATGTGATGGTTTTTTTTTTAATTTAATTGAGGTTTAGCTGTTATTTTGGGGGGGTGTAAGATTCATAAGTCTCTCAGCCATGCTGTGAGACTTATGAATGGAAGATGGTGTGCTGCCATTGGCTCTAACTGAGTCACGTGATCCCACAGCTCGCACAAATTCACTGCGCCGCTGGGATACGCAAGCCCAGCACAGCTGATGTCTGGAACATCAATTTCGTGCGAGCTGGATCAGAAAAAGCATAAGCGAGGTGAGACATCGCGGGAAAGGCTTACCCCCGCGGGAACAGAGCGAGATCAATTTCTGGGCCATTGTCTTCTCTCTAAACAGAGAGAAGTAGGAGGAGCATGCACGTGGCTTTGCCAAGATATCTGGCTTCCCCATGGTGCAGGTCACCATCGACTGCACACACATGGCTTTGCGGGTACTGCATATCAATGCTGAGATGTACCGTAACCGCAAAGGGTACCATTCACTTAATGTGCAGTCGGTGTGTGACCACGCCCATTGCATCATGATGGTAAATGCCCGCTATCCTGGCAGCAGTCATGATGTCTTCATCCTGTGCCATTCTGGTGTGCCAGCAATCTTCCAGCCGCCACGTTGAACCCGAGGGTGGCTGCTATTCACTCTACACCCGACTGATGACTCCCCTCCGCAACCTCACCACTCGTGGCCAGCAATCGTATAATGACAGCTATGCTGCCACGTGGAATATCATTGAGCAGACCATCGGCCTGCTCAAGCAACGTTTCCGCTGCCTTGACCGCTCGGGTGGAGCTTTCCAGTACTCGCCGGAGCGGGTGTCCCAATTCGTGGTGGTCTGCTGCATCCTCCACAACATGGCCATCATGAGGGCGCAGCCCTTGCGACTACGGGTTCTGGGACCACCTCAGGAGGAGGAAGAGGAGGAGGCAACCTGCAGATCTCTGTTCCGGAAGGGCTGTCCGTGAGCGCATCATCAGACTCCGGTTCCCCTGAATAAAACCCCAGATTTCCGTTGCTCAACACTTCCCCACATTACCATCCCTCTGTCATGGAACATCACAGCTTTCTCTGAGTCACAATGCTGAAATGAAAGCCACCTCAAAACAAACATTCCAAACATAATTTAGAAATGATTAATTCCAAACCATGTCAACTAATCACCCTTGTACATTCCCTTAGTGTCTGTCTTTCATGTGCCTTTGCCTATCCTAGTGCTCCTAGGATGTGCTGCCCCAGTGGCTGCAGCATGACTGGTTGGAAGGCTGCTGACTTTCAGTAGAGGAGACTGCAGATGGTCTTGCAGGACGACCTTGAGCAGCTCTGAGCCGAGAAGGCCCGGCTGTAGACTGCACCACCTCGGCATGGGCGGCAGCAGTCTGGGCTGGATAGCTGACAGGCAACAGCAATGGCACTGACAGAGTGGCAGTGGTGGAAGTACGAATGCTGTCATCCTGAGAGAGGACAGCAGGCTCTTGCTCCACAGAGCCACTGCCACTCCCCTGGGGGAACAACTCAGCAATCCTAGTAATCTGTTGGAGGACAGATTGCTGGACTGCTGTGATACCCTGAAAGCCCCTTTCCACACTGGTAAACGCAGCCACAATGGCAGCAGTTTGAGCTTGCGTGGCAGCAAGCCGAGCCTGTCTGAGAGCAGTCTGAGCTTCCACTGCACACTCAGACGTTGGGTTGCTTCCGCTTGTGCTGCAATAGAAGCTGCGACATCGCCCATCACACCCAGCATCATGGTTGGGTCCACAAGGTAATCCAAAAGTCTTCCATATAAATAGTAAAAGGGTAGTAAGAGGAGGGGTGGGGCCGATTAGGGACCAAAAGAAGACCTATGCATGGAGGCAGAGGGCATGGCTGAGGTACTAAATGAGTACTTTGCATCTGTCTTCACCAAGGAAGAGGATGCTGCCATAGACATAGTAAAGGAGGAGGTAATGGAGATACTTGATAGGATAAAAATTGATAAAGAGGAGGTATTAGAAAGGCTGGCTGTACATAAAGTAGATAAATCACCAGGAGCAGATGGGATGCATCCTAGGATGCTGAGGGAATTGAGGGAGGAAATCGCGGAGGTACTGGCCATAATATTCCAATCCTCCTTAGATACGGGGGTGGTGCCGGAGAATTGCAAATGTTACACTATTGTTCAAAAAAGGGTGTAAAGATAAATCCAGCAACTACAGGCCAGTCAGTTGACCTTGGTGGTGGGGAAGCTTTTAGAAACAGTAATCAGGGACAAAATTAACGGTCACTTGGACAAGTGTGGATTAATTAAGGAAAGCCAGCACAGATTTGTTAAAGGCAAATCGTGTTTAACTAACTTGATTGAGTTCTTTGATGAGGTAACAGAGAGGGTTGATGAGGGTAATGCAGTTGACGTAGTGTACATGGATTTCCAAAAGGTGTTCGACAAAGTGCATAATAGACTCGCCAGCAAAGTTGAAGCCCATGGAATAAAAGGGACAGTGGCAGCATGGATACGAAATTAGCTAAGTGACAGGAAACAGAGAGTAGTGGTGAACGGTTGTTTTTCGGACTGGAGGAAGGTATACAGTGGTGTTCCCCAGAGGTCGGTACTAGGACCACTGCTTTTCTTGATGTATATTAATGACTTGGATGTGGGTGTACAGGGCACAATTTCAAAATTTGCAGATGACACAAAACTTGGAAGTATGGTGAACAGTGAGAGGATAGTGATAAACTTCATGAGGACATAGACAGGCTGGTGGAACGGGCGGACACGTGGCAGATGAAATTTAACGCAGAAAAGTACGAAGTGATACATTTTGGTAGAAAGAATGAAGAGAGGAAATATAAACTAAAGGGTACAATCCTAAAGGGGGTGCATAAACAGAGAGACCTGGGGTATATGTGCTCAAATCGTTGAAGGTGGCAGGGCAGGTTGAGAAAGCAGTTAAAAAAGCTTACGGGATCCTGGGCTTCATGAATAGAGGTATAGGGAACAAAAGCAAGGAGGTTATGATGAACCTGTATAAAACACTGGTTCGGACTCAACTGGAGTATTGTGTCCAATTCTGGGCACCACACTTTAGGAAGGATGTAAAAGTCTTAGAGAGGGTGCAGAAAAGATTTACGAGAATTATTCCAGGAATGAGGGTCTTCAGTTACATGGGTAGACTGGAGAAGCTGGGATTGTTCTCCTTGGAGCAGAGAAGATTGAAAGGAGATTTGAGAGAGGTGTTCAAAATCATGAGGGGTCTGGACAGAGTGGATAGAGGGAAACTGTTCCCATTGGCGGAAGGGTCGAGAACCAGAGGACACAGATTCAAGGTGATTGGCAAAAGACCTAAAGGCGACATAAGAAAAAACTTTTTTACACAGCGAGTGATTAAGATCTGGAATGCACTGCCTGAAAGGGTGGTGGAGGCAGATTCAATCACTGCTTTCAAAAGGGAGTTGGATAAGTATCTGAAGGAAAGAAATTTGCAGGGCCACGGGGAAAGGGCGAGAAGTGGGACTAGCTGAAGTGCTCTTGCAGAGAGCCGGCACGAGCTCGATGGGCCGAATGGCCTCCTTCCATGCTGTAACCATTCTATGATTCTATGATTCTATGAAGTGCTCCAATGGAGTTGCTCATCACCGTCATCATGGAAATCATGGACTCCAAGCTCTGCCCAAAGCCCTGTGCAAGGTTGGAGCCAGACTCCTCCATGCTCCTTGACAGTGACAAGAGGCTCTCTGGCAGGCCTGCCATTGCACCAAGCATATCTGTGTGCATGCCCTGCAGTCTTCTTCTGAAGGCCGCCCCATCAAAGTCCTCATCTGAGTCCTGTGCAGTAGAACGTGTGTGCTACCTCACCCTCCGGGGAGCTGGCACCAGTGCTACCCTTTCCCCCTGCCCTGGCTGCAGCTCACTTGTGTCCAGTGACTTACCACGTGCAGATCCCAGTTCTATACTACCCTCTAAAGTTCACGCAGTGCCATTTTCTGAGCTGGTGCCTAGAAGGTTCAGATCGAGTGATGGTGTCTCTCCTTCTCTATCACTCTCCTCCTCTAGTTCTTCATGTACAGGCTGGGCTGGTTGGAGTTCTTGGGTATCTGAAAGGAGAAAGGCACAAGGGTCAGGTTGTGGTGAGGGGAGGGGGAAAGCAAGATGTGCAGCTTGTAAGTGGGAAGAGATTGTGGGATGAGGGGAAGTGGGATGTGAGAAGAAGGATTAGGTATGAGCATACCATCATCATCAATGCTTTCAGCCTCACCGATCGCTATGGCCTCATTGACGGCCCCTCCAATGATCTCCAGCACAGTCTCCTCCAGCCATGCCCCCACTCCCCCCACCGCCTGTTTGCTCCTATGGCGCCGGTTGTGAGCCACCTTGGTCTGCAAGAGAAAGGGAAGTGTGTCAGTGAGTGTGGTGCAACGTGTTTGTGTGATGAGTGTGTCAGTGAGTGTGGTGCAATGTGTTTGTGTGATGGGTGTGTCAGTGAGTGTGGTGCAATGTGTGATGTGCCTGTCATGGTTGAATAGCTGGCATTGTGTGCAAGGTGTGAGATATGGGTGCGAGGCTTGCAACAGTGGTAAGCATGTGAGGGTGAGGTGAAGCTATGATTGTGAGGTATGAGTCTTGATTGACAGAGATTGTTGGTAGGTGAGTGATGGTGCATTGAGCAGTGTGTGAGGCTAGTGGTGCAGTTGGTGGGATATGGCATTTGAAGATGCATTCACTGGCCTTTACCGCTCGTGTGAGGTCATTAAACTTCTTCCGGCACTAGATCCAGGTCCTGGGGAAAGACCGGTGGCACTGACCGCTTCAGCAAATCTGCTCCCACTGCCATTGTACAGTCTGTCTGGAGGGCCTCCTGGCCTTCTGCGGGTAGAGGACCTGTCTCCTCCTCTAGACTCCCTGCACCAAGGCTGCCAGTACTGCGTCCAGGAACCGAGGTGCCCTTTCTCTGCCCTGTGCCTTCCCCAAACAATTTCAGAAAGCACCTCCCCTTTAAGAAGTGCAGGCCGCATTTCACTCTGCAGGCAACCTGTAAATAGAGATCAGACTTCCCACGATATTGGGCCCCCTTCCAAGCGCTGAGCCAACCAGTACCGCGTTCAGAGCTGGGCTCAGGGCTTCAATCATGTTCATTAGCAGGCAGTATGAATTTTGCGTGCTGCCTGCATTACTTTCAACGGGCGCGGGCAGATTGTGCATCGCAATCCCTGCGCCCATTTTGGGGCCTCAACGAATTTAGCTCCTCCCCACGCCCCCCCAAGATTCTATTTAGTATCTCTGTTTTATTCTATTTGTGCACTACATCATTATTGCTCTGGCATAACTATGTGTCAGGCAACAACTTATAAGTTGTTCCCGAAGGCATTGAGGCACTGCAGGTGCAGACATTTTTAAAGGTCACATAAAGGTACATTCTGTTGCTTAGCTGAAGTAAATGCAGAAAATATGTATTGTTATTTGAAAAGGTTATCAGGTTGTGAATCTCAACAGGTTCTTAAAAGTTCAAGCTCTTTTTCTGAGGTAAGTGGGTATAATACCACCCTGAAGTTGACCTTGGGATAGAAGAGCAAGACGGTGACACAGCACATTGGAGACCTGGACATGCCGCACCTCAGAATGGTAGGACAACACTCAACTATGCCACTGTGGGAAGAGGTTGGGCACAGGGCAACTAGTTCCACAGAGGGAAGGAGGGAAAATTGGAAGAACCACCCAGCACACCTCTGAATCCCCTAACACTGACCAGCCTTAGGAGAGGAATTAGAAGAGGCCTAGAAGCAGATTTTGCAGCCATACCCTTGGCATGAGATTGTGGGGGGAAAATTCGGTTGATTAGCACCTCCCGTTTGTGCCCTGAGAGAGCAAAGCAATTAGCGCCCGGGCGCGGCGATATTTGCGCCTCTCGCGCAATTGACCAGACATTTTGCGGCGGTGTTAAACACTACCGCCACGATCTCCTGCACCCACAGATCGTGACGTCAGTCGAGCATGCAACGCCTCGGTAGCGCCCCGGACCGGATATTGAGTGGCGCCCCACTGCCTTTCCGCCTGCCGCTAGCAACGACAGGTAGAGGGGAATGTTTTGCAGTTGGGAAGGGGCTGGGGGAGCGCTATTTAAAGGCAGCCACTTCCTGCCTTTTTTTGTCGGCAAAATTTGTTTGTTTTAACGCTGTCCTAAGGAGTTTTGGCCCTCAGCACCACTTTCGAGGTTCCTAAGTGCCGAGCTCTTTCCTGGGCCTATCCATTAGTGCTTCCAACACAATTGCTTTTGAGGTCTCTCCAGGCCGAGATGCAAGGCTGCAATGAACAGGGTGCGGCTGGCCAGCAAGGTGGCCCCTCCCCTTTAAGAACTGGACGGCGCCAGTGTGTCTGTGTTCCATTGCTGACTGACATCACCTGAGCTTCGCCAGCACTCTGAGGTAGCGCCTCGCTCCTCGACGTTAGCGCCTTAAGACAGTTGTGTAGCGCCTGATTTAGCGCTCAAATCACCTCCAGGGGCGATAGAGGCCAAGTTTGCAGTCGGAGGTGATAATTAGCTTGGCCCCCCTGTATGTGGTACCGGGGGACCAAGCTGGCACAGAGGAGAAGAAAATGATTTGGCAGAAAGACAGAAGCAATCTTCTCCTTAAGAAACATTAGCCTCCGCATGAAACCCAAAGGTAGGTTCATTGAAACCCCAGGTTCACTTGAAATATAGAACTGACAGTATCTACCAGCTGTCAGAGGTTGGATTCTGGGGCACTCTGATCTCCTATCAGTGCATAAAACAGGGTGGCAAATTTGTATCTACATTGAAAATTGGGCAGGTTCTCCAACAGGTGGGTGATCTGCTCTGCCAGATTACCACCAGAGCAATGAAGAGGAAACTTTGTCCCAAGGATTTTAATTGCCCATTTGTATATACTTCCCACTTTACATCATTTACACTTCAATTACTCTTTATTACAGTCACTAACATCCCCATTAATTCTATGTTCTGAAAACAAAACAATAAACACTCGTAAGATACTTTTATATCTGCTTAAGTCTCATGCGGGTTGGCAGCAACCTTAAGCGCGCCAGATTTGCTGAGGCTGGTAAAAATGGGTCCTCTTGGCTACCTGCTTTAAGCAAATCCAGCAAGTTTGCTTGGACCTTGCCTCTGACTGTGAAACTCATGTATCACGGCACTTAACCCAATATCAAAGCAGCTCTTGAAGCAAAGTCACGTGCCTGAGACATGTTTCTCTTCCTGTTAAGTAAGTTTCACTTTCTTCAGAAGGTCTTAGCATCTTCTATTTATGTGTATTCATAGTGATACTCTCCAGGCATATTATGAGCTGCATGCCTCACCTTTCTAAAGTATTATATACTGTTGAGATGGTATGCAAAGTAAAGGTTAGGCACACCCTTTATTTTGTTTTCAAGCTGACTCACACTGCTAAATATTGGAATCATAAGAAAGAAAGAATCATGGAATATTGGCCAGGTCACGAGGGATAACTCCTGCTCTGGGATATTTTAACTCCACCTGAGAGGGCAGATTGGACCTCGGTTTAACATCTCACCTGAACGACGGCACCTCCGACAGTGCAGCACTCCCTCAGTACAGCACTGGAGTGTCAGCCTAGATGTGGGACTTGAACCCACAACCTTCTGTCTCAGAGGTAAGAGTGCTACCCACTGAGCCACACTGACACTTGAAGTTAACTAAAAGGGTGGGAGAGAGTGCAGGAGTCACCCATAGCTCAGTCACCAGATCTTATTTAAAATCAGGTTTTCTTCCTCACAAACTGAGAACAGGGTCTATTTTTAGTCAGTTGGGTGACTAACAGGCGCAGAAACCCATCATCAAATCCAAACCAAGCGACTGAAGATACAACTATGGGCACAGATTCTGTTTGCCCAATATATGTAGTGTGCACATTTTCTCCATAGAGACCCACCTAATTCTGGAGAGCTTAGTAGCTCTCTCGCCTTTGAGTTCAAAGATTGTGGGTTCAAGTCCCACTCCGGAGATTTGTAGTACAAAAATCCAGGCTGACACTCTAGTGCAGTACTGAGGGAGCGCTGTGCTATCTTTTGGATGAGGGGGTGGAGGAGGCCCAAGGTGTCCTTGTAGGGCCAGGAGGACCACTCCTGCTACCCCTGGCCCACAAGAAACCTTAAAATAATCACTTACCTGGGCCTCCTATGGCCAGGATGCCATCAGATTTCACTGGCTGGTTGGAGACTGTGTAGGCCTTAGTCGGGCCGGTGGTTAAAATGGCGTGCATGTTCCCGAGGACGTCTTCTGGAGAATGCACTGCTGTTTAAATTAGGCCCCTGCTACTCTGGGGTGGGCAGCTTTCCCTTGCCTGAATTCAGGCAAGTAAAATGGTGGGGGGCGGGATCACTTCAGGAACGGACCGTAAACCCCCCTCCCCCACCATTTTAAACTCCCCCGCCCCCCCTCCCCCCCCGCCCGCCACTAGCACCGTTAGGTGGGGAGTGGTTTAAATTCGGCCCTGTAGGTTCAGTGATTGCCCTTACATGAACCTAAAAGTGTCTGACTAAAGTCCAAGATTTGGCTATGGATCCCCATAGCTTCTGCCTTCTTCATGAGGACCCCATGAGGCACAGCGATGGATGTTCCTCCATCCATCAAAAATGCGGAGGGCCGGGACTTCCAACTGACCACATGACACTGCCTAAAACGGTCTCATTTTCCTGGAGGAGGCTGCTTGAATACGCAGGGTAGGTTTTCCGCAATCTTCCCGCTCCTGATTGGTTTACTGCCAGTGGGAGGGAGAGGATTGTGCATTAATTGCAGCATTTAAAGGGCTGCAGCTGCTTAAATGGCTGGAAGCACAGAACATTTGTGAGCACATAAAGAGATTAAAATGGCAGAGGAGGAGCAGCAACTGGGGCTTCCACTGTGGCAAGAGTACCTAGATTCTCAGATACTTGCATTGATGTACTGTAGGTTGAGATAAATGCAATGAAAGACCAGCTCCTCGGCACTCAAGACAGGAAGTCGCAGAAGAGGGTGGTGCAGACTTTATGAAGTGAGGTGGCTTAGGCTGTCCAACCTCCACCACCCCATGCACCGCCGCACAGCGCAGAAAAAGGTTGAATGACCTGAAAAGGTTTGCTAAGATACATGAAGGCACAAGTATCCTTGACGATCTTGAAACACTGTTTGATGTAAGACTTCCCTCCATACCCATCACATCTGTAATTAATGAATGAGTAGTATGGTGAAATTTCACACATGTGCCATTCCAATGAGTCAGCTCTTAGTTATTCAGAGCAAGGGTGGTAGTAAAAATCTCAAATTAGAGTTCATGATGCTGTAGAATACTTGAAATTATTAACCCAAGGCAATGGATTTAGATACCTCAGTGAAGTTAAATGTAGTGGCAAGAGGGTGATTTTGTCACTCTGAATTCTCCTTGCAAAGGAAAAGGTGTTCCATAATGAACGGCAACAAGCAGCATTAAAAGCTAGGCTGACACTCCAGTGCGGTGCTGAGGGAGTGCTGCACTGTCGGAGGTGCCGTCTTTCAGATGAGACGTTAAAACCGAGGCCTCGTCTGCCCTCTCAGCTGGACGTAAAAGATCCCACGGCACTATGTCGAAGAAGAGCAGGGGAGTTATCCCCGGTGTCCTGGTCAATATTTATCCTTCAATCCACATCACTAAAACAGATTATCTGGTCATCATAAATTGGTTGCCGTGTTTCCTACATTACAACAGTAACTACATTTTTTTTAAAAGTACTTCATTGGCTGTAAAGCGCTTTGGGACGTCCGGTGGTCGTGAAAATCACTCTATAAATGTAAGTCTTTCTTTTAAGGAAAATGTATGATCTCCTTTCAATGCTTATAACTATTGTCAACTTCCATGATGAATGTTAGTCCTCCACAATCATATTTCCTTTGTTATCTTCCAGGTCATTCCCAGTCAGAATCAGAACATTGTTGCACAAGGAGTCGATACAGTGATGAAAAGAAGAGGTACTTAGAGGTGAAGTTTTGTTATTAGTAAACTGGGAAATTGTCTCAATGTGATTGTGCATTATTCTTTTGGAGTAAATGCATCTTATGATAATGATGTCAGGGAAGGACTTCTCTCTGATAAGGCCAAAGATTTATTGCTTTTGGGAATAGTGATCAGTTTTGGGCATTGAGCAGTTTCTTTCAGTGGATCATTGAGCTGCTGGCAATGGGTTTTCCAAAAACATCTTCATCTCCCTTCTGGGCAATCTCTGCTCGAATGAATGGAGGCCTCTTCCACCCCACCAGCACCTTGAAGGACTAACCCTTTCTGAATGGTGTGCAATATGCAATGGACATTCAGATACTTACGAACCAGTACTGCAGAGTTCTCCCAGACTTATCAAGCACATGAAATGGAATTTTAGCCTGTCAAATGTCAGCTCTATTCTAAGTCCAGTCGTTCCAAAGGCCTTATTATACCTGTGGCCCATGGCTGAGCTTGGATAAATGGGAGATGTTCTCATCAGTGCTGCTGGGTATTACCACCCTATAATCAACCAACACAATACAGTGTTTTGACTCACAGGTATTGTTGATTGATGAAGTATTAATAGCCCATGGCAGCTTCCTGGGGAGTAAGCATTCACAGGGAAAATTACACGAATGATATTACACACTAGATGAATGAAATGAAATAAATTTTACATCTAAAAAAAATTAATAAATTGCCTTGAGCCATGGCTTCCACTCTGCTTTACCATCTCTGGGACACTATATTTCCTTTCTTTTCTTTCTCTCTCCTCCATCTCCTCCTTCCAGAGACTTGAGCACAAAAATCTAGGCTGACACTCCCAGTGCAGTTCTGAGGGGGTGCTGCACTGTTGGAGGTGCCGTCTTTCAGATGAGACATTAAACTGAGGACACTGTCTGCTCTCTCAGGTGGATGTAAAAGATCCCATTGCATAATTTCGAAGAAAGGCAGGGGTGTTATCCCCGGTGTCCTGGCCAAGATTTATCCTTCAAGCAACATTACTGAAACAGATTATCTGGTCATTGTCACATTGCTGTTTGTGGGAGCTTGCTGTGCACAAATTGGCTGCCACGTTTCCCACATTACAACAGTGACTACACTTCAAAAGTACTTCATTGGCTGAAAAGCGCTTTGGAACGTCCTGAGGTCGTGAAAGGCGCTATATAAATGCAAGTCTTCTTCTTCCCTTCTATTCTCTTCGTCTTCCTCCACCTCATTTCATTTCTCTCTCTCCTCCATTTCCTTTATTCTTCTTTCCTCCTCCAACTCCCCTTTCCCTTTGTAACTTCTCTCTTCTTCTACCCTTCCATTTCTCTGTTGTTCCTTTTGGTTTCTATTTTTAAAAAATCATTAATTTTTCTATGTACCCCAGTTATTTGCAGAACTTTTCAGTTTTCATTCAAAAGAAAAATTAAGGCTGCTGATTTATATTTCCTATAAAAGTGCACATACTTACTTAGTCACTGTTGACGTTTCTTTGACGTCATTGCATTCTGTCAGAACTAGTTTTGAACGAGTTTGAATTAGCAGCTGTTTGTCAAAGTCACTGGGCGCTACTTTTCTTCTGAAAGTAAAATGAAAAATAAATTCTGTAACCATTTTTTTCAGTCTCAACCGTGGGGCTAGCATGGAGTTTAAGGAGTTGGACACAGATTGAAAAGCAGGACCTCAAGGGGTGGAAATTCCTTTTTGGACAGTTTTTTGGGCTTGAAATGGGCACCAGGTACAAAATGCATGCCCCAACTGGGAGGCCCAGTGCCGGCCCCAAATGATGGCTCAGGCCTCAGTACCATTATTTGGGCAAGCCGTTGGCGCCTCCACAGGCAGCTTGCCGATGTAAGAAAATGAAAATTGGTTCGCTCACCTTGCCAGCTGTAACCAAAAGGTCAGTCCGCAGAGGGGCGTGGAGCGGCAATGGGGGATGTCTGAAAAAATGGCCCAACCCAATATCGGGTTGGACGTCTTTCAGGCTTACTTTTAGCGCGGGATATTAATCCCCCAAATTGGCTCTAATTGCGCCCGTTTTACACCCGTAGCAATGAGGTACAATTTTTACCACCAAAGGTGTTAACCTCGGAATTGCCCTTCAATTATCGCCGCCCCGACCGCAAACACGGCCCCCTGACCCTGTCGGACATAGCGTCCGGTGGTAGGTCAGGGGGCGCAAGCGAAGTTTGTGGCCGGGGCACTGTGCACGGCAACGACGTCATCACTGGAGGTGCAGCGCCGCGGGGCGCAACCAGCTACTGCCGCCGCTAACCTCCCGCTGAATTTCGCTAACAGGAGGCGCAAAGTAACCGAATTCTTCCCCCAAGAAGTCTTACTACAATTATACAGTAAAGTTACAGTACGTTGCAGTAAAGGATGCCCCAGAGCATGGTACATCGGCGAGACCATGCAGACACTGAGACAACGTATGAACGGACACCGCGCAACAATCGCCAGGCAGGATGGTTGCCTCCCAGTCGGGGAACACTTCAGCAGTCAAGGGCATTCAGCCTCGGATCTGCGGGTTAGCATTCTCCAAGGCGGCCTTCGGGATACACGACAACGCAAAATCATCGAGCAGAAACTGATAGCCAAGTTCCGCACTCATGAGGACGGCCTCAATCGGGATATCGGGTTCATGTCACGCTACAGAACGTGACTTGACATCGTTGCCGGTCTTTCCAGCTTTTTAAAAAAACAAACACAAGAAACAAACACAAGAAACAAACCCAAATGGAGAGGATATGCAGCCAGCAGGTGTTTTGACACGTTGGACCCCCTGGGACACATCTCATTGTCTTGGCTGTGCTCTTAGTGTGTCTTTGATGGAGGGAAAGATTGAATCTCTGCATTTTCTCTGTGTTTATATTCTGTGAATTCTGGTAGATTGTCTCACAGTAACTCTACCTGAAGAAGGGGCAGGATAGCTCCGAAAGCTTGTAATTTTAAATAAATCTGTTGGACTATAACCTGGTGTTGTGCGACTTCTCATTTTTACAATTATACAGAGCATTGGTGAGGCCACACCTGGAGTACTGTGTACAGTTCTGGTCTCCTTACCTAAGGAAAGACTTGCTTGCCTTAGAGGGATTGCAACGAGGTTTCACTGGATTGGTTCCTGGGATGAGGGGATTGCCCTATGAGGAGAGATTGAATAGACTAATCCTATATTCCCTAGAATTAGAAGAATGAGAGGTGATCTAATTGAAACATATAGGGGTAAAAATTGGGTAGCGCCCCCTTTGGGACGTAGTGCCCCGAAAAAATTAGCGCCCCCGCGGCCGATTTTCCCAGGTAGCGCCCTGAGAGGGAGGAGGGGCACTACTGGAAGCGCCGCACATCGCTCTTGGGGCGCTGCAAGCCAATATCGTGGCACTACGTGCCGCAGCGCCATGTGCTGCAGCACGTTGCGCCGCGGTACTGCAGCCCTTCCTCCCCTTATTAAAGGGGAGGGGCCTGGCGCAGCGCGTCCCGGCACCCAGCTGGGCCACCAGGGATCAGGAGTGCCGGCAAACGAGCCCGGCACTCAGGAGGAGTGCCGGGCTCACGGAGAGCAGCCAGCACCCCACAGGGGGAGCTTCACGGGGGCCGGGGACAGCAATGGGGGCAGGTGCTGGCAGGTGGCCAGCAACAAAAATGGCCGGCCGCCACATAAGAACATAAGAAGTAGGAGCAGGAGTCGGCCATATGGCCCCTCGGGCCTGCTCCGCCATTCAATAGGATCATGGCTGATCCGAACCTAGACTCACGTCCACTTCCCTGCCCGCTCCCCATAACCCTTAATTCCCTTATCAGCTAGGAAACTGTCTATCTCCATTTTAAATTTATTTAATGTCGCAGCTTCCACAGCTCTCTGAGGTAGCAAATTCCATAGATTTACTACCCTCTGAGTGAAGAAGTTTCTCCTCATCTCAGTTTTGAAACAGCAGCCCATTATTCTAAGATTATGCCCCCTAGTTCTAGACTCACCCATCAGTGGAAACATCCTCCCCGCCTCCACCCGATCAAGCCCCCTCACAATCTTATATGTTTCGATAAGATCGTCTCTCATTCTTCTGAATTCCAATGAGTAGAGGCCCAACCTACTCGATCTTTCCTCATAAGTCAACCCCCTCATCTCCGGAATCAACCGAGTGAACCTTCTCTGAACTGCCTCGAGAGCAAGTATATCTTTTCTTAAATATGGAAACCAAAACTGTACGCAGTATTCCAGGTGTGGCCTCACCAGTACCCTGTATAACTGAAGCAAGACCTCCCTGCTTTTATACTCCATCCCCCTTGCAATAAAAGCCAAGATTCCATTGGCCTTCCTGATCACCTGCTGTACCTGCATACTAACCTTCTGTGTTTCATGCACCAGGACCCCCAGATCCCTTTGTACTGTAGCACTTTGCAGTTTCTTTACATTTAGATAATAACTTGCTCTTTGATTTTTTCTGCCAAAGTGCATAACCTCACACTTTCCAACATTATATTCCATCTGCCAAATTTCTGCCCACTCATTTAGCCTGTCTATGTCCTTTTGCAGGTTTTTTATGTCCTCCTCACTCACTGCTTTTCCTCCCATCTTTGTATCGTCCCCTTTGACTAGCGCCGCCCCGGCCGCAGGTAGGCCCCCCTGACCTCGGCAGACATAGCGTCCGGCGGTAAGTTGGGGGGTGCCACCCAATGTTACAGCCGGGGCGTTAGCGAGGCGCTGCACACGGCAATGATGACATCGCTGGTGGCGCAGCGCCACGTGGCGCTAACGGTTAGCACCGCTGCGCACCTCCTGCTGAATTTCACGGAAGGTGTTAGTGGCACCGCGCCAGGCGCTAGTTGATTTGCGCCCCATTAGCGCCCTCTTAGGGCGCTAACGGGAGGCACAAATCAACCAAATTTAGCCCCCATAAAATTCTTAAGGGGCTTGACAGGGTTAATGCTGGGAAAATGTTTCCCCTGGCTGGGGAATCTAGAACACGGGGTCACAGTCTCAGAATAAGGGGTCCCTTTGAACATCTGCATTCCCCAATCTTTCACCAATTAGGAAATACTCTGCCTTTCTGTTTTTTCTCCCAAAGTGGATAACTTCACATTTATTCACATTATATTCCATCTGCCATGTTCTCGCCCACTCACTGAGCCTGTCGAGATCCCCTTGAAGCCTCTTCACATCCTCTTCACAACTGACACTGCCACCTAGCTTTGTATCATCAGCAAATTTCGAAAAGTTACATTTAGTCACCTCATCCAAATCATTGATATAGATTCTGAATAGCTGGGGCCCAAGCACCGATCCTTGCAGTACCCCACTAGTCACAGCCTGCCATCCTGAAAAAGACCCGTTTATCCCTACTCTTTGTTTTCTGTCTGTTAACCAATTCTCAATCCATGCTAGTATATTACCCCCAATTCCATGTGCCCTAATTTTGTTCACCAATCTCTTGTGTGGGACCTTATCGAAGGCCTTCTGAAAATTCAGATACACCACATCTACCGGTTCCCCTTTGTCTACTCCACTAGTTACATCCTCAAAGAACTCCAATAGGTTTGTCAAACAGGATTTCCCTTTCATAAATCCATGTTGACTCTGCCCAATGTTACTATTAGTTTCTAAGTGCCCAGTTATTGCATCCTTTATAATAGATTCCAGCATTTTCCCAACTACTGATGTGAGGCTAACAGGTCATAGAGTCATAGGGTAGAAATTAGGTCGCGCCCCATTTGGGGCGCAAATATCGTCCGGACGCAAATATTAGCGCCTGGCGCTAATTATCGGCACTGACGGGAAACTTCACTTTTACCGCCCGGGGAGGTGAGTGGAGCGCTAAAGCAGGCGCTGCACACCTCTCTTAAGGCGCAAAGGCCGAGCAGTGAGGCGCTAACTCGGAGCGCTGGCGAAGCTCATGTAATGTCAGTCAGCAATGGAACACACACACAATGGCACGGGCCAGTTCTTAAAGGGGATGGTTAATCTTGCTTTCCATCCACATCCTGTTCATTGCTGCCTTGAATCTCGGCCTGGAGAGACTTGCACATCAAATGTGCTGGAAAGAACAATGGAGAGCACCAGGCAAAGAGCTCAGAGTGCAGCTCCCACGGTCTCTGCTAAATCGATACAAGGAATGGCAAATCAAAATGAACCTGCAAAGTGCTGCTCAGTACCCAAAACTCCTTCACACAACGTTGAATCTCTCCAGAAGTCTCTCCCTCTCTCTCTCAGAATGCGTAGTTCAAAAATGCCACCAACAATAAAAGACAGGAAGAGGCCCCCTTTAAATAGCGCCCCCCCCAGCCCCACAGCGATTGATAGCGTTCCAGTCTTCTGGTCGTTGGAAGCGCCAGGCGGTAAGGCAGGGGGCGCCACTCAATTTCCGCTACGGGGCGCCCCAAGGGCGTTGCACCATGGAATGACGTCACAATCTGCGCGCGCAGGTGGTCGCAGCGGTAAGTTTTAGCGCCGCCGCACAATCTCAAGTTAAGTTCTCGAGCGGCGCAAACATCGCTGCGCCTGGGCGTTAGCGGCTTTGCGCCCCATTAGCGCCCTCTTAAGGCGCTAACGGGTGGCGCAACCAAGTGAATTTTTACCCCTACAGCACGGATAGAGGCCCTTCGGCCCATCGTGTCCACGCCGGCCATCAAGCCCTGTCTAATCTAATCCCATATTCCAGCATTTGGTTCGTAGCCTTGTATGCTATGGCATTTCAAGTGCTCATCCAAATGCTTCTTGAATGTTGTGAGGGTTCCTGCCTCCACAACCCTTTCAGGCAGTGAGTTCCAGACTCCAACCACCCTCTGGGTGAAAAAGTTCTTTCTCAAATCCCTTCTAAACCTCCCGCCCTTTACCTTGACTCTATGCCCCCTTGTTATAGACCCCTCTACTAAGGGAAAAAGCTCCTTAGTATCCATCCTATCTATGCCCCTCATAATTTTGTACACCTCAATCATGTCCCCCCTCAGCCTCCTCTGCTCCAAGGAAAACAAACCCAATCTGCCCAGTCTCTCTTCATAGCTGAAGCACTCCAGCCCGGGTAACATTCTGGTGAATCTCCTCTGCACCCTCTCCAAAGCGATCACATCCTTCCTGTAGTGTGGCGACCAGAACTGCACACAGTATTCCAGATGTGGCCTAACCAGTGTTTTATACAGCTCCATCATAACCTCCTTGCTCTTATATTCTATGCCTCGGCTAATGAATGCAAGTATCCCATATGCCTTTTTACCACCTTATCCACCTGTTCCGCCGCCTTCAGGGATCTGTGTACTTGCACACCAAGATCCCTCTGACCCTCCGTCTTGCCTAGAGTCTTACCATTCATTGTGTATTCCCTTGCCTTGTTAGTCCCTCCAAAGTGCATCACCTCGCACTTTTCCGGATTAAATTCCATTTGCCACTGTTCCGCCCATCTGACCAACCCATCTATATCGTCCTGCAGACTGAGGCTACCCTCCTCGCTATTTACCACCCTACCAATTTTTGTATCATCCGCGATCTTACTGATCATACCTTTTACATTCATATCCAAGTCGTTAATGTAGACCACAAACAGCAAGGGACTCAGCACCGATCCCTGTGGTACCCCACTGGCCACAGGCTTCCAGTCACAAAAACAACCTTCGACCATCACCCTCTGCCTTCTGCCACTGAGCCAGTTTTATATCCAATGTGCCAAGGCACCCTGGATTCCATGGGCTCTTACCTTCTTGGCCAGTCTCCTGTGCGGGACTTTATCGAAGGCCTTACTGAAATCCATGTATACCACATCCACTGCGTTACCCTCATCCACACACCTAGTCACCCCCTCAAAAAATTCACTCAAATTAGTCAGACATGATCTTCCCTTGACAAAGCCATGTTGGCTAACCCTGATTAATCCTTGCCTCTCCAAGTGGAGACTAATTTTGTCCCTCAGAATTTTTTCCAATAATTTTCCTACCACTGATGTTAGGCTCACTGGCCTGTAGTTCCCCGGTTTTTCCCTACTCCCTTTCTTGAATAATGGTACTACATTAGCGGTTTTCCAGTCCTCTGGCACATCCCCTGTGGCCAGAGAGGTTCTGAATATATGTGTTAGAGCCCCCGCAATCTCCTCCTTTGCCTCACACAGCAGCCTGGGATACATTTCGTCCGGACCTGGGGATTTATCCATTTTTAGACCTGCTAAAACCACCAATACCTCCTCCCTCTCGATGTTAAAATGTTCGAGTATATCACAGTCCCCCTGCCCTAATTTTATGCCTGCATCGTCCTTCTCCATCGTGAAAACAGATGCAAAAAATTCATTTAGAACCCCACCTACATCTTTCGGCTCCACACACAGATTGCCACTTTTGTCCCTAATGGGCCCTATTTTTTCCCTAGTTATCCTCTTACCCTTAATATACTTATAAAACATCTTAGGATTTTCCTTTATTTTGCTCGCCAGTGTTATTTCATGGCCCCTCCTTGATCTCCTAATTTCTTTTTTAAGTATCCCCCTGCACTTTTTGTACTCCTCTAGGGCTTCCTCCGTCTTTAGCATTTTGTATCTGCCAAAAGCCCTCCTTTTTTTCCTGATCCATTCTCGTATATCCCCTGACATCCAAGGTTCCCTGGGGTTTTTGGAACCACCCTTGACCTTTACGGGAACATGCTGCCATTGTATGATCTCAATCTCCCTTCTGAAAGAATCCCATTGCTCCGATGCGGATTTTCCTACAAGCAGCTGATCCCAGTCCATTTTGGCCAGATCCTGCCTTATCTTATTAAAATTGGCCTTCCCCCAATTTAGAACCTTTATTTCCAGCCCATCCCTGTCCTTTTCCATGACCACCTTAAATCTCACCGTATTATGGTCACTGTCACCAAAGTGCTCACCTACTAGCACTTCTTCCACTTGGCCGGCCACATTCCCTAGAATTAAGTCCAGTACCGCCCCCTCCCTTGTAGGACTTTCTACATGCTGGCTCAAAAAGCTCTCCTGGATGCACTTTAAGAATTTTGAACCCTCTAAGCCTATCTGTTCCCCTTACGATAGAATCCCCTACCACTATTGATCTCCCACTCTTTTTACTCCCTTTCTGAGCAGCAGAAGCAACCCTGGTGCCAGGAAGTTGGCTGCTGCCGCTCTCCCCTGGTGAGTCATCCCCCTCAACAGTATCCAAATCGGTATACCTGTTTGAAAGGGGGATGACCGCAGGGGTCCCCTGTACTTCCTGCCTGCCTCTGCTGCTCCGCCTGATGGTCACCCATTTCCCTTCTGCCTGTGCAGCCCTACCCTGCGGCATGACCAACTCGCTAAACGTGTTATCCACGACCCTCTCAGCATCGCGTATGCTCCAAAATTCATCCACCCGCAGCTCGAGCGCCGCAATGCGGTCTACAAGTAGCTGCAGCTGGATGCATTTCTCGCACACATGGTCCCCAGGGACACTGGCAGCGTCCCTGAATTCCCACATGGAGCAAGAGGAGCATAACATGGGGTTGATCTCACCTGTCATGACCTACTCCTTTAATTAAATTAAAAATGTATTCAATACCCCAGTTACAGGTCTGTCATTTCCTGTTTTCTCTCTCCCTCCTTTCTTAAATAGCGGGGTTACATTTGCTATCCTCCAATCTCCAGGAACCATTCCAGAATCTATAGAATTTTGGAAGATGACAACCAATGCATTCACTATTCCAATGGCCACCTCTTTCAAAACCCTAGGATGTAGGTCATCCGGTCCTTGGGATTTATTGACTTTTAGTCCCATTAAGTTTGCTAGTACTGTTTTTTTTACTAATAATAATGTCATTAAGTTCCTCATTCTCGCCACACCCTTGGTTTTCTCGTATTTCTGGGAGTTTTTTTGTGTCTTCCTCCGTGAAGACAGAAACAAAGGGCTGGATTTTAATACTGGGGTCGGGTTGGTGTCATGAATCCCACTTTTTGGGTTGTACACCCGCCTCCATCGACTTGTGGCCAACCCACTGTATTTTCCCTTGATTGACCTTGTTGAGCCCGCCCAGTGGGCTCAGCAGGCCAATTAAGGGCCACCCGGCAACAGCTGATGTCACAGATTGACATTTCATCTGTCAAGAGCTTTTAACAGATGAAATATCAGCGTTTGACAGCTTTGTGAAGCTGTCAAACACTGACAATATGATTTCTAACTTGAGTCCTTCCTCTCAGGCTGAGTTAGAAATCATTCCAGCGCAGAAAACAGAGGCTGCAGTTTTTGACAGCAACGCGGCTTTTCTGCTTTCTGTGCCAGTGAGATTTCTGACTCCCGAGAACTGAAGGGCTGACACCTGCAGGAGGAAGTTAAGGTAAGCAAAACTTTTTCCCACACTTTGCACTTACCTTACACACTTACCTCTGCACACATGCACCCATCACTCACCTGCCCACCGGACATATTGACCCCTCCAACCCCTGCAGACCCACGGCCCGCCCCGATAACTTGGCGTGGTTGGCACCTGTCGGGAAGCCTACATTTCAGCAATTAAAATAGGGATTAGGCAAAAAACTGCCTGTTAACTACCTGTTAACAGGCAGTTAATTGTCACTAATCCCTTCCCGCCTCGGGGAGTCGGGTCCCAGCACAGGTCGGGTACCCGCCGCCAGCGAAACTGGCATGGAGGCGGGTTGGGGGCGGGATGGGGTCGGGACCCCCGAATCTGCAACTTTAACCCCCCACACGCCTCCAAACCCGACTCCATGGGCCAGTGAAAATCCAGCCCAAAGTATCTATTTAATTTCACTGCCATTTCCTCATTCCCCATTATAAATTTTCCCGTCTCTGACTGTAAAGGACCTACATTTACCTTCGCCAGTCTTTTCCTTTTCACATACCTATAGAAGCTTTTACAATCCATTTTTATATTTTTCGCTAGTTTGTGCTCATATTCCATTTTTCCTTTCTTTATCAATTTCTTGGTCCCCCTTTGCTGATTTCTAAAAAGATCCCAATCCTCAGGCTGACCGCTTTTTGTGGCAACTTTATAACCTTCCTCCTTTGACTTATTACTAGCTTTAATTTCTTTTGTTAGCCATGGTTGGATCACTTTTCCTTTTGGGTTTTTATGCCATAGAGAAATATATGTTTGTTGCAAATTATGCATTATTTCCTTGAATGTTAGCCATTGTATGTCCACCTTCATACCTTTTAGTGTAGTCTCCCAATCTACCATGGCCAACTTGTCCCTCATACCCTTGTAGTTTCCTCTGTTTAGATTGAAGACCTTAGTTTCAGATTGGACTACATCACTCTCAAACTTAATGTAAAACTCAATCATATTATGGTCACTTGTCCCTAAAGGCCCCTTTACCACAAGATTATTGATTAGCCCTTTCTCATTACACAGTACCAGATCCAGAATAGCCTGTTCCCTGATTGGTTCCTCCACATACTGATCCAGGAAACCATCTCGCATGCATTCCAAGAGTTCGTCCTCCACACCATTAGTGGTAATTTGATTTGCCCAGTCAATATGTAGATTAAAGTCCCCCATGATTACCATATTGCCCTTGTTACATGCACTTCTAATCTCTTGATTGATACTGTTCCCTACATTACCATTACTGTTTGGCGGCCTATGCACAACTCCCACCAATGTTTTCAGCCCTTTGATGTATCTTAGCTCCACCCAAACTGATTCCAGTTCTACATCACGATCTGCCAAGCCAAGATCTTTTATCTCTACCGTACCGATCTCATCCCTTATTAACAGCGCTATGCCACCTCCTTTTCCTTTTTGTCTGTCCTTCCTAAATGTTGAGTACCCTGGAACATTAAGTTCCCAGCTTTGGTTACCCTGCAACCATGTCTCTGTAATGGTAATTACATCATACCCAGTTATTTCTATTAGAGCCATTAATTCATCCACCTTGTTGCGAATGCTACGTGCATTTAGATAACGTACCTTCAACTTTGCCTGTTTAATATTTTTCTGCACTTTGACCCTCTTTACTGTTGGCCTTTGTTTCTGCTCCCCACTAGTTTTGCTGACTACTTTTCTAACTTGCACTTCCAGCTTTGTTTTTCTCCGTTCTGGTCCCACACTTAGGTTCCCAGCCCCCTGACAAACTAGTTTAAATCCTTCCCAACAGCACTAGCAAACCCCCCTGCAAGGATGTTGGTCCCGTTTCTGCCGAGGTGTAACCCGTCCAGCTTGTACAGGTCCCACCTTCCCCAGAATCGGTCCCAATGCCTCAGGAATTTAAATCCCTCCCTCCTACACCATCTCTCCAGCCACGCATTCATCTGGTCTATTCTCCTATTTCTGGCACTGGGAGTAATCCTGAGATTACTACCTTTGAGGTCCTGCTTTTTAATTTATTTCCTAGCTCCCTATATTCTGCTTGCAGGACCTCATCCCTCTTCCTACCTATGTCGTTGGTACCGATATGGACCACGACCTCTGGCTGTTCACCCTCCCCCTTCAGAATGTCCTGCAGCCGCTCAGTGACATCCTTGACCCTGGCACCAGGGAGGCAACATACCATCCTGGAATCACGTCTGCAGCCACAGAAACGTCTATCTGTTCCCCTTACGATAGGATCCCTTATCACTATTGCTCTCCCACTCTTTTTCCTCCCCTCCTGTGCAGCTGAGCCAGTCGTAGTGCCACGGACTTGGCTCTTGCTGCATTCCCCTGAGAAACCATCTCCCCCAGCAGTATCCAAAACGGAAAATCTGTTGGAGAGGGAGATGGACCCAGGGGACTCCTGCACTACCTTCTTAGTTCTTTTACTCTGTCTGGCGGTCACCCATTCCCTGTCTGCCTGTGCATTCTTTACCAGTGGTGTGACCACCTCATTAAACGTGCTATCCACGAAGATCTCAGCCTCGCGGATGCTCTCTGTCCCAGAGAGCTGTGGATGCTCAGTCGTTGAGTATATTCAAGACAGAGGTCGATAAATATTTTGGAACTAAGGGAATTGAGGGATATTGGGATAGTTTGAGAAGGTGGAGTTGAGGTAGAAGATCAGCCATGTTCTTGTTGAATGGCAGAGCAGACTCGAAGGGACAAATGGCCTACTCCTGCTCCTACTTCTTCTGTTCTTATGTTCTATGTAGACCACAATTGGAGTACTATAAACAGTTTTGGGCCCCACACTATAGGAAGACTAATGAGGCAATAGAAAGGGTACAGCACAGGTCGGTATCTGGTATGACAAAATACGAACATGAAGAAAGACTTGAGTAACTAGGATTGTAGTCATTCAAACAGATAAGATCTGGTGGTGATGTGATAGAGTTATGTAAAATTATAAAGGGATCAGTCAGAGCAGATGGAAACTGACTGTTTCCAGTGGTTGAGACATCTAGAATGAGAGGACTTGTATATAAGATTAAATGTAAGAGATTTAGGACAGAGCATGGAAAAACCTTTTTACACAGAGGGTGTGAGGCTGTGGAATGCAGTACCAGAGTTAGTGATTGAAACAGAGGCCGTGTCAACATTTAAGAATAGGTAAGATAGGTGGTTGAAGGAAAGGGGAATAAAAGGATATGGGTTCAAGGCAAAGTACATGGGATTCAGACTACTGCTTGTGTGGAGGATGAACTCCAACACAGACTGCATGGGGTTGTATTTGTATCCTAAATTCTATGTAATTCAGACCATTAAGCCCGCTCCATCATAAAATCAGCCCATCCTCACTTATCCATATATCAAAACCCTACAATCACACACCGCCCACCACCACCGCCCCCCTTATTATGACTTCCATCTGTTGCTTAAATAATTCCAGGGATTTCACTTGGCCAGAATCCCATTCTGAATATTGATCACTCATTGCGTGAAGAACAGCCTCCAGATATCAGTCTTGTGTTTTATTAATTTGAAAGGACAAATTTCGACAAGCCCTCGAAAACGGGAGCGGGGATCACACTGCACAATTAACCCGCGCCCATAGCTTCCGATGCAGGCAGTGCGCCAACTTCATGCTACCTACTCATTTCCATGATTGCTGAGTAGTCAGGCTAAACATGCTTTTGAGTGGCTGCATGCCTCAGCAGGGGGCCCTAGTTTGTGCGAGGCTAGCGCCACTTAAAATTTGACTGCACTACTTAAAGCCAGCCTGCACCTCTTAAAGGGGTGGTGCATTGTGGCTGGAGCAGATGCTGGAAGTGGCTGTGGAAGACATTCTTACCGGGAAGAAGACGTACTAATGCCGCAGCAGGAGAGAGAGCGGGCTCCAAGATTTACCTCACCCTTACGCTCTGAGCACTGCTGCAAGCCTCACCCCCACATCTCACAATCTGTAGACACTGCCAGCTATTCAACTATGACAGGCGCATCATCCAAACAGATTGCACCACATTCACTGACACAGTTCCCTCTCTCTTGCAGATTGGCGCATAACCGAAGGCAGCAGGAGCTAACCAGCGGGGTCAAGCACAGCTACATGTCCTCACCCCAATGGAGGAGACAGTGGTCGCCATCATTGGAGCAGCCATCATTGAGGCCATGGCCAGCGGCGGGACTGAAACCATCGAAGATGACAGTATCATAAGAACATAGGAAATAGGAGCAGGAGTAGGCCACTCGAGCTTGCTCCACCATTCAATAAGCTGATCTTCTACCTCAACTCCACCTTCCCGCACTATCCCCATATCCCTTGATTCCCTTAAGATCCAAAAATCTATCGATCTCTGCCTTGAATATACTCAATGACTGAGCCTCCACAGCCCTCTGGGGTAGAGAATTCTAAAGATTCACCTCCCTCTGAGTGAAGAATTTTCTCCATATCTCAGTCCTAAATGGCTGACCCCTTATTCTGAGACTGTGACCCCTGGTTCTAGACTCCCCAGCCAGGGGAAACGTCCTCCCTGCATCTACCCTGTCAAGCCCTGTAAGAAGTTTATATGTTTCAATGAGATCACCTCTCATTCTTCTAAACTCTAGAGAATATCGGCCTAGTCTACTCAATCTCTCCTCATAGGACAATCCCCATATTTCATACCTAATCCTTCTTCTCACATCGCACTTCCCCCTCATCCCACAATCCCTTCTGATTTACAAGCTGCTGATGATGTAAGCATGCACCTCTGGCTTTCCCCGCCTCCCCTCACCACTCACCTTGAGCCTTTCTCCTTTCAGATAACCAAGAACTGCAACCTGGCCAGGCAGTGGTGGAAGAGCAACAGATGGAAGAGCAGGAAGACAGTGATGAAGAAGAAACACCATCACTCGATTTCATACTCGCAGCCACTAGCTCAGGTACTGATACTCCATGCACTTTAGAGGATAGCTTAGAGACAGAATCTGCATGTGGTGAGACACCGGGCATGAGTGGCCTGCAGCCAGGGCAGGGGACAAGGGTGGCACAGGTGCCCGCTCGCCGGAGGACGAGGTCGCGCACAATTTCTGCTACAGAGGACTCAGGTGAGCACTTAGATGGGGCGGGCTGCAGAAGAAGGCTGATGGCTATGCATAATGAAATGTTTGGTGCATCGGCAGACCTGCCAGAAAGCCTGCGTGCAATGTCAAGAAGCAGGGAGAAGTCCGGCACCAACTTGGCACAGGGCTTTGTGCAGAGCTTGGAGCCCATCCTCTCCAGCATGGAAATGGTGGCCAACTCCTTTAGCACACTTGCAGACCCAACATTGATGCTGCGTCTGATGGCTGATGTTTCAGCTTCCATTGCAGCACAAGTAGAGGCTGCCCGTGGAGCACGAACCTGCAGTCCTCTCTCAGGATTACAGCATTCGCCCTCCCACAACTGCCATTCTACTGACTGCTGTCGCCCATGCCGAGATGGTGCAATTTACAGCCAGGCCTTCTAGACCCAGAGCTCCTCGAGGTCTTCCTCCAAGGCCATCTGCAGTCTCCCACACTGAAAGTCAGCAGCCTTCCAACCAGCCATACAGCAGCCACTGGGGTAGCACTGTGTAGGAGCACTAGGACAGGCAAAGGCACACGGAAGACAGGCACTAAGGGATTGCACAAGGGTGATTAGTTTATTTTAGTATACAATATGGCATGATTTCATTTATAAATTTGGTTTGTAATGTTTATTTTGTGGTGGCTTTTATTTCAGCATTGTGGCCAAGAGGACAATATGATGGTCAGTAACAGAGGGAAGGGAAGGTGTGGGTCTGTCGGTGAATTGGGAATTGAGGTTGTGTTTACTGGTATCACAGTTGGATGAATCGTTCGCAGAAAGGGCTGTCCAGGTTGCCTCCTCCCTTCCTTCTCCTCTTCCTCCTTCTCCTCAGCTGGTTGCCGTATAGCTGGTGGAAAGGGCTGTGCCCTCATGATGGTGAGGTTGTACAGCATGCAACAGACCACCACGAAACTTGACATGTGCTCTGCCGAGTACCGCAGGGCTCCAGAACAGTCCAGGCAGACTCAATCATGGCTTTCAAAAGGGAGTTGGATAAGTAACTGAAGGAAAAAAATTTGCAGGGCTACGGGGAAAGGGCGGGGGGGAGTGGGACTAGCTGAAGTGCTCTTGCAGAGAGCCGGCACGGGCTCGAAGGGCCGAATGGCCTCCTTCCGTGCTGTAACCATTCAATGATTCTATGATAAAGTCCTTCAGCACCTCCCACACCACTCCCTGTAGACTTTAGCAATTTTAAGGAACTCTAAAAAGCACAAAACATTTGTACAGTCGTACCAACAGCCAATAGAAATCAATCAGCAACTAACCTGAAAGTAGTTGATGATCCCTTTAAGTAGCGTGGTGGGGGCAACGTCCCCTGTAAGCTGCACTGCTTCCTGCGCGGCCTGCCTCCCCCAATGCGCGGCCCATTCAAATTCTTTGCGCACGCAAAGTGTATCTACAATGTAAAAGCCGGTTGGCGGCCCGTGCGGGACCTTGCAGATGACTGCGAGCCTGCCCAGCTTCAGCTGTGTCAGCTGTGTTGAATGTGTCAACCGTGGCTCAGTGGGTAGCACACTCGCCTCTGAGTCAGAAGGTTGTGGGTTCGAGTCCCACTCCAGGGACTGGAGCACAATATCTAGGCTGACTCTCCAGTGCAGTGCTGAGGGAGCGCTGCTGCTGTGTTTCCCAAATTACAACAGCAACTCCACTTCAAACGTACTTAATTGACTGTAAAATGCTTTGAGACGTCCGTTGGTTGTGAAAAGCGCTATATAAATGTAAGTCTTTCTTCGTGGGAACATTGGGGAGGGGTCCGGGGTCCTTCCTGCTGAACGTGTGTTCAGCTGTGTGAGTTTAAGACAGGACATTAGCTGGAGCGTTGAACTCCAAAATTACAGCGCTGGCGCCAAAATCAGCGTTACACGCAAACGCCCTCACCAAGATGCCGTCCGGTGCGGCTCACACCAGAACTGTGCGGACGCCATTTTGGAACCTAAACGGCACTCGGGCGCCCAAACAACAGACGTGGCGCGGCCAAACTGTCTTGTAGTCATGGGTGAGTTGTGAAGTAATGTTCCTGATTTACCTTTTCTATTTGGTTAATATCTTATGGGGGAGAAATTCAGTATCGCCCCATTTGGGGCGCAATTATCAGCCGGTCGCAAAGATTAGCGCCTGGCGCTAATTATCGCCTCCCACTGCAAACTTGGCTTTTATCGCCCCTGGAGGTGATTGGAGCGCTAAATCAGGCACTTCACAACTGTCTTAAGGCACAAAGGCCGAGGAGCGAGGCGCTACCTCAGAGCGCTGGCGAAGCTCATGTGATGTCAGTCAGCAATGGAACACAGACACAATGGCGCCGGCCAGTTCTTAAAGGGGAGGGTTGATCTTGCTCTCCATCCACATCCTGCTCATTGCCGCCTTGCATCTCGGCCTGGAGAGACCTGTACATCAAATCTGTTGGAAAGACCAATGGAGAGGGCCAGGGAAAGAGCTCAGAGTGCAGCCCCCACAGTCTCTTCTAAATCGATACGAGGAAGGGCAAATCAAAATGAACCTGCAAAGTGCTGCTCAGTACCCAAAACTCCTTCACACAGCGTTGAATCTCTCCAGAAGTCTCTCTCTCTCTCTCTCTCAGAATGCGTGGTGCAAAAATGTCACTTACAAAAAAAGGCAGGAAGCGGTCGTCTTTAAATAGCGCTTCCCCAGTCCCTTCCTGACTGCAAAACACTCCCCTCAACCTGTCGTTGCTAGCGGCAGGCGGTAAGGCAGAGGGCGCCACTCAATATCCAGTCCGGGGCGCTACCGGGGCGTTGCGCACTCGACTGACGTCACGATTTGCCGGCGCAGGAGATCGTGGCGGTAGTGTTTAGCACCACCGCAAAATGTCTAGTTAATTTCATGAGCGGCACAAACATCGCCGCACACGGGCGCTAGTTGCTTTGCGCCCCATTAGCGCCCTCTTAAGGCGCTAACGGGAGGCGCAAACCAACTGAATTTTCCCCCCTACATGTCTCTACAAGATCAGCATCCGCCATCTAAAAGAAAGAACAAACTTTTACGTAGAACCTTTCATCACTTTAGGATGTTCCCAAACATCACAGCCAATGATGTATTGTCACTGTTGTATTGTAGGGAAGCGCGGCAGCGAATTTGCACCTGGTAGGGTCCTATGAACAGCAAAGAGACTCATAGAATTATACAGCAGAGAAGGAGACTATTTGGTCCATTGTGCCTGTGCTGGCTCTTTGGTGAAGCTCTCCAATTAACCCCACACCCCTGCTCTTTCCCCATAGCCCTGTAAATTTTTCCCCTTGAAGTATTTATCCAATTCCCTTTTTAATGTTACTATTGAATCTGTTTTCCACCGCCCTTTCAGGCGGTGCATTCCAGATCACAACAACTAGCCATGTAAAAGAATATTTCCTCATGTCGCCACTGGTTCTTTTGCCAATCGCCTTAAATCTGTGTCCTCTGGTTACCGACCCTTCTGCCACTGGAAACAGTTGCTCCTTATTTACTCTATCAAAACCATTCATGATTTTGAAAACCTCTATCAAATCTCCTTTTAACCTCCTCTGCTCTAAAGTGTGGTGCCCAGAATTGAACACAATACTCCAGCTGAGGCCTAACCAGTTTTTTATGAAGGTTTAGCATGTACTCTATTGCTCTATTAATAAAGCCAAGGATCCTATATTTTAATAGCCTTCTCAACCTATCCTGCCACGTTCAAATATTTGTGTACATACACCCCCAGGTCTCTCTGCTCCTGTACCCACTTTGAAATTGTACCATTTATTTCATATTGCTCGCCTCATTCTTCCTAATAAAATATATCACTTCTCACTTCTCTGTTTCAAATTTCATCTGCCATGTGTCTGCCCATTTTTCTAGTCTGTGTATGTCCTCCTGAAGTCTGTTACTACCCTCCTCATTGTTTAGTGCATTTCCGAGTTTCGTGTCATTGGCAAACTTTGAAATTATGGCCTGTACACCCAAGTCCAGGTCATTAATATATATCAGAAGAGTAGTGGTTCTAATCCCTGGGGAACTGTGTACTTGCCTCCAGTCTGAAAATCAACCGTTCACCACCACTCTCTGCTTTCTGTCCCTCAGCCAGTTTTGTATCCACGCTGCCTCTGTCCCTTTAATCCCGTGGGCTTTCATTTTGCTAACAAGTCTATTATGTGTGACTTTGTCAAACGCTTTTGCAAGTCCATATACACATCATCAACCACACTAGCCTCATCAACCCTCTCTGTTAGTTCATCAAAGAACTCAATCAAGTTAGTCAAACACGATTTGCCTTTAACAAATCCGTGGTGACTTTCATTTATTAGCCCATATGACCAGATAATCTGTTTTCATGATGTCAGTTGAGCGATAAATTTTGACCAGGACAAATCTCCTACTCTTCTTCAAAGAATTTAGAACATAAGAACATAAGAAATAGGAGCAGGAGTAGGCCAATTGGCCCCTCGAGCCTGCTCCGCCATTCAATAAGATCATGGCTGATCTGATCCTAACCGCCAATCTACTATCACAGAACCATCTCCTGAACCTAACAGAATTAGACACACGAAATAGGAGCAGGATCAGGCTACACGGCCCCTGGGCCCGCTACGCTACCCACAGGGCCATGACCGATCCGAACCTAGACTCATGTCCAAATTCCTGCCCGCTCCCCGTAACCCTTAATTCCCTTTACTTCTAGGAAACTGTCTATTTCTGTTTTAAATTTATGTAATGATGTAGCTTCTACAGCTTTTTGGGGCAGCATATTCCATGGACCTACCACCCTCTGAGTGAAGTAGTTCCTTCTCATCTCAGTTTTGAAAGAGCAGCCCCTTATTCTAAGACTATGCCCCCTAGTTCTAGTTTCACCCATCATCGGGAACATCCTCCCCGCATCCACCCGATCCAACCCCTTCACAATCTTATATGTTTCAATAAGATCGCCTCTCATTCTTCTGAACTCCAATGAGTCGAGTCCCAATCTACCCAACCTCTCCTCATATGTCCATCCCCTCATCCCCGGGATTAACCGAGTGAACCTTCTTTGTACTGACTCGAGAGCAAGTATGTCTTTTCTTAAGTATGGACACCAAAACTGTATGCAGTATTCCAGGTGCGGTCTCACCAATACCTTGTACAACTGAAGCAATACCTCCCTATTTTTATATTCTATCCCCCTAGCAATGAAAGCCAACATTCCATTGGCCTTCTTAATCACTTGCTGCACCTGCATACTAACCTTTTGAGTTTCGTGCACCAGGACCCCAGATCCCTTTGTACTTCAGTACTTTCCAGTTTCTTGCCATTAAGATAATAACTTGCTCTACTATTTTTCCTGCCAAAGTGCATAACCTCACACTTTCCAGTATTGTATTCCATCTGCCAAATCTCTGCCCACTTACTTAGCCTGTCTATGTCCCCTTGCAGATTTTTAATGTCCTCCTCACTCACTACTTTCCCTCTCAATTTTACGGGATTTTTTATATCCGCCTGAGAGGGCAGATGGGGGGCTGCAGTTTAACATCTCATCCAAAAGATACAACCACCAAAAGTGTTGCAAGCCCTCAGTACTTCACTGGAATTATGTGCTGAAGTCTCTGGAATGTCAGTCTTGAGCCTACAACCTTCTGACTCAGAGCTGGGAATGCTACCATGGAGTCTGTGCTAACAAGTCATCTGCAAAAGCACAAACACTTCCTGACTACTTTGAGAGAGCTATTTTTGTACTCACAATAGTGAACAACAACTACACTGTAGTGATTATCATGTCATTATCAGAAGAAGAACTGAAAACGCCTTGGTTGCATATGCCGACTGGTGAAGGACCACCACACCCACAAAAAAAGGTGCAGCGAGTTAAATGACTATTTAAAAGCTTAACAGCTATTTTATTCCTAAACTCGTGCAGCAACATGGAAAATGAGAAAAAAGAAGTCGTGCAATAGAACAGTATAAACAAAACAAAGACGGGCAGGACGGGGTCGGGCTTGAGTTAAATAATGAAATTCGCGTAACCCAATCCCAACACGCTGCACACGCACCCGCCATCAATTTTATGGCGGCGGATATCGGGGTGTCCGAATGTCCCACCATGGAGAGGCGAGACGTTATTTAACGTGTTGATAAGTCGGGAAACTAGGCAGTGGAAGGGAAGCGGTAGCTGCCAGCTCCCCAAGGTAACCGGCTCCTTCAGCACTCTTGGGCAGCATGGTGGCATAGTGGTTAGCACTGTTGCCTCACAGCGCCAGGGACCCGGGTTCGAATCTGGCGCCGGGTGACTGTCTGTGTGGAGTTTGCACATTCTCCCCGTGTCTGCGTGGGTTTCCTCCGGGTGCTCCGGTTTCCTCCCACAGTCCAAAGATGTGCGGGTTAGGTTGATTTGGCTATGATAAATTGACCCTTAGTGTTAGGGGGGATTAAATACGTGGGGTTACGGGGATAGGGTGGGATATGTGTCGGTGCAGGCTCGATGGGCCGAAATGGCCTCTATCTGCACTGTGGGGATTCTGTGATTCTTTGTGGGCCACGTGGAGCAGGAGTTCATCCTCCCCCGGGACCCTCAAGGAAGACTTCGGCGTCTCCTGGCCCCGATCTCCAGCCTCTCAGAGACCCCCTGCAAATATTAACACACTCCCAGAGACCCCCAGCAAATATGAACTCACCCCCAGCAAATATTAACACACTCCCAGAGACCCCCTGCAAATACTGACACACTCCCAGAGACCCCCATCAAATATTAACTCACTCCGAGACCCCTGCAAATACTGACACACTCCCAGAGACCCCCTGTAAATATTGATACACTCCCAGAGACCCCCTGTAAATACTGACACACTCCCAGAGACCCCCTGCAAATACTGACACACTCCCAGAGACCCCCTGTAAATATTGATACACTCCCAGAGACCCCCTGTAAATACTGACACACTCCCAGAGACCCCCTGCAAATACTGACACACTCCCAGAGACCCCCTGTAAATATTGATACACTCCCAGAGACCCCCTGTAAATACTGACACACTCCCAGAGACCCCCTGCAAATACTGACAGACTCCCTGCAAATACTGACACACTCCCAGAGACTCCCTGCAAATACTGACACACTCCCAGAGACCCCCTGTAAATATTGACACACTCCCAGAGACCCCCTGCAAATATTGACACACTCCCAGAGACCCCCTGCAAATACTGACAGACTCCCTGCAAATACTGACACACTCCCAGAGACTCCCTGCAAATACTGACACACTCCCAGAGACCCCCTGTAAATATTGACACACTCCCAGAGACCCCCTGTAAATATTGACACACTCCCAGAGACCCCCTGTAAATATTGACACACTCCCAGAGACCCCCTGTTCTAGCTTCTGAAAGAAGAATTATTTACCCAAATAACACAGTGCCATCATATGCAGAAAATATTGTTTTATTGGCATAGAGCAACAAAAAATAACGTGCTAGTAAGACGACACATACAGAATAAATATAGAATACATAATTCTCAAGACGCTGTGCTCGCTCCGTAGCTGGCCCATGCCGACAGAAATCTGACAGCAGCAAGGAGCCCGTGGGATTCCCTTCACGGATCCTGGATCCCAGTTGGAATTGGGAATTGGTTTGTGCTAATTTTGCCCATAGCAACTTGGCATGAAAACCAAAAAAAAAAAAAATCCTACATTGGAGCTAAACGGAATAAATAAAGGCCTCGAAACTGGATCTCGCACAAAATCACCCAATGAGGCCGGCAGCAGCTCCAGGGCAAATTGATCCCTCGGCTTTCAGTTGCTTATTACTGCAGGCACCGGTGGTGAGCCCAGAGTCTGGGGGGTGTGGGGGGGAGAGAAGAGCAAAATCGGCCCACTGGCCGAGGTCATTATGAAAGTCCGGAGGGGCGGGGGGTGGTGGAGGGGGGAGGGATTCAGGAGGAGAGCGAGTGACTGTTGGCAGTGGCCTGTGAATTTAATATGGAGTCACGAGGCGCACTCCAACAGACCTATTTGCCAACATTCTGTGAAAGAGCAGGACCTCTCACAGCACAATCCATTTCATTTATTTTGAAAGAAAGGAAGACTTGCATTTCTATAGCGCCTTTCACGACCACCGGACGTCTCAAAGCGCTTTACAGCCAATGATGTACTTTCTGAAGTGTACTCACTGTTGTAATGCGGGAAACGCGGCAGACAATTTGCGCACAGCAAGCTCCCACAAACAGCAATGTGATAATGACCAGATAATCTGTTTTTTGTTGTGTTGGTTGCGGGATAAATATTGGCCGGGACACCGGGGAGAACTCCCCTGCTCTTCTCCGAAATAGTGCCATGGGATCTTTTACGTCCACCTGAGAGAGCAGACGGGGCCTCAGTTTAACGCCTCATCCGAAAGACGGCACCTCCGACAGTGTAGCACTCCCTCAGTACTGCACTGGAGTGTCAGCCTAGATTTCTGTGCTCAAGTCCCTGGAGTGGGACTTGAACCCACAACCTTCTGACTCAGAGGCGAGTGTGCTACCCACTGAGTCACAGCTGACACTTTTGCAATAAAAACCCCTCCAATTTTCACCCCTTCGCTCCTGAAGACACAGCTGGGGTCCGATTCCCTCGGCACCCGCAACCAACATAACAAAAAACAGATTATCTGGTCATTATCACATTGCTGTTTGTGGGAGCTTGCTGTGCGCAAATTGTCTGCCGCGTTTCCCGCATTACAACAGTGAGTACACTTCAGAAAGTACATCATTGGCTGTAAAGCGCTTTGAGACGTCCGGTGGTCGTGAAAGGCGCTATATAAATGTAAGTCTTTCTTTCTTTCAAAATAAATGAAATGGATTGTGCTGTGAGAGGTCCTGCTCTTTCACTACCTCGTCCGTTCTTCATGTGGGAACATAAATAGTCCTTAGGCTACTGGACCATGTGGTGCATCACAGCAGACCCCGATCCTGTTCATTAAGACAGTAATCAGAGTGTGACCGCCCCTCCCCCCACACCCCCTCATGGGTGGTAAGGCAAATCGTAGTGACACTTCATGAAGTCCACTGAAGAGTTCACGCCACACATAAAGGGGCGATTTTAACCCTTTCCGCCCATGGGTAGTTAAAATTGCCCGTGGGACTCGCCCACTGGCGTCCCATTCGGATCCCACAAAAAGCGATTTTAACCCACACTGCTGCGCAGGCGAGAAGGACACCCACCAGAAACCAGCGGGGTCCTTCTTTAAATATGCAGGTCGCACTCCGATGACATCATTGGGACCGAATTGCCGTTTTAGCCACGAGCCTAAGCGGGGAAGCATTTGTAATATTCCTGCCAGACGACCCATGAGCAGAGGCCAAAAGAGGTAAGCTTTTTTCTTACTTTCCTTGGTGTGCCTGGAGGAGCAAGAATGCATCTCCGGGCCCCAGAAGGATGGTTTCGGCCTCCCCTGCCCTGGACTGCCTCTTCCCCCACTTGCCACCACCAACCACCGCCCCCCCCCGACCGACTTACCCGAGTGCCGGGGACCATTCTCTCAGTCTCCGAAGTTGGCCTTCAACCACCTGACATTGCATTCCCACCCAACATCTCTCTGCCCCTTCCTGCCGATATTTGGGCGGGAAACTCATCGGGATGCGGCCCCGGAGTTAAAATCTCCCGGGGATCACGCTGCCGAGGTCAGCTGCATATGGTGACACCATTATTCCCGGCCAGTATGGAGGTGATTGGGTAATTCTCCCGTCAATCACGCCTGGAGACTGCACTGCTATAAGTGAATGGGATTGAATCTACACACAACATTTGAAAGTAACTATTCTCCACTCCCTGCATTTTTCTGGAGAAATAATCCTGCTTTCATTGGAAGACTTTTCTGTAGTTTCGGTCATGAGTTCTGTTTGCTGTAGTTCATATTGACTCTTTTTAAATAGACTCTGTTCAGTCAATAGACTGCTGCAGTACCTTCACCTTCTCGTTATGTTTTAATCTGAAGCTCTTAATAGTTTTTTTTTTAAAAGGTGGATACAGCATCTTCTTTGCCTGTCTAGTTTCAGATTCCGGAGATTTAAGGAAGCAGTTCAGCTGGTGTTAATGTTATACACGGTGGGCAGTCAAACTGGAGTGTCTAAACTTTAAATAAAGGATATGCATACACACGGGTTTGGTGAGTGAGTGCCCAGGGTACATAAATCAGCAGAACACAAAGGAAATAAAAAACAATAAACCTGCCCATGCTGTTAAATATCTATTTGTGGGTGTGTGACACCTCTTCGTGCAATTTGAACTAATATACGATTGGCATTTTGACCTAATTAGCAGTGCATTTAAAATATCTATGATTTCAGGAAAGGCATACGATTAACTGATCCACTCATGTCTGTTCTTGTCACAGTAAGTGGGAGTAAGACGGTTATTGTGTACTGAGCATGTCTTTTATTGTGATTTCTGCAAAATGTGTAAATATGGTTTCTTTTCATTTGTTTAATTCCCCTTCCCTTTTGGTATTGCCACTGAAATGTCGCTGTCTTTTAGAGGGTTTCAAATGACAAGGAAACCTGTTGGCGTCTTCATGGTTAATTTATTCCTTTCGACCCGTAACCTTAACAATCAGGTTCAACAACAATAACTTGCTTTTAAATGAGAAGTCGCACAACACCAGGTTATAGTCCAACAGATTTATTTAATTTTACAAGCTTTCGAAGCAGTTCGCTCCTTCGTCAGGTAAGTTAGCAGTGAGAGAATCTCCCAGAATTCACAATTTAAACACAGACAAAATCTATTCACATTTTTCCCTACAACAAAGAGCACAGCCAAGACAATGAGATGTGTCCCAGGGGGTCCTTTTGTCTGTGTTTTTGTCACAGATTTTGTCTGTGTTTAAATTGTGAATTCTGGGAGATTCTCTCACTGCTAACTTACCTGACGAAGGAGCGAACTGCTTCGAAAGCTTGTAAAATTAAATAAATCTGTTGGACTATAACCTGGTGTTGTGCGACTTCTCATTTTTGTCCATCCCAGTCCAACGCCGGCATCTCCACATCATGACCTCTATTGCTTTTAAATGGCATCTTTAACATAGTAAAACACCCCAAGGCGCTTCAGTGGAGTGTGCCAAGACAAAAGGTGACACTGAGTCACGTGGGGAGATATTAAGGCAGGTGGCCAAAAGCTTGGTCAAAGAGCTAGGTTTTAAGCAGCGTCTTAAAGGAGGAGAGAGAAGTGGAGAGGCTTTGGGAGGGAATTCTGGAGCTTAGGACCTTGGCAGCTGAAGGCACGGCTGCCAATGGTGGAGCGATGAAAGAGGCCAGAATTGGAGGAGCGCAGAGATCTCGGAGGGTTGTAGTGGTGGGGTCTGCACCCCTTCCCTCACAATCATGTTAAAAGAGACAAATTAAATTATTCAGACTTCCTTTTGCAAAATGGCAAAAAGTAATTGGGTTTCCTACTAACGTACTGGTAAATGAACGACACAATCACTGCAGCCTTGCCGCCAAAGGCATGGGCAGTGTACAATCCTCGTTACTATTTCTGTATCATCAGTAGTTATCAAAAGCCTGGTAGTTCTGGCCATCAGGCTGGATGGTGAAGCTCCGACCCCACCTGGTGTATAAGGTCACCACAACCGCAGTTATTACCACAAGCGTCAGGCAAAGGAGAATTCCGAGCGCGACCACGGCCCTCACTGCTGAGCTATTTTCATCCAGCTCAACCACGGGTCCACCGTCTGTTAGAAGATAAAAGCGCGAGATTCCAAGTCAGCAGCTTAGTGATATCAGCACTATTTTCAGTTAGACAATTGTCCCAGAAAGACAGGTTTGGAAAGAATTTAATTACAGCGACGCATTAATTAATGTTGGTATTGAATCGGTTAAAAACGTAAACTTAATATTCACTGCCTTTTTAAAAAGAAATTACATTTTGCTCCCCTTTCCGCTCCTCTTCATAAAGGTCTGTCTGAAGGTACAGATACAGACAGGCCTCTTGTACCTTGGCCATCCTGAAAGTAAGGACAGCTACAGCACTCCTGCACCTGGATCTGCGGTGTTGGGCGTGCCATCTTTAGAATGAGATATTAAACCAAGGCCCCGTCTATCCAGTCAGGGCAGTATGAATTCAGTTCCGACTGGGCATAGGCCAACAACATCCTGTGTTTTACATAGGAAAACATCCCAAGGCTCCAAGGAGGAGAGATTATCAGGGGTGACCAAAAGTTTGTCAGAGAGATAGATTTTCAGAATGGACTTGAAGGAGGAGAGGCAGGTGGAGAGGTGGCAAGGTTTAGGACACAGCACAAAATTTGCCCTAATTTTGGCACTGGGTGCTTTTCTGAGGTTGGTGCTGAGGCACATTTTTTTTTAGGTAGAGGAAGCTTTACTCTGAATCTGAACTGTGCTGTTCAATGTTCCCTTTCATTTTCTTTTGGGTGCGCGGCCCCTTTAACGGGCTGTGCGGCCCATTCAAATTTCCGCACAAGCACGGTTTTGTCCCCACTGTAAAGCCGGCAAGCGGCCTGTGCGGAACCTCCAGACCGCAGCACGGCCGTGCAACTTAACGGGAACATTGGTGCTCGTGGATCTCCACTCCAGGTACCTGTGCACATAAATCTAGGCTGACACTTCAGTGCAGTAACTGATGGTCTGTTGCATTTTTGAAGGTGTCATCTTTCAGATGAGATGTTAAACTAAGGCCCTGTCTGCCAGCCCAGGTGGACGTAAATTATCCTAAAGCACTTTTTCTAAGAAGTCTAGGGAGTTCTCAGTGTCCTGGCTAACATTCTCTCAAACCGCACCATTAAAATAGATTAAATGGCCATTAATCTCACTGCTTTTTGTGGGATCGTGCTGTGCATAAATTGGCTGCTCTGTCTGCTTACAAAGCTGTTTCCTCTGCCAGGAATGTCGATAAACAGAGAACACAGATTTAAGACAATTGACAACAAAAAAAACAGGTGTGCAAAGGAGAATTTTTTTTACGTGACGTGTGGTTGTGATCTGGAATGCACTGTCTGAAAGGGTGGTGGAAGCAGATTCAATAGCAACTCTTAAAAAACAAATCGTATAGAAACTTGAAAAGGAAAAATTTGAATGACTTTGGGGAAAGAGCAGGAGAGCGGGACTAATTGGACAAAGAGCTGACACAGGCAAAATGGGCCGAATGGCCTCCTTCTGTGCTGTATCATTCTATGATTCCATGAAAGCAACAGAGAGTATAAAGTTAATTTATTGGTTGTGATGCCTACCACTGGGACATTCTAGGGACTTGACAAGGTGCTATATACTCGGGAGTATTTGATACTGCCATTAGGTGCCAGAAAGAAGACTGTTGGTTCTACTTCTTTGGAATGAGGGAGTTCAGTTATGAGGAGAGGTTGGAAAAGTTAGGACTGTTCTCCTTGGAACAGAGAAGGTTCAGAGGTGACCTAATCGAGGTTTTCAAGATGATGAGAGGTTTTGATAGAGTAGAGAGAGAAAATCTATTCCCTCTGGCGAGTGGGTCAATAACCAGGGGTCATAGATTCAAAATCATTGGCAAAAGATCTAGAGGGGAGATGAGGAGAATTGTTTTCACTCAGGGAGTTGTCGGGATCTGGAACACTCGACCTGAAAAGGTGGTGGAAGCTGGTTCCATAAATAATTTTAAAAGGGGGTTGGACGGGTTCTGGAGGATAAGGAACTTACAGGATGTGGGACTAAGTGCAACTGCTCTTTCAAAGAGCCAGCACAGGCACGACGGGCCGAATGGCCTCTTTATGTGCTGTACGTTCCACATGATACTTCTGTCATTACCTTCACCTGACCTCTATTCCCTCCTTTTATCATTGGAAAAAGCAGCCTCTTGACCATCCATGGAGGGACCCCTGAATCACAATCTGCTATCTCCCAACCTTCCAAAAGGTTCCCCGCTCCGATTGTATCCTTACTCATCACCATTTCCTGCTCAGCTCTCCAATTACTGTAATTGTATCAGACTATTAACATTTTACTGAAATGATCGTGACCTGCATCATTTAATAAAAGAGCAGGAAATGATGTTGGTGATATCTCATCATTCAAGTATGAGATAAATACATCTTACGAAATATTTGTAGTAATTTGTGCCCCCATCTGTATTTACTGCCTGGGTTTGTACCTTGCCTACTATGATCAGCCACTTCTGGTGACGGAGTCAAAAGGTGGGTGGTGCACAAGGTTATGAGTTAGCTGATAAGGTTGTCTTCTGGCCTGGGCTTGTTTGAAAATGACCTCAAATGTTAACAACCATTTAAAAAAAAACTAGGCTAGTAATTAATGTTTGCACTATCAGCGTGTGAATGCAGAATGTGGTCATCTGATATTCCACTGTCCACTATCTTAACAGTCATTCTTTGCTCCCCTTAGGCACTGAAGGGTTAAGTCACTGTCCACTTCACAATAAGGCCATCCAAACCTGAAGGCCCAGGGTCAGAATCCAGTCCGTGCTGTTAACTGATCTTGCATTACACAACTCATGTTTCCCTCCATTACAACAGTGACTACACTTCCAAAGTACTTAATCAGCCGGAAAGTACTTTGGGACATCCTGAGGTCGTGAAAGTTGCTGCATAAATGCAAGTCTTTCTTTCTTTATCCATGGCTCCAATTGGCCTCGGCATCTCTTGGCTAGGGAGGTGAAGAAATCAGCCAGGGATCCTGCTTCTTATTGCTATCCAATATGTGTCTGCATGTGCGTGTGCGTGCGTGTGCGTGTGCGTGTGCATGCGTGTGCATACATCAGATGAGTACAGAATTCAAATAGCCTGCAGATCGACACTCTCCAGTCTCACATTTGCAGAGTGTACCTTGAGTGAGGTGCTTAAGGACTGCAGGCACCTGTCAACAAGATTCAAGGTTTAAAAATGGCCTGGTTTCTATTCAAACACATCACTGTTGCCAAAACATCACTGCAGAAAGAACATTTGATCGCTGCTAATAGTTCTCTCATGTCAAGGATAATGCAATAGGGAAGGGTTGGGTAGAAACACTGGTAATGACAGGAGCGCATTGTTCCTTGATGACAAAGGTTCCTGTATTGCATATTTCTAGTGTCTTATTTTTGGTTTATTGTTGATTTCTGTCTGATTATGCTCCCGGCAAGGGCCTTGGGCTATTTTCTCCACGTTAAATCTACTACCTAAGTTTTTGCAAGCTAATCATACTCTAAAGATCGTCATAAATCACTCGCTACGTGTTTCCTTTGACTGTACAGCACCACACCCAGGAGAAGGTTCAAATATCACTCACCATTATTATACCTGCGATACAGAGGCCCAAGTGATACAGTTCTTTCTGCAACGACTTCAGCACTCTTGACCGAACTCGAGCCACTGCATGACTGTTCAGACAGAAAAACATGAAACAATAAGAATCATTTTGCAATAAGATGTGGCAACAATTGCAATCCCAGTCCACTTTTGTGGCCCAGAGTGACCACAATTACCCAAGCCTAGGGAAATGTAGCAAAAGATATTGCAAAGAGACCATTCAACATGGCCTATTGCAAAAACAAATCACTGTGCAATAATTCTACTATCTAGATATAGGGCAGCTTTCATTGAAAGCCATACAACATCAACAGCTTGCATTTATATAGCGCAGTTAACATAGTAAAATGACCGAAGGCGCTTCACAGGAGCGATTATCAAACACTATTTGACAACAAGCCACATAAGGAGATATTAGGACAGGTGATCAAAAGCTTGGTCAAAGAGGTAGGTTTTCAGAAGTGTCTTAAAGTTGGAGAGAGAGGCAGAGAGTTTTAGGGAGGAAAATACAGAATTTCAGGCCCAGGCAACTGAAGGCTGGAGAGATAGAAATCAAGGATTCGCAAGAGGCCAGAATTGGAGGAGCACAGATATCTCGGAGGAGTGTAGGGTTGGAGCAGGTTACAGAGACAGGGAGGGGTGAGGCCGTGGAAGGATTTGAAAACAAGGATGAGAATTTTAAAATCAAGGTCTTTCTGGACTGGGAGCCACTGTAGGTCAGTGAGCACAGGGGTGATGGGTGAACGGGACTTGGAATCCATGGGCCAGAAATTCGGCTCTTGTCGGGTGAGTACGCGCTGTGTACTCACCCGTAAGGCCGCCTGAAGTGCCGGTTTCCTGCATGCGCGGGAAACCGGAACTTCCATTCCCCTGAAGGGAGGGGTTCAGAAGTCGAACGCGTGCGCGGGAGAGGCTGCGCGCACGCAGCGAACTTCGGTTTTTTTTCAGGTTTCTCCGGGAAGGTAAGTATGGAGAAGCTGCACTTTTAAAAAGGAGGCGCAAGGCCTGTTTTTAACAAGGTAAGTGGTTAATTAATTACAATGTAAACATTTTTTCAACAGGTTTATCTTTTTTACATACTTTAAAGAAAGGTAAGTTTATTTTTAGCACCGTTAAAAAGTATAACTAATTTTTTCAAAAATTTAAATTTTTGTTTAAAGTAGTTAATTTATGTCACTTATAGTTATTTTAAAAATGTGATTAAAAAAAAAATTATTTGAAGTTTAAGTGTGGTTTTGGGGCCGATCTCTATTCATAGATTTGACAGGTCTTCCTGTCAAATCTATGAATGAAAATGCCCTGCTAGGATTGGCTCTCCATGGCCCACGTGATCCCAGGGGACGCTTCGAACTAACTGCGCCACTGGGATACACAAGCACTGCGCGCCGGCAGCTGGAGGAGGCTCAGGACCCGAAGTCCTCGTGGGCCCAAAGCACAACTGCAGGCGCGGTAGGTAAGTATGCGCGCGATGCTTGCACCCGCAGGAAGCCGGAAAGCCGAATTTCTGGCCCAATGTTCTTGAAATCTTAAGAAGTATGTAGGTTCTGAACATTAATAACGGCACACGCCATTAAACTCGCCGGTTAATTTTGTCAGTAAATGCACAGTCACTAGTGTCTTCAGGAACAGAAGGAAGGGAGAAATTTGGGAGAGCAAAGAACAGAAAATCAGAAGTGCATATTTTTCTTTTTAATTTATTTTTTTAATTTGTCCTTTTAGTCACTAACTCACAGAAAACTGCAATTTTTTTGCAGCAGGAAGCAGCTATATCTGCAGAGATAAGGTTATGAGTCGTCAAATACAGGAAACTCTCTTTTAACCGGCACCCAAATAACCGGAAATCTCTCTTAACCGGCAAAATTCTTGAGTAGGTAACCGGGGTTTTCCTTCATCTCTCCTTTAAAAATAACCCCGAGGCGTTTGCCTTGTATCGGAGCATGTAGATTGGGAGGGGAATGTGCAGCCCGGGTAGGCAGTGGACACGACAGATGGTCAGCTGGCAGTCCCCGGGAGACGGAGCTCCGAATGCAGGCGCATGTCAGTGTGTACGGGGCTCTCGTACGTTGGGAGATATAACTCTCCGTTATCCGGACTTTTTGATTAACCGGCACCACGCCGGTCCCGTCGGTGCCGGTTAATAAAGAGTTTCCTGTACATGAATATTCTGGGAAAACAACAAGATGCTCAATGCACGTGCTGTTACTTGTGTGTAAAGCGTCCAGCAATTTGTGGCGAGGGAGAGATACGGCGTGCGTTGCGAATCGCCACAAGGTGCTGGACAATCTGTGCTGCTCTGCTGTTAGCCTCGCGAAAACGGCAGCTCGCCCTCAATATCCCCGTGAGTTTCAAGAAATTACTGGATTTGCGCATTAATTACCAATTAAACTCACCCCAGAAAGTTAGGGGTGGTACTTAATAGCGTAAGGACCCTTTTAATGACGAGATCTATGTTCCTGCAGTGCCACTTAACCTCATCGGCCCAGAAAGAGAACAATTGAAACTGTAGCGTCTCATTCCTACAGGTAGCAAATAGTTAAGAGATTTTTAACATTTAAAATTTGTAAATTTTTCTTACTTTTCCTTTCTGTCTCTTTTTTCTCTCTCTCTTAATCCAATCTTTCGTTCCCTCTCTTTATTTCTCTTTCTGTGCCTGATTTGACTCTAATTCACCCTATTTCCTTCTCCGTCGTTCCTCTGTTTCTTTCTCTATCCTTAAATCTCATTCCTTCAGGAGATAGACTGCTGGTCCCGTCGTTCACCAAGGTCCCAGATGGCCCGTTAAACGTTATCAATTTTGACTTCCAGCAACTTGGAGAGCAAAAATTTTTGGATCAGGAAAAATAATCTAAGCAGCCTCAACGTGCCCCGCTCCAGCAGATTCTGGGGCATTAATGTGACAGCGCCACCAGGCGGTGGCAACTATTACTACACTTCCAAAATAGCTCAAAGCAACGAAAAATGCATTTACAGTAGAGCTAGAGTCCAACCTTGTTATAATAAAACGTCTCATTAGAACAAGTACATTCCCCACTTCAAGCACTCAGCGTCAACATCAAGCACTGCCAGGTCAAGCATCACACAAGTTGGTGCAGAGTAACTGTCACGCTGCTTCACCACAACCTCAGCTCCGGCCTCTATTGCATTGGTCTGCCTTTGCACTTCTCACGCCAGCCGTCAATGCCAGTTTTAGTGCCAAATTAGGGGCAGTTTTTTGCTTTAGGCCCGGCGCTACTCGGAACTGCAATGAGACTGCTTTTTTTTTTTGGCAGGAGAATTTTAAAGCCAACCATTTGGCCTGAATTCAAATTCATGTACTAACCCATTGTGCCACCCAGCTCCTTAGTGATCTGGGCTTTAAGGGGAGGAAAGCTGTCATTCACCAAGGTTTCAGTCATTCTTACCCGTTAACTATTCATGCAGATTTTCTCAGAAAGATGAAGTAAAATCATTTATGAGAGTGAAGGAGTTCCATTCCCACTCCCTCCCAGTGTTAGATTTGACATAATTCTGGGTTTGTCCAAGGATCCAATGTAGATTCTATAGACCTCCAACGATTGCAATTCTAGATGTAGACAGAATGCACTGCAGCATAACGCTTGTTTGGCAGCACCTCCCAAACTCATGGCCTCCATCACCTGGAAGGACAAGGGCAGCAGGAGCACGGAAACACCACCACCTCCAAGTTCCCCTCCAACTCACACAGCAACTCGACTTGGGCATATATACTTTATTGTCGCTGTGTCAATATCCTGGAACTCCCTACCCAACAGCACTGTGGGAGCACCTTCACCACATGGCCTGCAGCGGTTCAAGAAGAAGGCCCACCACCACCCTCTCAAAGGCACTAAATGTCAGCCTTGCTTGTGACCCCATCATCCCGAGAATTAAAGACAGTTGTGAATTGTCAGTATCCCAAAAATGGAAAGTAATCCATTTTATAAATGACAGGATAAATGGAGCATTAGACAGTGCTGATTGATAGCAAACAAAAGTGAGATTTTTGTTTTTTAATCCAGAAATGTAGGTGAAGGACCAAGACCCATTCTGCAGGACACCACCGAGATTGTAAATCAGGAAGTAATGTTTAGGTGATGTCATAACTTGGGTTTAAAAGATGTAGAGCAAACCATTAGCTTAGAAGAAAGCCACACCTGTGCAGAGGTCACCCTTCTGCAGACATTCTATGCCAATACGATAGCAAAATACTGCGGATGCTGGAAATCTGAAATAACAACAGAAAACGCTGGGAAAAACTCAGCAGGCCAGGCAGCATCCGTGGAGAGAGAAACAGAGTTAACGTTTCAGGTCGAAGACCTTTCGCCTGGCCTGCTGAGTTTTTCCAGCGTTTTCTGTTGTTGTTGTTGTTGTTGTTGTTATTTCTATGCCAGTAGATAGATTATAAAATGACATTATACCAGTCGATTATTTTAACCACATTCATTGCCACATTGCAGCAATATATTTTCTCAAAAGGAAAATTTTAAAGGATGTGAGGAAAGGACAGAGGAATGGGACTAAGTAGATAGTTCTCTCACAGTGCTAATACAGACACAGTGGAGCGAATGGCCTCCTTCTGTAGCAACATTCTAGGTTCTTGTAAGCTGCACAGAAATTCAGTGAAGAAAGTCATTTTTCCTTTTATTAGCTGGTTGGGTAATCAACTGTACGAATGTGGTAGCAGTAGAAAATTTACAACACCTTGAGACAAACGTCTAGATGTGTGCTCTGCCCCACCTGGCTAAATGCCCAGTCAACAATTACTTCTACATGGTAGAAAAGCCACAAAGCCACAGAATCTCTACACTTATCAAAGCTGAGATGAATGTTTGGTACATGCGTCATACAAGCAGGGAACCTGAGTAGAGCCAACACTGCAGTGTGAACATCTCCACATGAAGAAGAAAATAATTTGCATTTATATAGCAACTTTCATACCCCACAGCCATTCACAGCCAATAAAATACTTTTGAAGTACAGTCACTATTGTACGGCAGCCATTTTGCACACAGCAAGGTCCCTCAAGCAGCTATGAGATAATTGACCAGATAATATGTTTGAGTCATATTGACAGAGGGATAAACATTGGCCAGGATACTGGGAGAACTTCCCTGCTCTTCTTCAAATAGTGCCATGCGATCTTTTATATGCAACTGAGGGGGCAGGCAGGGCCTTGGTTTAATGTCTCATCCAAACGATGGCACCTCTGACAATGCAAACAATGGCTCAGTATTGTACTGAAGTGTCAACCTAGATTTGGTGCTCCAATTTCCAGAGTGGGGCTTGAACCCACAACCACCTGGCTTAGAGATGAGAAACTGCTACTGACGAGCCAAGGCTGACTGTTTAGATATGGTTCAAAATATATATAGGAAGATAGCTGGGCCTCCAAATACTTTAATGTAGCAATCAAAGGAATATTTTCTTAACTGGAAATGACCCAATTTTTTGGTTTGAGATCACAGGTGTCCAAACGACAGCCACAGGATCTCTTCTGCGGCAAGCTTGGGCTATCCAGTCTACAGAGCCCCAGTCCACTTCTGAAATAGAAAAAAAAAATAGAAAAATAGGAGCAGGAGTAGGCCATTTGGCCCTTCGAGCCTGCTCCGCCATTCAATATGATCATGGCTGATCCTCTATCTCAATACCATATTCCCGCTCTCTCCCCATACCCCTTGATGCCTTTTGTGTCTAGAAATCTATCTATCTCCTTCTTAAATATATTCAGTGACTTGGCCTCCACAGCCTTCTGTGGTAGAGAATTTCACAGGTTCACCACCCTCTGAGTGAAGAAATTTCTCCTCATCTCAGTCCTAAATGTCCTACCCCGTATCCAGAGACTGTGACCCCTCGTTCTAGACCTCCCAGCCAGGGGAAACATCCTCCCTGCATCCAGTCTGTCTAGCCCTGTCAGAATTTTATACGTTTCCACGAGATCCCCTCTCATTCTTCTAAACTCTAGTGAATACAGGCCTAGTCGACCCAATCTCTCCTCATACAACAGTCCTGCCATCCCAGGAATCAGTCTGGTGAACCTTCGCTGCACTCCCTCTATGGCAAGTATACCCTTTCTTAGGTAAGAAGACCAAAACTGCACACAGTACTCCAGGTGTGGTTCTCACCAAGGCCCTGTATAACTGTAGTAAGACATCCTTGCTCCTGTACTCAAATCCTCTTGCAATGAAGGCCAACATACTACTTGCCTTCCTAACTGCTTGCTGCACCTGCATTTTTGCTTTCAGTGACTGGTGTACAAGGACACGCAGGTCCCTCTGTACAACAACATTTCCCAAGTTATCACCGTTTAAATAATACTCTGCCTTTCTGTTTTTTCTACCGAAGTGGATAACTTCACATTTATCCACGTTATACTGCATCTGCCATGTATTTGCCCACTCACTCAACTTGCCTAAATCGCCTTGAAGCCTCTTTGCATCCTCCTCACAATCCCACCTAGTTTCGTGTCATCAGCAAACTTGGAAATATTACATTTGGTTCCCTCATCCAAATCATTGATATATATTGTGAATAACTGGGGCCCAAACACTGATCCCTGCGGTACCCCACTAGTCACCGCCTGCCACCTCAAAAAAGACCCATTTATTCCTACTCTCTGTTTCCTGTCTGTTAACCAATTTTCAATCCATACCAGTATATTACCCCCAATCCCATGGGCTTTAATTTTGCACACTAACCTCTTATGTGGGACTTTATCAAAGGCCTTCTGAAAATCCAAATATACCACATCCACTGTTTCTCCCTTATCTATTCTACCAATTACATCCTCAAAAAACTCCAGTAGGTTTGTCAAACACGATTTCCCTTTCATAAATCCATGCTGATTTTGTCTAATCCCGTTGATATTTTCTAAGTGTCCTGTTATCACATCCTTTATAATAGACTAGCATTTTCCCTACTACTGATGTTAGGCTAACCGGTCTGTAGTTCCCTGTTTTCTCTCTCCCTCCTTTTTTAAAGAGTGGAGTTACATTTGCCACCCTCCAATTTGCAGGAACTGTTCCATAATCTATAGAATTTTGGAAGACGACAACCAATGCATCCACTATTTCCATGGCTACCTCTTTTAGTACTCTGGGATGCAGATTATCAGGCCCTGGAGATTTATCGGCTTTCAGTCCCATTAATTTCTCCAGCACTATTTTTTTACCAATACTAATTTCCTTTAATTCCTCCTTCTCACTAGACCCTTGGTTCCCTAGCATTTCTGGGAAGTTATTTGTGTCCTCTTCGGTGAAGACAGAACCAAATGGAGCAGCAAATTTAAATGATTAGTTTGTAACCTAACTTGGAGGCAGGAGGAACTGGGGTTGTGTGTATTCCTTGAGTTCTGTGACTTTTATTGTAATCGTTCATTCGTGGCTTGCAGGGTTTCATGACGTGCCATCAAGTGGCCCAAGAAGACAAAAACATTTAGCACCCCTGTTCCAGATTCACGTTGCTGGACCTACCGGTTGGCATGTGGTCCCGTTGACTTCCAAGCAGACCCGAGTCTGGCAGTGTATGTAGACAAAAGGCATGTTAATGAATGAAAACACTTTCAGAGTAAAATTTGCACTTGTGGAGTTTCCATTTTCAGATATTCTTGTCTGTGATTCTGGAACTGGGCATCTGAAATGGTAAACAGAACTTGTTAAGAGTTAAGCAGTTAAAATTTACAAAATAAGTGTCATTTTGGTTGGTCACTCCTCGTGATGAATATCTCCAACTCCTCTACAATGTGTGGTTTATTATTAACCTCATTCCAATGGCTCAAGTTCTGCAATGGTAAGAGAAGAAAGTGGGATCTTGATAGCTCTATTGGGGAATGCACTGCCCAGTGTAGACCTGAGCCCCAGAAAAGTCACAAGTACAAACCCTGGTCTCTGCTGAGTTGATTGATCCCAGTGGCAATATGGTACCGTACTGGCCTCGTTGCCCATAGGCTAGAGAAAGGAGAAAGAAAATGACACAGGGTTCCCACTCCTCATCACTGTGCTGTGACTCCTGCTGAACATGTGTGGACATTTGGTGAGGACGGGATCTGACTCAGCTATGTGTTTCCTTCTCCCCCAATGTAGAACAATCTACCAACACTGACTGTACAAGTATGAAGAATGGTCACTTGGGTAAGGTACTGGAGAGTAGCCCTTTGTCCAATCAACTGAACCCAGTGAAAGTCAATGCCTTCAGACGGATGAGGAGGTGGAGGCGGGAAGGGGGAGAAAATAGGAAAGTCAGAAAAAAAATGCAATAAACGATGACATTTTAGTACACCAACAAATCAAATATTGATTAAACCAAAGGGGAAAACACCAGTTTTTCTGAGGAAGAACTTCACAGTTTACGTGCAAAATCAGACTTCATGAATTAATTTGAGCCCCTCGTTGACCAACTAAACTGGGTTTTGAATCACTCTTCATCATTTATACAGTCTTGGTCATCCATCTCTTACCCGGTTTTGATTATAGTATACGAAGCATCGCTGGTTGAATTGTTGCTGGGCGTTGCCCAGCACTCTGCAAGGATCAGCTTGGCTCTGCTATCTGATGTATCAATTGATACTTGAATGGATACTTCATCTTCAGGCGTTAAAGCAGGGTCTTTCGACAGTGCGTGGCTTCCACTGAAGGTTTCAATGCTGGCCACATAGTTTCCGATTCCTTCTAAGCTGATTCTATTCGTCCTTGAAACAAAATAGTTGACCTGTTAAAATAACTTAGCATCTGAAGTCCTATTACAGAAGCTGAAATTTCAACAGTAAATGTTCTACTTTAGAGTAATGAATAAACACAGCTATATTGAACAGGGCCAGTAGGACAAGAAGGCACTGGCCAAAGGCAAACTTAGCCCTGATTCCGGGAGTTTTTCTTCAAGTGCTTACAGAGATATTTAAAATTATGAATGGATGGGACAGAGTAGATAGAGAGAAACTGTTTCCAGTGGTCGAAGGATCTAGAATGAGGGGACAATGATTCAAGATTAAATGTAAGAGATTTAGGACAGAGAGCAGGAGAAAGGTTTTTACACAGAGGGCTGTGAGGCTGTGGATTGCACTACCATCTGGTTGAAGCAGAGACCGTGTTACATTTAAGAATAAGTTGGACAGGCGGTTGAAGGAATGGGGGATGAAGGTTTGGCAACAGGGCGGGCTAATGGGATGAAATCCACTGCTCGTATGGAGGATAAACACCAACATAGACTAGTTGGGCTGAACGGCCTGTTTCTGTGTTATAATTTGTCCCCATATCAAGGGATAGTGCAGGAAAGTGGAGTTGAGGTAGAAGATCAGCCATGATCTTATTGAATGGTGGAGCAGGCTCGAGGGGCTGAATGGTCCTATTTCTTATGTTCTTATGTAAATCGGTATAAAGAGTGATCAGCATGTGGAATGAATTTCTGGGTGGCGTGCCGGAGGCAAAAAAAACCTGGAAACATTTAAGAGATAGTTGGATGTTGAGATGGAGGGGCTGTAGGGTCCTTCTGCATGGATGAACTCAGATGGGGCAAATAGTCTACCTCAGCGGTTCCCAACCTGTGGTCCGCAGACCACCAGTGGTCCGCGAGGGTACTGCAGGTGGTCCGTCAAAAAAAAATTATGGTAATGTAATAGGCAGCCATAGGCGATGTTAAAAATGTTTTAAATGGCTAGTGGTCCGCCAAAGCTTTTGATGACGATGTAGTGGTCCGCATAAAGGAAGAGGTTGGGAACCGCTGGTCTACCTCATTCATACCTGCCTTGTAACTTTGTAATGTCTACTACTGTGTCACCAGCTACAGGCACCAGTCACTGCAGATTGGACAGCATGTCAGTGAGAGGACAAGAGCAGGACGAATGAAGTTATGATATAAGCGTGCAGAAGGCAATTTTTGGGCTTGTGTGACTCCCAAGGCATGGAGATATAAAAGTGGCAACCTGAATTCATGGGGGTGAGGGCTGGAATTTGAGGTTTTAAATTAAATTTGCCACTCACTGTGGTGAGGAGCAGAAATATTTCCAACGTGAATCACCCTCACTGTAGCATTAAGCACCCTAAAATGTTCATCAGTACAGGTATTAACAGAGAGAGCAAAGAATAGTGGATATAAAGCAATTATTTAACTATCGAATTACAACAGTTAAGTTAATTTCAGGTTTCAAAAAATCTATTGTACAATTGAGGCTGGATTTCCCTCCACCATGTACCGCCCAAAATCCAGCAGTATTGAGCCGGAAAATGCAGGGAAGTGGGCCGGAGGGACCTACCACCGCATCCCACCACTGCTACCACCATCAGGAATCATCCCCACCTTCACCACCAACCACCGCACCGCATGTAAATAACAGGGTCTGGGAAGCCAGCTTGAAGTCCCAGCCTCGCTCCTCCGCTACCGTCGGAACCGAAACCACCAGGTGACCCAGGGCCAGCAGGCGAAAGCCTGCCGAAGGCGCTTTTGGAGGGAAGGGGCCTGCAATCAATGGCTCACCCTTTACAGGCCTCGGCTCATTTCCTTGACCAGCAGCAGCAGCAGCATGGCCCCTTCTCCATGGCAGGGATCCCACCAGAAGCCCACCAGGCATAACTAATGAGCCCTGGCCCAGGACGATGGGTTAGGGTCATGATGCCACCAAGGCGGTAGGCAGACGCTCCTCTAGCAGTGAACCCATCCCTGAGGAAAAGTCAACTCTTTATGTTGATAAGGTGAGATGAAGTAAGGTGGGAGGAGGCTCGTGTGGAGCATGAACACCGGCACAGACCTGTTGGGCCGAATGGCCTGTTCTATGCATCTCGTAACTCCTCATAAAATCAGAATTTTTTGAAGTTCTCCAGTGTCCCTACCTCTATCGCTCTCTGAATTTAAGTAATGTGCCCCCATCTATATATTATCCTTCACTCCCCAACAAAAGTTAACAAAAAGATTTAACGTGAATATAAAAAGGTAAGATATTAGAGTTTGTCTTCCGATACCATTTCAGTCTCATGACAGGCAGACTGACGGACAGGCCTAGCTTAGCACTGAGTCCCTCAAACCTCACTGAAACAGGAAAACTTACCCATTTGGAGTGTAGCTAGCAGTGAGCAAGAGGCTGTTGTCAAATGTACAATTTACAGGGACCTCGAGGTTGGCACCAGCAGAGACTACGCTGGAGGAAGGGATGTTTCGAAGTGTCGTTTTCACTACTGTGTGAGTCTCGTTCTGGAATGAGTAAACATAACCATCAAGCAGTGTGTCAACAAATACAACAACAACATCATGCATTTATATAGCACCTTTAATGTAGTAACATGTCCCAAGGTGCTTTACAGGAGCGTTATCAAACAGAATTTGACCCCTGAGCCACTGAAGGAAGTATTAGGACAGGTGACCAAACGCTTGGTCAAAGAGGCAGGTTTTAAGGAGCGTCTTAAAAGGAGGAAAGAGAGGTAGAGAGGCAGGGAGCTTTAGGGAGGGAATTCCAGAGCTTAGGGCCTAGGCAACAGAAGGCACGGGCGCCAATGATGGAGCGATAAAAAACAGGGATGCGCAAGAGGGCAGAATTGGAGGAACGCAGATATCTCGCAGGATTGTAGGGCTGGAGGAGGTTACTGGCAAGGCCTCTCAGTTCTGGGGCCAGAAATATGATAGGAAAACATGTTCAATTTGCACACACATCAAGCCAGCAACAATTTGTTTTTAAGCTTTTATTGTTCTCTCCTATTTGGCAGCAATATACAGGAAACTCTTTGGTATCCGGCACCGACGGGACCGGCGTGGTGCCGGTTGATCAAAAGTTCCGGATAACAAGGCTATTTTTAACAAACAAAAATAAAAAAATCAAGAAATGTACAGTATACAGTATTTGGGTACTCACCTGCGCGGGAGACACACAGTAAAATGGCCGATCAGAAGAGACTCCCGGCAGCGCGGGAGAATCAGACTCCTGTTACTGCAGTGTTCGGACTTCCGACAGCGCCAGGAGGCCAAGTAGTGGCACTTTGGAGAACTACCCCCACTGACTAACTTGGCGTTCGCGGGAGACTCGGACTCGGACTCGGCAACATTGCCGGTTATTTGAGAGGAGTTTTCGGAGTATGATTTTTGCCGGTTAAGAGAGAATTCCGGATATTTAGGTGCCGGTTAAACAAGAGTTTCCTGTATGCTGAGACTTGGCTCCAGGGATAACAGTGCTCTCCAGTAACGTGCCCAAGTGGACATTTTTCATGCCTGAGAGGAGCCCTCGCTGAAGGTTGACAGCCCCTGGGAGAGCTGAGCCCATTGCTGACCCCATCTGAATCTAATCCACACCTTTCCAGCAGGTGCCCCTGGAGAGCAGAAACTTTGGATGCCTTTCCCTTCCTTAGCTTGAGAACGTCTAAGCCAATTGCAATGCCACCCAACTTAAGTCTTCAAGGCAGGTTGTGGTTTACTTAGAAAGTTAGATTTCAAACTGCATGTAAATAAAACATACAGCAAAGAGTTTAATAGTTAAATATTTTTGGGACTTACGTTTGATATTTGAGTTCCGCACTCAGTCCACCCGACCTTGAGGGCAACATGGGTCAAGTTACCGATGCTCCCATTGCACTGCAAGTTCCCCAGGTATAGAGAAGACACTGGTATATGCTTCTCTTCCAGAAATGATCGTTCCATTATGACTGCGATCTCATGAAGTTTACAGCTTATCATGATCGATTGGGAAGCTGCTTCTACAGTTGTTGGGTTGGTCACCAAGGGTTCTGTACGTCGGAGATTAACATGGAAGACCAAGAATGTTCAGCTGAAATATTTACATTGCTCGCCTGTCAACTTCACGCTTAGTTTAATTATGTACAAACAGGCTGACTGTGGTGGTGTTTATTCCCCCACACAAGCAATAGTTCCAATCCTAGGTGCCCGCTCTTAGAGTCCAAGTATTATTTACCAGAATGAAACCTGGACTCCAAGGGTTTCATTATGAGGAGAGATTACAGGGTTGTATTCCCTGGAATTTAGAAGATTAAGGGTTGATTTGATCGAAGTTTTCAAGACATTAAGGGGAATGGATAGGGTAGATACAGAGAAACTATTTCCGCTGCTAGGGGAGTCTAGGACTAGGGGGTATAGTCCAAAAATTAGAGCCAGACCTTTCAGGAGTGAAGTTAGGAAACACCTACACACAAAGGGTGGTAGAAGTTTGGAACTCTCTTCCGCAAACGGCAATTGATGTTAGATCAGTTGTTAATTTTAAATCGGAGATTGATTTTTGTAAACCAACTTCCAACTTTCCTTGCTGATTATCTCAGAACCCTTTCCAATACATAATTTGCCTTGAACTCACTCTGCATGACAATCAGAAAGGAGCGAATTACCCCACAGATAAAAGAAAAGTTAATTATATTGGTTGAATTTTTTCCCCCCACTGAGGACAGATGTAGCCTAGTTACCTCAGCAGCTGCTGAGACAGAGGCCGAGGACCTCTGGGAGATGTTTGCCAGATCAGGGAAATGACATTTAGTGTGGGGTAGGGTATCCTTAAGGATTGGATAGGGTAGCTAGAGAGAAACTATTTCCCCTGGTGGAGCAGTCCAGAATCTTAAAGTTAAATCTAGGTCATTCAGAGGTGATTTCAGGAAACACTTCTTCACACAAAGGGTTGTGAAAATCTAGAACTCACTCCCCCAAAAAGCTGTTGAGGTCAATTGAAAATTTCAAAACCGAGATTGACAGATTTTTTATTAGGTAAGGGTCTTAAGGGATATTGAACGAGGGAGGGTAAATGGGGTTGAGGTACAGATCAGCCATGATCTCATTGAAGGACAGAACAGGCACGGGGGAGGGGGGGGTGAATTTCCTACTCCTGTTCCTATCCTAAAGAGAGATTGAAAATATGAAGGCAGCTATAAATAATCTGAACAAATGAAATTAAACAGCCACTAAGAATAGACTGGTTTTACCTCTGCAATTTCTGCCAGGTTGAACTGGGTTTACATCCACAAAACTGTCAGAACAGCTACAGGTGTAGGACCCCTCCGTGTTTATACACTTTGCATTGAGCGAGCAGTCATTGTCGTCAAGTGAGGCACACTCGTTGTAATCTGCAATAAAGAGGTGAAAGGAAAATGAAGAGACAAAGGTTTGAGTGGCCTACCATTGATTCGCCATTGGTGCCCCCGCTGTACCTATACAACAATCGTAGAAAGACAGCTACTGCTGCACGCCTTTGTTCAAAACAAATTGCTGCGGCCACTATAGAAATGCTGGAATTATGCCTTGGCCTGGGGCAATCGAACAATGGATTCTTACCAGTCATTCCCCAAGGGGGCAAGGTCCCAATTTTTACCTTTGTAGCTGAGATGAGGTTCTGAGTGCAAGCCAAGGGCTTTTCCCCCATGGAGGGAGGAAGAGGAGAAACGTCAATGGTCTCTCAGCCTCCGAGGCGCTGCCTCAGCAGAACCGTGTGTAGAGGCCTATAGGTAGCTCTACCTGTCTCGTTTCTCACACTGAGAATGATCTTCATCCTGGAAAACCTAGGGATGAGGAAGACAAAATTTGTTTCACTGCTGGCCATCAATCCAGCCAGTCCCTCATCCCCGAGAGTCAGTGATACCATTATCACCAGTGACTGAGAAATGTAGATAACCTGGAAGCCCACAGTGCAACTACTTTACTGCTACTGGTAAGTTAAGATCATTTTTTATAAAACCTGCATTTATATAGCTCCTTATCATAGAATCATAGAATGATACAGCACTGAAGGAGGCCATTCGGCCCATCGTGTTTGTGCCGGCTCTTTGGTACAGCTATCCAATTACTCCCCAGCCCTGTCCCTATAGCCCTGTAAATTTGTTCCCTTCAAGTATTCATCCAATTCTCGACTGAATGTTACCATTGAATCTGCTTCCACCACCCTTTCAGGCAGTGCAGTCCAGATCACAACAACTCGCTGCGTAAAAAAATGTTGCCTCGTTATCATGTTGCAAAATCTCAAAGCACTTCCCACAGTGAATTACTTTTGAAGTACAATGACTCCTGCGTAGGCAAATACAGCATCCATTCTGTGCCAGAAATGTCCCGCAAACAGCAAGGAATCTATTTTTGTTTGGTGATATCATCTGATGAGACGAATGCTGGGCAGAAAGTCCCTGCTCTTCTTGCCCTGGGACCTTTACTATCTACCTGATCCACCAGAACAGGTAGCTGGGACCTTGGTTTAACATTTCATGCCAATACTTTTCCCTGTTCTCATTCATTTCAACAAAAACATCAATGTGTTGTTCATTAACAACAAGATTGGTTAAAAGTAACATGCTGAAGACAATGTTGTCTATAATTTCACTGCGGTGTCCTGGGCCAATATTTATCCCTCAATCAACATCACTAAAACACATTATCTGGTCATTTATCAGATTGCTGTTTTTGGGATCTTTCTGTGTGCAAATTGACTGTCCCATTTCCTACATTACAACAGTGACTACACTTCAAAAGTAACTCATTGACTGTAAAGCGCTTTGGGACATCCTGATGTCATGAAAGGCGCTGTAGAAATGCATGTTCTTTCTTTTGCAGTAACGGCTGTTAAGGTGGCAAGTCGGATCTTGCTAGGAACATTCCAATCACACACCAAAATATGCTGCCAATGAAACAAATAGTCAGCAGCATTTGTTTGAACAATGACAAGAATGACTGAAGTATCTGGATGATCTGAATGGCTCCTCCTGTTGCAATCCATCCGGAAAGCTACAATTACTGAATGTTGCAGTTGGTGTAGGAGGAGTGGTGCAACAGTTCTGGGCACCCGCAATTGACATCATACTTGTGTGAGATAACAGAAGTCTGCTCTATTGAAAGTTTTATGTTGCCACCCCATTCCCCATTACCTGATATGTCTGTGCTGTCAGGATCAAAGCTAAAAACAGAGCTGTCCTTTAACGATGCCACAAGGTCCATGGTAATTTCGGAAACATTAGCCACCATTTCTTCATCAAAGACCACTTGGAAGTCTACGTTCACACTTCCTTCCCAGAGGGATTTGATCACAATCTTGACTTTCCCAGAAGTAAAAAGTTCTGCAGTGTATTCAGGCAAAGATTTCAAGATCTGCAACCATAAGAAATGTACATTAGTTATGAATGCAATTTTTTTGTGCTCCTCAAAGTGCGGGATGCGAGCAATGGGAAATGGAATATTTTCCAATTTGAGGCACTCAGTGTGGGCATCAGGCTGTCCCAGGTCAGGCACAGCAGGAGATCGATGCAGAGTTCCCTCTGTAGAAGAAGGTGTCTCAGTTCCAACCTCAGAAAAGCACCACTTACCAATCCAATTCGACATTTTTCTATTTCCCAGCCCAGCCATCTTCTGATGAGACTGCCAATTGATGTCAAACTATACAGGGCTGGTCTTTCATCCCATTAATTTAGGCTGGTTGTGACCCCAATTCTCGGTAACATCGAGAATTATATTTAAAAAACAAAGACTTGCCTTTCTATAGTGTCTTTCACGACCTCAGGATGTCCCAAAGCGCTTTACAGCCAATGAAGTATTTTTGAAATGTAGTCACTGTTGTGATATAGGAAACGCGGCAGCCAAAATTGCGCACAGCAAGGTCCCACAAACAGCAATGTGATAAATGACCAGATAATCTGTTTTAGTTATTTTTTTTGAGGGATAAATATTGACCAGGACACCGGGGATAACTCCCCTCCTCTTCTTCAAAATAGCGCCATGGGATCGTTTACGTCCACCCCCGAGAGGGCGGACGAGGCCTCGGTTTAATGTCTCATCTGAAAAACGTCACCTCCAACAGTGCAACGCTCCCTCAGCACTGCACTGAAGTGTCATCTTGGATTATATGCTAAAGTCTATGTAAATACAGTGGCCCCCTATTAGGATGCACAGTGACATACAATACGGCTTTCTGGTTTTCTACATTTTTCTTTGAGTGGGATTTGGTTTCACCAATTTTGGTGTTTCTTGGGGGGAGGAATTCAGTATCGCCCCGTTTGGGGCGCGATTATCGGCCGGGCGCAAAGATTAGCGCCTGGCGCTAATTATCGCCTCCGACTGCAAACTTGACTTTTATCGCCCCTGGAGGTGATTGGAGCGCTAAATCAGGCGCTACACATCTGTCTTAAGGCGCAAAGGCCGAGGAGCGAGGCGCTAACTCAGAGCGCGGGCGCAGCGCAGGTGCTGTCAGTTAACGATGGAACACAGACACACTGGCGCCGGACAGATCTTAAAGGGGAGGGTCGATCTTGCACTCCAGCCACACCCTGCTCATTGGAGCCTTGAATCTCGGCCTGGAAAGACCTGTCCCTAAATCTTCCAGCCAAGGACTATGGAGAGGGTGAGAGAACGAGCTCAGAGCTTCAGCGAGCGGGCCCTGGATGCTCTGGTTGGCGCGGTGGAGCGCAGAAGATCTATACTCTTCCCTGAGAGTGGCAGGAGGCCTTTGCCGCGCGAGTACAGAAGAGTGTGGAGGGAGGTGGCTCAGAGCGTCTCCTCCAGGAGCATGGTGCCCAGGACCCATATACAATGTCGAAAAAAGTTCAACGACCTCACTCGGGTCTTCAGGGTGAGTGGCTTTTTTTCAATACCTCTCCATCCCTCCATCTCAACCTCACTCTATGGCCAGAGGGTCTTAAAACCCCAATGCCCAACACTCATCCAACACCTATGGCCCTCTCATGAAACACACACGCACATTCCACACTTTGCATACAGTAAGGGCTATTCACCTATGGGAGGCACATCAGGCAAGACCATGGCTGCATACAGCAAGGGCTATTCACCTATGGGAGGCACATCAGGCAAGACCATGGCTGTATATTTACTCAGACGCCGTCCTTTTTCTTGCAGGCCAAGCCATCTCATAATAGGAGACAGCAGCAACGGACGGGTGGAGGGCGGCCTCAGCTGCAATCCCTCAGCGATCTTGAGGAGCGCGTCCACAGGATTGTGGCAAGCCGGGTGATCGGTCCCGTCGCCACTGGAGACGCCGACCCCATTCTGGACAGCAATGGTAAGGTCAGCACCTTTTTGTCCTCTGTCGTTCCACTTGTCCCTCACAACACCAGCCTTTGACACTTCCAATCCAACTTACCAAATCGCTGCACTCATTCCTCCCTTACTGCCCCCCTGTCCTCACGCTAAAGCCACTCTTGTACCTCCCTGCTTTCAAATGGTGATTCACCAGCTGAGGAGACAGGCCCTGAAGCTACCAGTGGGAGTTAAGCTGCAGGCGAGGAGGAAGATGAAGGCGGAGCATCAGCGCCACCCTCTCCCGAGGAAGCCCATGCCCACACTGGGAACACGCCTTCCCTGGAGCGGAGCAGGGGGGAAGGGTCTGATGAGGGTGAAGCTCCAGGACCCAGCGGGCTACAGCAATGCGATGGGGGTAGGGAAGCTCGGAGGCCTTCTCCCCGGAGGGAGAGTAGGCCAGCGAGTCCTGCTGCACTGAACGCAGAAGAGGAGCGGCTCATCGCTGAAATGAACACCCAGGCGGTGGACATTCAAACTGAGCTCATGGGTGCAGTGGGAAGGGTGCCCGAATGCATTGAGGCACTGGCAAGGAGTGTGGAGCACTTCGCTGTAGCACAGGCGGATGCCACGCTGAAGCTTAGTGCTGCAATTCAGTCAATGGCTGCCATGACCCCATCTCTGACTGCTCTCATGCAGACTCAGATTGAGGCCACGCGAGCACTGACTGCTGCCATTGTCGCTGGTTCGGACACATTTCCCCGGGGCTCCCACCGCGCCGCAGCAGGCCAGCAATCTGTGCTCCAGCAGATTGCTCCGGATGCTGAAGTGCTGCCCTGTGGGAGTGCCAGTGTGTCGGGCGAGCAGGGAGTTGCTGTCCTCTCTCAAGATGACAGCATTCCTGCTGCCACCACTGTCACTTCTCCACTGCACTTGCCACCGCCTGTAGGACAGACTGCTGCCGCCCATGCAAAGTTGGTGCAGTCTGCAGCCGGGCCCTCCAGGCCCAGAGCTGGTCGAGGCCGTCCTTCAAGGGCATCTGCAGTCTCAGGTTCTGACAATCAGCAGCCTTTCACCAGCCTTGCTGCAGCCACTGGGGTCCCATTACGGAGAGCAGTAGGGTGGGAAGGGGGGAAGTGCGCAAGGGAAGGAGATCACCCTCGAAGGGCAAAAAGTAGGAGGTGTGACAAAATGTTGGTCATTTTTTTATTGAAGGCCGAGGTTCGTGGTCCAACTTTTGTTTAGTGTTTTGGACATTATCTCCAGGTTATGAGAACCAGTAATGTTAATGACTGTGTTTTTGTGTTTCTTTCTATTAGTTTGTCATGAGGAAATGACACACACAGAGTTTGTAAAATAAATAAGTTTTTGTATTCAAAATGTACATGTTTGGTCTTTGGAATCATTGCTGCTTTGGCTGGCTTAGGGGTTGCGGGTTGATTTCATTCATGTTGTTCTCAATGGCAGAAGCCATTTCCTCAGCAGGGGCCTAGAAGCGGCTTGCTATCAGCCGTTGACGGACGGCCCTTCCAGTTTCTACATTGTGGGCCGCCCTCCCGCCTTGGTGCTGCTGATGATCATCCTCCTCCTCTTCCTCCTCCTCCTCTGGTGGTGCTCCAAAGCCTGGTGGCATTGGCTGGGTCCTGAGGATTGCCAGGTTATGCAGCATGCAGCACACAACTACGAAGTGGGAAACTCGCTCAGGCGAGTACTGCAGGGCTCCTCCAGAATGGTCCAGACAGCGGAACCGTTGCTTGAGCACGCCGATTGTGTGCTCAACAATGTTCCTGGTAGCTTGATGGCTCTCGTTGTACCGCAGCTCAGCAGGGGTGTTGGGCGTACGGAGCGGTGTCGTCAGCCAGGTGCTCAGTGGATATCCCTTGTCCCCGAGAAGACAACCAACTAGCTGATGCGGTGCCTGGAAAAGTTCTGCCACAGTGGTCTGGCGCAGGATGAATGCATCGTGGCAGCTGCCAGGATAGTGGGCATTGACAGCGAGTATCAGCTGTCTGTGGTCACAGACCAACTGAACATTTAAGGAATGGAACCCCTTTCTGTTGCGGAAATCCTCGGCATTCTCATGCGGAGCACGCAAAGCCACATGCGTGCAGTCAATGGCACCCTGCACCATGGGGAAGCCCGCTATCCTAGCAAGGCCCATTGTGCGTTCTTGCTGCTTGTCTGGGGTCATGGGGAAAGAGATGTACTCTCGTCTCCTTTTATAGAGGGCATTTGTGACCTGACGGATGCAGCAATGCACCGCGAACTGGGAGATATTGGCGATGTCCCCATTAGCTGATTGAAATGAGCCAGTGGCATAAAAGTTCAGAGCCACTGTGATCTTCACTGCCACCGACAGAGACGTCCTGGACCTCAGTTGAGGCTGCAGATCTGGCTGCAGCAGGTGGCAGAGCTCAGTGACTACCTCCTTGCTGAAGCGCAGCCTTCGCAAACCCTGCTCCTCAGACAGATTAATATATGTGAATTGTTGGCGATATACCCTGGGAGGGTAAGGTCTCCTGTACAGAGGCCTGTTGGCCCTCCTCCGTCTGGCCATGATTGCCACTCTCTCTCTGCGTCTCTGTGTCCTCCGATTCTGGTGGCACAGGACGACGCCCCCAATCAGTGCAGCCCCCATAGTCTCTTAGCAAGCAAAGTTATGAAGGTCAAAAACCAAAGTACCTGCAAAGTTATGATCAGTAGCCAAAACTACCTCACACAGCGTTGACTCAGTGCAGAAGTCTTTCTTTCTCTCTCTCCGAATCTCTCTCAGAACGAGTGGTGCAAAAATGTCTACCACAGAGAAAGACAGGAAGAGGCCCCCTTTAAATAGAGCCCCCCAGCCCCACAGCGACTGGGGAGCGTTCCAGTCTTCCGGTCGTTGGTTGCGCCAGGCGGAAAGGATGGGGGCGCCACTCAATTTCCGCTCCGGGGCGCCACAAGGGTGTTGCACCCTCGTATGACATCAAGATCTGCGTGCGCAGGAGATCGCGGCGGTAAAGTTTAGCAAAATGTCTAGTTAATTTCGCGAGCGGCGCAAACATCGCTGCGCCCGGGCGCTAGTTGCTTTGCGCCCCATTAGCGCCCTCTTAAGGCGCTAACGGGAGGCGCAACCAACTGAATTTTTCCCCCATGATCTTTTAATTTTATTTTGTTAATTAAGTCACAATTGGTGTAAACCCAGGTTTTCTGGCATCGTCAAGCAAGTGGAATGCAGCGGACAGACTTATGAAGAGCTCTTGGTAAGAATACTTTGGTGCATTTTTAGTTTTCTTCTGTGTTTTTAAACACAATAGCTGGTTTCACAATTTTGTATTTGTCGAGGTTTTGTTGGTTGAAACCGAAATCTAGGAACCCAAGACATAATCCACACCACTTATTGCACTCTCAATTATTGGACTATGAGAAGCAAGTCTGATATAAACTGGCTAGACTGCTGTAAAATATACACATACCTGTGCAATAAATTGCGCTCTAAAGGTCTTGAATTTGTCACTGCTGCTGTTTCTCAGCCCTTCGCTGAACATTAAGTTTGTTATCCTTGTTCTTCCTCCCAGGATGCGTGCAGCTGTGGGATGGTGTGAACAGTCAGTAAATACTTTCAATGTTAGCCCTCGAGATGATTGAATCTGCCAAGGTTTGGAGATTTGGTTAGGTTCGGTTTCGGTTCATTTTGGTTTGATTAATCACAATCGATTCTGATTTGGTCTAACCTGAAGCTGCACTCGCAACCCAAATCAAAGCTACTTTTGCACCAAAGGAGCGTGCCCAGAGTCTACATTAGCGTCCAAGTATGAATGAGCTGGGGTTCAGAGAAACTTACAACACTGTCAATCCACGTGTGTTGGAGGGTTAATGCCACTTGTTTCATTGAAGTGGAAGCAGTGTTCCAGTTCCCATGTTTCTACTCCAAGTCTGTGCTTTACACAGAGGAGCGCCGCATCCCTGCAGAGTCTGGCTCAGGAAATATAGAGGAAAGTGGGGAGTGCAACAATTGGAGATCGCTCTTCTGAAACAGGAGCGCAAAAGTAAAAGGAGCCTCAGGACAGCCTTTCTAGTCCTTGTGGGCTGTTGCAAGTCCCCAAACAGTAGATAGGAACCTGTGCCCATATCTTGTTGGGGAAAGGCCTATCATTCAGAGGCCACTAAGCATAGCCATATATTTGTTAACAGCCTAGAAAAAAAGGAGAATTTTTCAGATTTTAAACGATTGTATATTTCAAAATGGTTTAGTAACATTTTCAGATTTGCTGTACAAAAAGGAGGCTCGTGGCTTTTCTGAAGAGGCTTTAAAATTGAGTAAAGGCAGCAAATATTAATGATAAGGGAGAAAACTTTGGCGACCAGCATTGTGGGAAGGAAAGGGAAGAAGCCCGATTAGGCCTATCGTGCTGGGACCTGACTGGTCTGAAAATCCATGTGGCTGTGCGACTCCTGACCATACAAGCATTACAGTGATGGACTTTGGAAAAGTAGCCATGAGGAGGGGGAAAGCCATCATTGGATGGACTTTATTGAAGGAATTTCATTGTTAAACTCCAGGGGAAAGGCTGGTATAACTGGGTTGAAATTTAAAAATATCACTCTCTTTCCTTCCATCATCTGACCTGTCCATCCTTTCTGGCTCTACATGCATTTTCTAGTAAAAAAATTATGGTGACATTTTGATGCCATTGCTTTCAAGCTGGAGGTATATATTGAAATCAGGTTCAGGGTCTGCAGCTACTGCAACAAAGTTCGATACCTGCCAGTAATTTAGGATGTACAGTGTATTCATTGATTTTAATTGTCTCCCTTAACTGTATGGAGAGCAGATGCTGCTTAATCAGGCCTAATTACAGAGTGCCACAACACCCCCCACACACTCTCTGCTCCTCCAACACTGGTTTACTGTTTATTTTCCATCCCCTGGAGGTAATTTTGACTTTGGGCGATAGTGTGAAGGGAGCAATATCGAATCAGCTGTCCATCATCTGCTCTGACTGATCCCTTTATAATTTTACATAACTCTATCACATCACCACTAGATCTTATCTGTTCGAATGACTACAACCCTAGTTTCTCAAGTCTTTCTTCATGTTAGTATTTCGTCATACCAGATAGCAATCCGTGCTGCACCCTTTCTATTGCCTCATTAGTCTTCCTATAAAAGTGAGAAGTCGCACAACACCAGGTTATAGTCCAACAGTTTTATTTGAAATCACAAGCTTTTGGAGCGCTGCTCCTTCGTCAGGTGACTTCACCTGACGAAGGGGCAGCAGCTCCAAAAGCTTGTGATTTCAAATAAAACTGTTGGACTATAACCTGGTGTTGTGCGACTTCTCACTTTTGTCCACTCCAGTCCAACACCGGCATCTCCACATCAAGTCTTCCTATAGTGTGGGGCCCAAAACTGTTTATAGTACTCCAATTGTGGTCTACATAGAACATAAGAACATAAGAATTAGGAGCAGGAATAGGCCATTTGGCCCTTCGAGTCTGCTCCGCCATTCAATAAGATCATGGCTGATCTTCTACCTCATCTCCACTTTCCTGCACTATCACCACATCCCTTGATTCCCTTAATATTCAAAAATCTATCGCTCTCTGTCTTGAATATACTCAACGACTGAGCCTCCACAGCCTGCTGGGGTAGAGAATTCCAAAGATTCACCACCCTCTGAGTGAAGAAATTTCTCCTCATCTCAGTCCTAAATGGCCGACACCTTATTCTGAGACCGTGACCCCTGGTTCTAGGCTCCCCAGCCAGGGGAAATATCCTCCCTGCATCTACCCTGTCAAGCCCTGTAAGAATTTTGTATGTTTCAATGAGATCACCTCTCATTCTTCTAAACTCTAGAGAATATAGGCCTAGTCTACTCAATCTCTCCTCATAGGACAATCCCCCCATCCCAGGAATCAGTCTGTGAACCTTCGTTGCACTCCCTCTATGGCAAGTATATCCTTCCTTAGGTAAGGAGACCAAAACTGTACACAATACTCCAGGTGTGGTCTCACCAGGGCCCTATATAATTGCAGTAAGACATCCTTACTCCTATACTCAAATCCTCTTCATGGAAAGTAAAAGCAGGAGAGATGTAGAAGAGGAGGCTGATTCAATAGTGCCCGTTTTATACTATTGCCCAAAGTCAAAATTACCCCCTGATCTTTCAGTTACTGTGCCCCCACTCTGGACTAGTGACGCCAGTGAATTTCACTGGATTATCCCCATTAGCTTTTTTCAGATACGGAAGCAATATTCAGGTCCTGAACAGACCTAGGTTTGAAAGACACTTAACACCTGCTATGGGACAAGTAACATTTTTTTGGAAGCATCTTTAGAAATAGAGGATATCTGGATGCACCACTAAAAGTCAGAGGAGATAAGGTCAAGAATGGCAATAGATGAAGGTCCAAGGGTGAGGACATCAAAAATTAAAGTTGGTAGCTGTTGGGTGGGACTTATGAAACACGTGAAGAAACTGTAGTCGGGGTGTGCTGTTTCTGCCCTTGCCAGCCCACGATCTTCCTGTCCATTACAACAAATATCACAACCTGACAAGGACACAAGCAGAAAATGTCAGCAAGTGTCTTTGAGGAATTGTGAGAACCAAGAACAAGTGATTGAGGGTAAAATTGATAACCACAAGTAAGGTGGGGGGGGGGCAAATAAAAGGGTGGAAAAAATAAAATATAAATGTGATTGGAGCTGAGGTTATGATCTAAAATTGTTGAACTCGATATTGAGTCCAGAGGGCTGTAGCATGCCTAAACGAAAGATGAGGTGCTGTTCCTCGAGCTTACGCTGCGCTTCCGTGGAACAGTGTAATAGGCCGAGGACGGTGAGGTCAGAGTGGGAGTGAAGCGGTGAATTAAAGTGACAGGCCACCGGGAGCTCGGGGTCCCCCTTACGGACTGAACGGAGGTGTTCCGCAAAGCGGTCACCCAATCTGCGTTTGGTCTCCCCAATGACCAAACGCAGATTGGGTGACCGCTTTGCGGAACACCTCCGTTCAGTCCGTAAGGGGGACCCCGAGCTCCCGGTGGCCTGTCACTTTAATTCACCGCTTCACTCCCACTCTGACCTCACCGTCCTCGGCCTATTACACTGTTCCACGGAAGCGCAGCGTAAGCTCGAGGAACAGCACCTCATCTTTCGTTTAGGCACGCTACAGCCCTCTGGACTCAATATCGAGTTCAACAATTTTAGATCATAACCTCAGCTCCAATCACATTTATATTTTATTTTTTCCACCCTTTTATTTGCCCCCCCCCCCCACCTTTTTTTTCCTCCTAGAAGCTGGCAGCTGTCCTTCATTCTGCCAGTGGATTTCACACTTCTTTCAGCCTTAATCTGTCACATTAACACCACCTCTAGCCTTGCATATCTCTTAATGTCTCTTAATGTCTCTTCATCTCCCCCTTTGTTCTTTTATCCCCTCCCCCTTTTCCCAGCTTTACTCTGGCCTTAAATCTATTTGATTTCCGGCTCTTCACAGTTCTGATGAAAGGTCATCGACCTGAAACGTTAACTCTCTTTCTCTCTCCACGGATGCTGCCTGGCCTGCTGAGTTTTTCCAGCGTTTTCTGTTGTTATTTCAGATTTCCAGCATCCGCAGTATTTTGCTATCGTATAACTCTTCGTACCTGTTTTTACTTCTTGTACTTTAGCTTTGCTTTCTTTCCCACAGAGCCGAGAGACGACCCTGACGGTGTACAACACTCCAGTCTCCAGGTTTGACACAGTCCAGCTCTGTTCCTCGGTCTTTGCATCAACCACAATACTATTGTCCTTCCAAAGTTGCACGACAAACTCTTGGTTGATTGTGGCATCAGCTTCCCAAATCACGTTTAGACTGTTGCTTGTGACATTAAAGGCGATGAGGCTTGTGATCGATGAAGGAACTAGGGGATAAAAATGAATAGTATGGGGTTTTTTTAATTTTAAGATGGCAAGAATTTCTAAAAATCTCTCTGTAATTTCTCTAAAATAACTGTGACATAAATGATATTGTACACTGATTGAAAGACAATAGCTTCGCTCACCACAAGCCATAGTAGACATTTGTGTGGAAGATGAAGTGAACGTTTGAGCAGAGTTGGGTGTTAATTGGTCCAGGGCAAGGCTGTTCCTTTGATTGTTGGCATTAGATATGGACATTTCTGTTTCCGCCTTGGTTGGACTGAGGGCTGTAAAATCGGGAAGGTGATTAGTTTTCCAGCTCTTACCTTTAACATATGCTCTATACCCAAAGGTTACTTTTTTATTCAAATCTATAGCCCTGCACTGTTACCTGTTTTTACATTCAGCTCTGTGGCAATGCTCTCTTGCTCACAGACTCTAGACACGACGCTCACAGTGTACTCAGTCCCGGACTCCAACCCTGATGCTGTCCATTCCATTTCCTGCGTCTCTGTTTCACTCACGATGCTATCATTCTTTAACACCTGCACAACAAAGGTCTGCTCTTCACTGGTATCTGTTGTCCAAGTTACTTGAAAACCACTGCTGGTCACACTGGAAACCGCTAAGTTGGTAACTGAAGACGGAGCTGTTGAAGAGTTAAAAGAACCAATTAGTGAGCTTCACACAGCAACATGGTCATCATAACCCTGAGTATGAGGGGAGCTACATTTTTCTTAATTTGTTCTCAGATGACGCTGGCAAGGCCACATTTATTGCCCCATCCCTATTTACCCTGAGAAGGTGCTGGTGGGCCTTCTCTTTGAACCTCTGCAGTCCTTGTGGCGATGGTGCTCCAATTACGGTGTTAGGTAAAGAATTCCAGGATATTGACCCAGTGATGATGAAGGAACGATGATATATGTCCGCGTCAGATTGGTATGTGGCTTTTGGGGAACTTGGAGGTGATGGTGTTCCCATGACATTGTTGCTCTTGTCCATAACGATATAATGATGACACTGGTGCTACAGCAATAATCATTATTTTCAGAATACTTTTTTTTTTAATTTTAGTGGCTTTGCCATCTAATCTCCTCTGGAAGTGCACTGACTAAGGTGTTTGTGTACAATTTTAAAGCAGTCAATGACCCATTAAAAATAAATCTTCATTGAAACAGAGGAACTTTACAAGACCACGTTAAACAGTGAGCTACTAGAGGAAATTAAGTCATTAGAGAGACACACAGAACTCCATAGAAGGGTAACAGCCATCCAATATGTACGGTATAACCAAGGGACTCTTTGCCGTTAATCCTGCCATGGCCTTGCCTTTGCAGCATTCTCCAGCCTTATATTCCATTCCGTGCTCTCTGGACTTCTGACTCCAGCCTTTTGTACATCCTCTCCCTTTGGCCGACCAATCTCAGAGCCGACTCTCCATCGTCTTGAAATCTCCCAGGAACCAATCATGTGGACTGTACTCTCACATTCCCTGTCTAGATTTTATGGCCCTTCCTTCAAATAATTCTTCTCAAGGCCGCTCTCCTTTACCTCGATTCTGTTATTCAGTTCTTCTGTTTTGCTTTTTTCCCTTGTAGGATGCAAGAAGAGGAAGAATCAAGGGTCTCCAGCATGGAACAGGAAGAGACTATCCTGTTCCTTCCAGTAAACCACGTATGATGTGGAGAATACATTCCAACCAGCACTGTTCCCAAATGAAGGCTCAATGCACGCATACTACATTGACGCAGGTGTTAACCCATCTTAAATGCACCGTGGAATTTAGCATGAGCGTGTACAGAAATAACACAGACAGAAAGACATGTCCAGAGACTCTAGAGCTGACTGAGTGCTGGCAGTGAGGAACAGCACTCACTACTGGAGCTGGTATGGAAATCATAGGCCCACAATGACGAATCTTCCGTCCATTTAAATTATTGCCTGACCATCGTTCCCTAGGAGTGCCACTCCTAACTGGGAGCACCAAATCGAGGAATCAGAACTTCTCTCCAAGTTATTTCAAACCATGTGAGAGGTAATTGACTACAGGTAAAACTTTGAAGAAAAAAATAACATGCTGACCATTTTCCTATGACTGAGCACGAGCGGCAGGACACGTTGCTTAGCATCTATGCAGTTATTTTAAACATTATGACGTCTGCCCTTTTTCCTCAGGGTGCACGAGCTTCACTTGTCCGTGTACATTTCAGGCCACGTGAACGTACATTGCTACATTCAGGGGAAAACATCTGCAAACGGAGGCTTTGGAGAAGCTAAAAGGAAATGTCATTGAATATGCATCGCTGCAAAAATGCAGTCGCTTTGCATTTTTCAACAGTTATTCTGGCTCTCCCAGTACTGTTAAAACATTTCATTCATAGTGCGTCATTACAGGCGTCATAGCCAGAGAATTGCTGGTGACGAGGAGCCTCACACCATCCCGCCCACCCCCTCCTCCCCCTCTCGCCTCCCCCACCAGTGCGCCATGCTGCAACTTTACAACAGGCACTTGTAGCAGGTTTTTTTTTGTTTATGGGATGTGGGCGTCGCTGGCAAGGCCAGCATTTATTGCCCATCCCTAATTGCCCTCGAGAAGGTGGTGGTGAGCCGCCTTCTTGAGCCGCTGCAGTCCGTGTGGTGAAGGTACTCTCTCAGTGCTGTTAGGGAGGGAGTTCCAGGATTTTGACCCAGCGACGATGAAGGATCGGTGATATACTTCTAAGTCAGGATGGTGTGTGACTTGGAGGGGAACCTGGAGGTGGTGGTGTTCCCATGCGCCTGCTGCCCTTGTCCTTCTAGGTGGAAGAGGTCGCGGGTTTGGGAGGTGCTACCGAAGAAGCCTTGGCGAGTTGCTGCAGTGCATCTTGTAGATGGTACACACTGCAGCCACGGTACGCCGGTGGTGGAGGGAGTGAATGTTTAAGGTGGTGGATGGATGTCAATCAAGCGGGCTGCTTTGTCCTGGATGGTGTCGAGCTTCTTGAGTGTTGTTGGAGCTGCGCTCATCCAGGCAAGTGGAGAGTATTCCATCACACTCCTTACTTGTGCCAAGCATCTGGTTATGTGGAGAGACTAGAGAAGCTGGGGTTTTTCTTCTTAGAGCAGAGAAGGTTAAGAGAAGATTTGATGGAGGTGTTCAAAATCATGAACGGTTTTGATAGAGTAAATAAGGAGAAACTCTTTCCAGCAGCACCAGAGGACACAGATTTAAGGTGATTGGCAAAAGATCCAGAGGCAACATGAGGAAACATTTTTTTACACAGTGAGTTATTGTGATCTGGAATGCACTGCCTGAAAGAGTGGTGGAAGCAGATTCAATAGTGACATTCAAAAGAGAATTGGATAAATACTTGAAGGGGAAAAAAAATTACAGAGCTATGGGGAAAGAGCAGGGGAGTGGGATGAATTGGATAGCTCTACCAAAGAGCCAGCACAGGCACGATGGGTCAAATGGCCTCCTTCTGTGCTGTATCATTCTGTTTCAGGTCTAGTTTTACATTGAGTTTTAGCCCAACAGGCATGACTGTATTTTTTGTATTCAGAGGAGCAATAGTTAAGTCCCATGTAAGTGTCAGCTGTGGCTCAGTTGGTCGCACTGTCGTCTCTGAGTCAGAACATAAGAACATAAGAATTAGGAGCAGGAGTAGGCCATTCGGTGGGCCTTCTCTTTGAACCTCTGCAGTCCTTGTGGCGATGGTGCTCCAATTACGGTGTTAGGTAAAGAATTCCAGGATATTGACCCAGTGATGATGAAGGAACGATGATATATGTCCGCGTCAGATTGGTATGTGGCTTTTGGGGAACTTGGAGGTGATGGTGTTCCCATGACATTGTTGCTCTTGTCCATAACGATATAATGATGACACTGGTGCTACAGCAATAATCATTATTTTCAGAATACTTTTTTTTTAAATTTTAGTGGCTTTGCCATCTAATCTCCTCTGGAAGTGCACTGACTAAGGTGTTTGTGTACAATTTTAAAGCAGTCAATGACCCATTAAAAATAAATCTTCATTGAAACAGAGGAACTTTACAAGACCACGTTAAACAGTGAGCTACTAGAGGAAATTAAGTCATTAGAGAGACACACAGAACTCCATAGAAGGGTAACAGCCATCCAATATGTACGGTATAACCAAGGGACTCTTTGCCGTTAATCCTGCCATGGCCTTGCCTTTGCAGCATTCTCCAGCCTTATATTCCATTCCGTGCTCTCTGGACTTCTGACTCCAGCCTTTTGTACATCCTCTCCCTTTGGCCGACCAATCTCAGAGCCGACTCTCCATCGTCTTGAAATCTCCCAGGAACCAATCATGATGACTGTGCTCTCACATTCCCTGTCTAGATTTTATGGGCCTTCCTTTCAAATAATTCTTCTCAAGGCCGCTCTCCTTTACCTCGATTCTGTTATTCAGTTCCTTCTGTTTTGCTTTTTTCCCTTGTAGGATGCAAGAAGAGGAAGAATCAAGGGTCTCCAGCATGGAACAGGAAGAGACTATCCTGTTCCTTCCAGTAAACCACGTATGATGTGGAGAATACATTCCAACCAGCACTGTTCCCAAATGAAGGCTCAATGCACGCATACTACATTGACGCAGGTGTTAACCCATCTTAAATGCACAGTGGAATTTAGCATGAGCGTGTACAGAAATAACACAGACAGAAAGACATGTCCAGAGACTCTAGAGCTGACTGAGTGCTGGCAGTGAGGAACAGCACTCACTACTGGAGCTGGTATGGAAATCATAGGCCCACAATGACTAATCTTCCGTCCATTTAAATTATTGCCTGACCATCGTTCCCTAGGAGTGCCACTCCTAACTGGGAGCACCAAATCGAGGAATCAGAACTTCTCTCTAATTATTTCAAACCATGTGAGAGGTAATTGACTACAGGTAAAACTTTGAAGAAAAAAATAACATGCTGACCATTTTCCTATGACTGAGCACAAGCGGCAGGACACGTTGCTTAGCATCTATGCAGTTATTTTAAACAATATGACGTCTGCCCTTTTTCCTCAGGGTGCACGGGCTTTACTTGCCCGTGTACATTTCAGGCCACGTGAACGTACATTGCTACATTCAGGGGAAAACATCTGCAAACGGAGGCTTTGGAGAAGCTAAAAGGAAATGTCATTGAATTTGCATCGCTGCAAAAATGCAGTCGCTTTGCATTTTTCAACAGTTATTCTGGCTCTCCCAGTACTGTTAAAACATTTCATTCATAGTGCGTCATTACAGGCATCATAGCCAGAGAATTGCTGGTGACGAGGAGCCTCACACCATCCCGCCCACCCCCTCCTCCCCCTCTTGCCTCCCCCACCAGTGCGCCATGCTGCAACTTTACAACAGGCACTTGTAGCAGGTTTTTTTTCGTTTATGGGATGTGGGCGTCGCTGGCAAGGCCAGCATTTATTGCCCATCCCTAATTGCCCTCGAGAAGGTGGTGGTGAGCCACCTTCTTGAGCCGCTGCAGTCCGTGTGGTGAAGGTACTCTCTCAGTGCTGTTAGGGAGGGAGTTCCAGGATTTTGACCCAGTGACGATGAAGGATCGGCGATATACTTCTAAGTCAGGATGGTGTGTGACTTGGAGGGGAACTTGGAGGTGGTGGTGTTCCCATGCGCCTGCTGCCCTTGTCCTTCTAGGTGGAAGAGGTCGCGGGTTTGGGAGGTGCTTCCGAAGAAGCCTTGGCGAGTTGCTGCAGTGCATCTTGTAGATGGTACACACTGCAGCCACAGTACGCCGGTGGTGGAGGGAGTGAATGTTTAAGGTGATGGATGGGATGCCAATCAAGCGGGCTGCTTTGTCCTGGATAGTGTCGAGCTTCTTGAGTGTTATTGGAGCTGCACTCAACCAGGCAAGTGGAGAGTATTCCATCACATTCCTGACTTGTGCCAAGCATCTGGTTTAGTGGAGAGACTAGAGAAGCTGGGGTTTTTCTTCTTAGAGCAGAGAAGGTTAAGAGGAAATTTGATGGAGGTGTTCAAAATCATGAACGGTTTTGATAGAGTAAATAAGGAGAAACTCTTTCCAGCAGCACCAGAGGACACAGATTTAAGGTGATTGGCAAAAGAGCCAGAGGCAACATGAGGAAACATTTTTTTACACAGTGAGTTATTGTGATCTGGAATGCACTGCCTGAAAGAGTGGTGGAAGCAGATTCAATAGTGACATTCAAAAGAGAATTGGATAAATACTTGAAGGGGAAAAAAAATTACAGAGCTATGGGGAAAGAGCAGGGGAGTGGGATGAATTGGATAGCTCTACCAAAGAGCCAGCACAGGCACGATGGGTCAAATGGCCTCCTTCTGTGCTGTATCATTCTGTTTCAGGTCTAGTTTTACATTGAGTTTTAGCCCAACAGGCATGACTGTATTTTTTGTATTCAGAGGAGCAATAGTTAAGTCCCATGTAAGTGTCAGCTGTGGCTCAGTTGGTCGCACTGTCGTCTCTGAGTCAGAACATAAGAACATAAGAATTAGGAGCAGGAGTAGGCCATTCGGCCCCTCGAGCCAGCTCTGCCATTCAATAAGATCATGGCTGATCATCGACCTCAACTCCACTGTCCTGCACTATCCCCATTACCCTTGATTCCCCTAATATTCAAAAATCTATCGATCTCTGTCTTGAATATATACTCAACGACTGAGCCTCTGGGGTAGAAAATTCCAAAGATTCACCACCCTCTGACTGAAAAACTTTCTCCTCATCTCAGTCCTAAATGGCCGACCCCTTATTCTGAGACTGTGACCCCTGGTTCTAGACTCCCCAGCCAGGGGAAACATCCTCCCTGCATCTACCCTGTAAAGCCCTGTAAAAAGTTTGTATGTTTCAATGAGATCACTGTACACAATACTCCAGGTGTGGGCTCACCCTATATAATTGCAGTAAGATGTCTTTACTCTTGTACTCAAATCCTCTTGTAATAAAGGCCAGCATACCATTTGCTTTCATAGTTGCTTGCTGTAACCTGCATGTTAACTTTCAGTGATTCGTGTACAAGGACGGGAAACATAGAAGCATAGAAGATAGGAGCAGGAGTAGGCCATTCGGCCCCTCGAGCCTGCTCCGCCATTCAATGCAATCATGGCTGATCATCCAAATTCAGTACACTGTCCCTGCTTTCTCCCCATATCCCTTGGTCCCTTTAGCCTTAAGAAATATATCTAACTCCTTCTTGAATATATTTAATTAATTGGCCTCAACTGCCTTCTGTGGTAGAGAATTCCACAGGTTCACCACTCTCTGGGTGAAGAAATTCCTCCTCATCTCAGTCCTAAATGGCTTACCCCTTATCCTTAGACTGTGACCTCTGGTTCTGGACTCCCCCGCCATCGGGAACATCCTTCCTGCATCTAGTCTGTCTAGTCCTGTTAGAATTTTATAAGTTTCAATGAGATCCCCTCTCATTCTTCTAAACTCTAGCGAATATAAGCCTAATCGACCCAATCTCTCTTCATACGTCATTCCTGCCATCCCAGGTATCAGCCTTGTGAATCTTCGCTGAACTCCTTCCATGGCAAGGACATCCTTCCTCAGATAAGGCGACCAAAACTGCACACAGTACTCAAGGTGTGGTCTCACCAAGGCCCTGTACAACTGCAGCAAGACATCCTTGCTCCTGTACTCGAATCCTCTCACTATGAAGGCCAACATACCATTTGCCTTCTTAACCGCCTGCTGCACCTGCATGCTTACCTTCAGCGACTGGTGCACAAGGACACCCAGGTCTTGTTGCACTTCCCCTTTTCCCAATCTATTGCCGTTCAGATAATAATCTGCCTTCCTGTTTTTGCCACCAAAGTGGATAACCTCGCATTTATCCACATTATACTGCATCTGCCATGCATCTGCCCAATCACCCAACCTGTCCAAATCATACTGGAGTTTCTCTGCATCCTCCTCACAGCACACACGTCCACCCAGCTTTGTGTCATCTGCAAACTTGGAGATATTACATCTAGTTCCCTCGTCTAGATCATAAATATATATTGTGAATAGCTGGGGTCCTAGCACCGATCCCTGCGGTACCCCACTAGTCACTGCCTGCCACTCGGAAAAAGACCCGTTTATTCCAACTCTTTGCTTTCTGTCTGCCAACCAGTTTTCTATCCAAGTCAGTGCCTTACCCCCAATCCCATGTGCTTTAACTTTGCACGCTAATCTCTTATGCGGGACCTTATCGAAAGCCTTCTGAAAGTCCAAATACACCACATCCACTTGTTCTCCCTTATCTATTCTACTAGTTACATCCTCAAAAAATTCCAGTAGATTAGTCAAGCATGATTTAACTCTTCTAAATCCATGTTGACTTTGTCCAATCCTGTCACCGTTTTCCAAGTGCTCTGCTATTACATCTTTTATGATGGACTCTAGCATTTTCCCCACTACCGATGTCAGGCTTACTGGTCTATAATTCCCCGTTTTCTCTCTACCACCTTTTTTAAATAGTGGGGTTACATTAGCTACCCTCCAATCCATGGGAACTGTTCCAGAGTCTATAGAATTTTGGAAGATGATCAGCAATGCATCTACTATTTCTAGGGCCACTTCCTGAAGTACCCTAGGATGTAGATTATCAGGCCCTGGGGATTTATCGGCCTTCAATCCCGTCAATTTCCCTAACACCATTTCCCTACAAATACTGATTTCATTCAGTTCCTCCCTCTCATTAGACCCTATGTTCCCCGACATCTCTGAGAGGTTATTTGTGTCCTCCTTTGTGAAGACAGAACCAAAGTATGTATTTAATTGGCTGCCATTTCTTTGTTCCCCATTATAAGTTCCCCTGATTCTGACTGCAAGGGACCTACGCTTGACTTCACCAATCTTTTTCTCTTCACATATCTATAGAAGCTTTTACAGTCAGTTTTTATGTTCCCTGCAAGCTTACTCTCATACTCTATTATCCCACTCCAGAGACATGAGCACAAACCTTAGACAGAATTGTGGGAGTGCTGCACTGTCGGAGGTGCCATCTTTTGGATGTAACGTTAAACCGAGGCCCCGTCTGCCCTCAGCCAATCAACCAACAGCACTAAAACTGATTATCTGGTCATTATCACATTGCTGTTAATGGAACCTTGCTGTGCACAAATTGGCTGCCCAGTTTCCTACCTTACAACAGTGACTATACTTCAAACGTAGTTTATTGGCTGTAAAACGCTTTAGGACATCATTAGGTGGTGAAAAATGCTATATAAATACAAGTCTTTCTTTTCTTTATACATTATGACAAATCTACTATTTGCCTTTTCTACTGTTTATTTATCTATTTACCGTTGATAAATCTGCGTGCTAGTTTATTGGGCCACCACGGTGGCAGTGTGGCCCTCGGCACCATCATAGTTTGGTCTCTCCTCTTACGCCTCTAGTACCTCCTCCTCCTTCGAGGACCTCACCCTGTTCCACCGCTCTCATTTTTCCTTTACAATCTTCATTGTCTACTGCCCTCCCCCCAGACCCCACTCCAAGTTTCCCTCTGAGATGTCCTCCCTCATCCACTGCATTGAGCGATTCCTTACTCTCGGTGATTTCAATCTCCATCTCAGCTCCAGTTGCCTAAGTTCCTCGGAATTCCTACCCTCCCTAAACCTTTCCCACCATATAAAACTCTGCTATCTATATTCATGACCAACCATAGACCTCCCATGCCCTCTCTACTCCTTTGGTCTCCATCACAGACAAGGCCATTTCCGACCACTTCCTGGTATCCCTCACATCCTCTTAACTCCTTCCGACCCCATTTCCCTCTGCATCTGCCCCTAAAGAAAATTCTCCTCAAGTCACTTACTTCGGCACTTTCAAACTCTCAACTATCTAGCCTTTGGCCCTCCATTCACAACGACATTTTTGCAGGCATCGATTTTTCTCAACCACTTCCTTACCTCCATTTTTGATGCTCGTCCCCAGCAAAATCCTGACTCTCTCTGACCCTGGTCGCCCTCCCTCCCATCCTTGGTATGGCTCCCAATACGCTCCCTCAATTCCGAGGGTCGCAGATTTGCATGTATCTGGTGCACGCTAAGTTTAGCTATCCATCCCCATATCTAGCTGCAGCACAAGAGCCATTGGGTCTCATTCTCTTCTGCCAAAACCGGCCACTACTGCAGGACAGGACCATCCTAGAGAAAAAAGATAATCCCCAGCTTCTTTTCTCCACCACTAAATGTCTCATTAAACCCCTCTCCCCTGCCCCTACCACCCTCACTTCCAAAATAAGTGCAAGGAGTTTACTGAGTTCTTTATCACTAAGATTGAGACCATCCTTCAGCTGCCTCTGCTGCTTCCCCTCCTTCCTCTTGCCTGCCTTCCCCCAGCTCCCCATTGCCCTAGCCTTGATCTTGTGTTTTTCCTCCAGTTTTTCTCCCATCTCCTCTCATGCCCTGTCCAAGCTCATCTCCTCTATGAAACCTACCGCCTGCTCTCTTGATCCCATTCCCACTAAACTGCTGGCCACCTCACTTCCCTTCCTGGACACCATCCTAGCTGACATTGTAAATGGTTTCCTCTCCTCGGGTACTGTCCCTCTCCCTTTCAAAACCACCATCATCCCCCTCCACCACTCTATCCTTGCAAACCACCACCCCAACTCCAACCTCCCTATCCTCTACAAAGTCCTTGAACGTGTTGTTGCCTCCCTAATCCGTGCCCATCTTTCTCACAACTCCCTGTTTGAATCTCTCCAATCAAGTTTCACCCCTGCACTGAAATGGCCATAATCAGCCACAAATGGCATGCTCTGTGATTGTAACCATGGTGTATTTTCCCTCCTCACACTCGTCAATCTCTCTGCAGCCTTTGACACGGTTGACCACACCATCCTCCTCCAACGCCTCTACTCCATTTTCCGGATGAGTGGATTGCCCATGCTTTGGTTCCACTCTTACCTATCTGATCGTAAATGATTAAGTTGTCATCATTTACCCCCAAAATTAATACTTTGCTTTTCTCTGTATGGCGTCCAGTTTTCACATTCTCTCCCCAACCCACGAGAGATCATATTCATGTTTGACGTAAAAGCCCAACAATGTAACGGCATACAAATGCCTGCATAGTAACTGTGCATTCAGCAGAGAATCTAAAAGTACGACGTCACTGAGACTGAATGTTGAAAATACACAATGAGTATCACATACAGCAGGGAGGCACATCCGAGAATGGAAAACTAGCTGGGAATCCAGGTCTATTCAGGTAGATAGTCATTGAAGAAACAAAACTCATGGCAGATCGTTTTACCCTGGTGCTTGTGGTTTCTGCTGGCAAAAAAGAGAGTTTTACTATTAGTTACAAGGCAGATAAGGGTAGGGTGGAAATTACTGTGAGCTATGCTCCCATATCAATGCTTAATATGCTTATATCAAATTCCTCCAATAACTTAATATAGACAGTAACCCATTAAAATAGTCTGAGTCAGAAGGTTGTGGGTTCAAGTCCCACTCCAGACACCTGAGCACATAAATCTAGACCGACACTCCTAGTGCAGTGCTGAGGGAGTGCTGCAGTGTCGGAGGTGCCGTCTTTCGGATGAGACTCTAAACCGAGGTCCCGTCTGCTCTCTCAGGTGGACGTAAAAGATCCCAAGGCACTATTTCGAAGAAGAGCAGGGGAGTTCTCTCCCGTGTCCTGGGCCAATATTTATCCCTCAAACAACATCACAAAAACTGTTTATCTGGTCATTATCACATTGCTGTTTGTGGGAGCTTGCTGTGTGCAAATTGGCTGCCACGTTTCTCTACATTACAACAGTGATGACACTCCAAAAGTACTTCATTGGCTGTAAAGCGCTTTGAGACGTCCGGTGGTCGTGAAAGGCGCTGTATAAATCCAAGTCTTTCTTTCTTTCAGAGAGAGGAACTTCGTAAGCTTTTTCTAATGAAAATATCCACGACTGTAAGTTCTACTCTCTTATAGCTTTAATGTAATTGGGTGGAACTTTCAACTTCAGCAGGAGCATAAAAGGGGGCGGTAGTGGGTAGGTTGCCCGTTATACACCCTGCCCGATTTCCTTTCCATTGACTTCATGGAAAATTGGGCAGGGAGTATAACGGGCAGCCAATCGGCTACCGCCTGCTTCATGCCTCTGCTAAGGTTGATAGTTTCCCTCCCCATTAATTCATCGTGCAAGAACATCTTGCAAGACAACTCATCCCTCTTGGTTCCTACATTTTCTTGTGAACTTTTTGATTATCAAGATGAGGAGTGTCAGTGCTGGGGGAAAGGAATGCTTTCTTGTGTTCGTCACCCAACATCAGCACTTAAGATCAGTTAGACATTCGTTCTCGCGAACCTGCCCCAACAACATGCCTCAACTCCAAATTTAGATAAGCACTCCCTTAGCTAAAACTTTCCCACATCAACTACCCGGAGGGCTTATGAGTGAGATTGCCAATTTAGTAGCAATTAATGTGTCATGTTAGTGCAAGCTCATGCCCACTCAGAACGGTTACCTGTTTTGACGTTCAGCTCTGCGGCAATGCTCTCTTGTTCACAGGATCTGGAGGTGACGCTGACAGTGTACTCAGTCCCAGGCTCCAGTCCTGACACGGTCAATGCCAGCTCTATGGTTTCGGTTTCTTTTACAACACTGTCATTCTTTAACAATTGGACAATAAATATCTGCTCTTCATAGTTATCTGTTGTCCAGGTTATGTGAAAGCTCTTGGCAGTGATATTGTAAACTGTCAAGTTTATAATGGGTGAAGGAGTTGCTGAAACGATAAATGGTCAATCATTAAAAGAAAGTACATGGTATCCCTGTCAGGAATATAGGGGGAAAAATTCAGTATCGCCCCATTTGGGGCGCAATTATCGTCCGGGCGCAAAGATTAGCGCCTGGCGCTAATTATCGCCACCGACTACAAACTTGACTTTTATCGTCCCTGGAGTTGATTGGAGCGCTAAATCAGGCGCTTCACACCTGTCTTAAGGCGCAAAGGCCGAGGAGCGAGACGCTACCTCAGAGCGCTGGCGAAGCTCATGTGATGTCAGTCAGCAATGGAACACAGACACAATGGCGCGGGCCAGTTCTTAAAGGGGAGGGCTGATCTTGCTTTCCATCCACATCCTGCTCATTGCAGCCTTGAATCTCGGCCTGGAGAGACCTGCACATCAAATCTGCTGGAAAGAACAATGGAGAGTACCAGGGAAACAGCTCAGAGTGCAGCCCCCACAGTCTCTTCTAAATCGTTACAAGGAAGGGCAAATCAAAATGAACCTGCAAAGTGCTGCTCAGTACCCAAAACTCCTTCACACAGCATTGAATCTCTCCAGAAGTCTCTCTCTCTCTCTCTCAGAATGCGTGGTTCTAAAATGTCATTAACAATAAAAGGCAGGAAGCGGTCACCTTTGAATAGCGCTCCCCCAGTCCCTTCCTGACTGCAAAACGCTCCCCTCAACCTGTTGTTGCTAGCGGCAGGCGGTAAGGCAGGGGGCACCACTCAATATCCGCTCCGGGGCGATACCGGGGCGTTGCGCACTCAACTGACGTCACGATCTGCCGGCGCAGGAGATCGTGGCGGTAGTGTTTAGCGCCGCCGCAAAATGTCTAGTTAATTTCGCGAGCGGCGCAAACATCGCCGCGCCCGGGCGCTAGACGCTTTGCACCCCATTAGCGCCCTCTTAAGGCGCTAACGGGAGGCGCAACCAACTGAATTTTTCCCCCATAATGTTTTGGGAGGATAACTTTAACAAGTAATAATGGCACGTATATTGTAAAGTATGACAACAATTTTTCTTTCTAGAATAAAATCTGATGATAGTAACTTGAATTGTGAGCACAGCACTAATTACATGCCCGCCCCAGACAGGCACATGAAGTTTGAGGGCAGAATTTTGCAATGGAACATGACGATATTAAATTACACTGGCAATTAGTAATCTATTTTATACAGAAGCGTTTTCTGAGTTGGTCATTGTAATGAAAGCAAGCTAGTCAGTGTTTAGACATGATTCAATATAATCATTTCCTGTAATTCTAAAGGTGCTGTTTCATACTTACTACTGTAACCGTTGGGGCTGGTGACCTTATTAATGTGAGCCCTAACAGTGAAGTATAACACTACCTGTGTCGTCCTGACCCCCCACACTACCAAGCGATGGTCCCATATTGGTTCAGCCACGCTATAATTGTAGTAGGTACAATGCCCACCCTCTACTGCCCTTTTCTTTCAATGTAGACAGTGTCATTGCAACAACTGACTAAATTTCAAAAGTACTTAATTGGCTGCAAAGTGCTTTACAGGACGTTCTGAGGTCGCAAAAGGTGCTATTTAAATGCAACTCTTTCTTTTCATGCAGCACTGTTCTATTTTCTTCTGATTAAAAAGAGTTGGCTATTCTACTCTGTAGCTGTTGACCAGGAGAAAGCTGTCAGAGTTACGTTTGTAGGTAGGTTAGTGATTTTTCTATGCTACATTTTATTTGTGGAACATGATTTGTTGGGAACATTATAATTGGGGAGAACAGGTTTGTGTAATGCATTCCATGAATGACGATAGTAGAAAAGATCCTATCTGAAGAAAGATAAACACAGAGACAGAAACATTTGTAGAGTAGAATTGCGTCAAGCGTGCTGTGCCCTGTGACTGATTTCATTGCACCACCGGATCCCGAAAGAAAGACTGACTGACTTTCATTTATATAGCGCCTTTCACGACCACCGGACGTCTCAAAGCACTTTACAGCCAATGAAGTACTTTTGGAGTGTAGTCACTGTTGTAATGTAGGAAACGCGGCAGCCAATTTGCACACAGCAAGCTCCCACAAACAGCAATGTGATAATGACCAGATAATCTGTTTTTTTTTTATTATGTTGATTGAGGGATAAACATTGGCCAGGACACCAGGAATAACTCCCCTGCTCTTCTTCGAAATAGTGCCATGGGATCTTTTACGTCCACTTGAGAGAGCAGCTGGGGCCTCGGTTTCACATCTCATCTGAAAGACGGCACCTCCGACAGTGCAGCACTCCCTCAGCACTGCACTGGAGTGTCAGCCTAGATTTATGTGCTCAAGTCCCTGGAGTGGGACTTGAACCCACAACCTTCTGACTCAGAGGCGAGTGTGCTACCCACTGAGCCACAGCTGACAGTGAAATGTAAGTTAAGAAACAAAAAGCCTGTTGAAGATTACTGAGATTAACAAAAAGCTGCTCATATTTTGTATGATTAGCATGAGACTAGAGGTGGTAAACTCAAGGGCCAACTACTGATAATGAGGATGTAACACTGAGTGGGGGAGCAGGGGGCTCTGGAGGCAACCACAAGACTAATTGTTGAAAATGGTTGAGCTGCAAATGGGCCAGGTGAGCTGCCCCAAAAATCGACAAAACATACACACGGAAATTGGAAAAAAAAACCTGAGAATCAGGTGAAAAAACAAAATACTGTAGCAGATAAAACCTATCATCATGCCGCCACCTAGTGGCTGTAGGCTTGCAATTAGACTTATTGGCAAATAGTGACATAAGATTTTTCCATTATATAAGTTGACATAAACAGCCTGACTCAAAATTCATGACACAGGAACGTGGGCAGGAAGTGCACATAGTTTAATATATAGATAAATAAGCAACTTTAGGGCTACGTAGTATTCTAGACTAGAGAGGGGATCTAGCCAGGGTAAAATGGAACCAAAGACTGACAGGAAAAACTGTAACGGAACAATGGGTGATGTTTAAGGCGGCGATGTTTCAGGTACAGGCTAGGTACATTCCAACAAGAGGGAAAGGTAGGGGAACCAAAGCCAGGGCTCCTTGGATGACGAGGGAGATAGAGAATATGATGAAACAAAAAAAGAGGGTGTATAATGCATGTCAGGTGAATTCTTCAAGTGAAAACCAGGCCAAATACAATAAGTTGAGAGGGGAAGTGAAGAGAAAAATAAGACTGGCAAAGAGGGAATATGAGAATAGAATGGCAGTTAACATAAAAGGGAACCCAAAAATCTTCTATCGGCATGTAAATAGTAAGCGGGTAGTAAGAGGTGGGGTGGGGCCTATTAGGGACAAAGAAGGTGATATATGCTTTGAGGCGCAGGCAAAGCTAAAATACTCAATGAGTACTTTGTATCGGTGTTTACTAAGGAAGAGGATGCTGACAAAATATCGGTCGAAGTGGAGATGGTAGAGGTAACGGATGGGGTGAAAATTGATAGACAGGATGTACTGGAAAGGCTGGATATGCTTAGAGTGGATAAGTCGCCTGGTCTGGATGGCTTGCATCCCAGGTTGCTAAGGGAAGTGGGGGTGGAGATAATGGAAGGGCTTGCCACAATCTTCCAATCTTCCCTAGATACGGGGGAAGTGCCAGAGGATTGGAAAGTGGCAAACGTGACACCCTTGTTCAAGAAAAGGTGCAAGGACAATCCTAGTAACTACAGGCCGGTCAGTTTAACATATAGTCAAAGAAAAAATTAACGGGCACTTGGAGAGGTTTAGGTTAATTAAGGAGAGCCAGCACGGATTTGTAAAAGGCAGATCGTGTTTAACTAATTTAATTAAATTTTTTGATGAAGTAACAGAGAAGGTTGATGCAGGGAATGCAGTGGATGTTGTCTACATGGATTTTAAGAAAGCGTTTTACAAAGTACCACATAAAAGGCTGGTTAACAAAATTGAGGCTCATGAAATAGGAAGGTCAGTGGCAGCTTGGATAATAAATTGGCTTAAAGACAGAAAACAGCGAGTCATGGTAAATGGCGGTTTTTCAGACTGGAGGATGGTAGACAGTGGTGTTCCCCAAGGGTTAGTGCTGGGACCACTGCTTTTTCTGATATATATAAATGACTTGGATATTGGAATACAGAGTAAAATTTCAAAATTTGCCGATGATGCCAAACTTAGAGGTGTGGCAAACAGTGAGGAGGATACCAATCGATTGCAACAGGACATAGATAAGCTGGCAGAATGGGCAGACAAGTGGCAGATGGAATTTAATACAGAGAAGTGTGAGGTGATGCATTTTGGCAGAAGGGATAGGGAGAGACAATATAGACTCTAAAGAGTGTGCAGGGACAGAGGGGCCTGGGGGTTCGTGTGCATAGATCTTTGAAGGTGGCAGGACATATTGAGAGAGTAGTTAGCAAAGCACATGGGATCTTGGGCTTCATTAATAGAGGTATTGAGTACAAAAGCACGGAAGTTATGCTGAACCTTTATAAAGCTCTGGTTAGGCCACAACTGGAGTATTGCGTCCAGTTCTGGTCACCACACTTTAGGAAGGATGTGAAGGTCCTTAAGAGGGTGCAGAGGAGATTTACCAGAATGGGTCCAGGGATGAGGGATTTTAGCTACAAGGTTAAGTTGGAGAAGCCGAGGTTGTTCTCCTTGGAGCAAAGGAGGTTGAGGGGAGATTTGCTAGAGGTGTACAAGATTATGACGGATAAGGTAGACAGAGAAAGGCTGTTCCCATTAGCTGATGGTATAAGGACTAGGGGACACAGATTTAAGGTTTTGGGCAAGAGATACAGGGGGGTGTGAGGAAGAACTTTTTCACGCAGCAAGTGGTAATGACCTGGAACTCGCTGCCGACGAAGGTGGTGGAAGCGGAGACAATCAATGATTTCAAAAGGAAATTGGATAGGCACTTGAAGGAAATAAACTTGCAGGGCTACGGGGATAGAGTGGGGGAATGGGACTGACTGGATTGCTCTACAGAGAGCTGGCACGGACTCAATGGGCCGAATGGCCTCCTTCTGTGCCGTAATGACTCTATGGTTCTATGACATCAGTGGCCCATCTACCTGAAATATCTTCCTCTGTTGATTCAATACTTCTTGGGTTTTTTTTCCCCCAAGAGTGCAACCTGTTTCTATTTATGTCCCTATGAAGAAAAATTACTTTATATTCTCAAAAACAGAAGAGGCCATATCTTAAGTGTCAGCCGTGGCTTAGTGGGTAGCACTCTCGCCTCTCAGTCAGAAGGTTGTGGGTTCAAGTCCCACTGCAGAGACTTGAGCACAAAATCTAGACTGAAGGAGTACTGCACTGTCGGAGGTGCCGTCTTTCGGATGAGACATTAAACCGAGGCCCCGTCTGCTCTCAGGTGGACGTAAAAGATCCCATGGCACTATTTTGAAGAAGAGCAGGGGAGTTATCCCCAGTGTCCTGGCCAATACTTATCCCTCAATCAACAATGTGCGGGTTAGGTTGATTTGGCTATGATAAATTGACCCTTAGTGTTAGGGGGGGGATTAAATATGTGGGGTTACGGGGATAGGATGGGATATGTTAGGGGGAATTAAATACGTGGGGTTACGGGGATAGGGTGGGATATGTGTCGGTGCAGGCTCGATGGGGATTCTGTGTGAGAAAGCAGGGACAGGGTACTGGATTTGGATGATCAGCCATGATCGTATTGAATGGTGGAGCAGGCTCGATGGGCCGAATGGCCTACTCCTGCTCCTAGTTTCTATGTTTCTATGTTTCTAACATCACTAAAACTGATTATCTGGTCATTATCACATTGCTGTTTGTGGGAGCTTGCTGTGCGCCAATTGGCTGCCGCGTTTCCCACATTACAAGTGACTACACTTCAAAATGAACTTCATTGTCTGTAAAGTGCTTTGAGACGACCTGAGGTTGTGAAAAGTGCTATATAAATCTAAGTCTATCTTTCTTTTCCTTTTTACTTGATAGCATGAATTGAGATGTTTGAAAACTATTACCATTTGTCTAGAAACATAGGGGATAACATTCACCTTGAGCGGTATGGATGCAGAACAGGTGATAGAATATCGGCAGCCCATATTCCTGATATTCTGAAAAGAAAATCAGGCCAAGTGTAAAATAGGCTGCATATTCGCTATCACCCATAATACACTACTGCCCAAGACAACGTTCCCCCCCCCCCCCCATCCCCCCCAATATTCTCCAACAGTTCATTCTTCAGCATTGAAGTAGCTTAAGGAGTAAATTTGTCCATGACCCTGCCACCTGATTTTAGATTCCCACTGGATCAAAAAATCTAGCCCTAACTGTCTACAAAACAGGTAAATTGTTTGAACCCAAGTCCCAATATTTTCAAAGCAACTCCCTGGTGAACTGGAATGCTGAGAACACTCATTACAATACACTGGACAGCATTTCATTGTTAAACTCCGGTTCGCCCCATTAACCCTCGCTGTCAATACTCAATAAACTATCTGGAACTACAGTACCAACAGGGCAAAATATTGAAATACTGACAAAATATTGAGTTGTTATCACATACAGCATGGAGGCACTTCTGTATATGCAAAGCCTATTGGGAATCCAGATGTGTTCGGGTAGATGGTCATTGTGGAGACAACCCCAGGACTGGACTGTCTTGGGCTGGATGTATAACTGAGAGCATTCATGATGGTTTCTGTCAATAAAAACATATAGGCAAATTTATTACGGGTTACAATAATGACAGATAAGCACAGTCTTAAAGGAGGCCCGTCATCAAAACCCTCTGGCCAGTCACATAAGAACCTAAGAAATATCCAGGAGAAAAATTAGGTTGAAACAAAAAATTAATGAGTTCAGTTTCTATGAATGGTCACATCAGATGAAAAATTTTGACTATCAAACACAGACAGCTTTGATTCTTCAACCCATAAATGTTTATATCTTCACGGTATAATCAGCCCGTCGCTCGGAAAGTTTCCCAGCCCTTGTACTATTACCTGTTTTTACACTCAGCTCTGTGACAGTGCTCTCATCTTCACAGGCTCTGGAGATGACGCTCACAGTGTACTCGGTCTCGGGCTCCAATCCTGACACGGTCCACTCCAGCTCCAGGGTCTCCATTTCATTGACGATGCTGTCATTCTTCAACACCTGCACAATAAATGTCTGCTCTTCATAGGTGTCTGTTGTCCACGTTAGGTGGAAACTGCCAGTGGTCACGTTGGAAGCAGTCAAGTTTATAACTGGGGAAGGAGCTGTTGCAGACACGAGTTATGAAAAAACGATTAGCCAACACAAGACAGCTACATAGTTATCGGAGTGGGGGGACACTGGGAGAGTGATACTCTGCATGGATACATTCACGTAATCATACCACCACAGCATTGTTAATTTATATTATAGTAATAACTATTCTTTCTAAAACAACTTTCTGTATTGATAGGGTTTGGATAGAGTAGATAGGGAGAAACTGTTACCACTGGCAGGAGGGTCGGTAACCAGAGGACACAGATTTAAGGTTTAGCAAAAGAACCAGGGGGGAGATGAGGAGAAATGTTTTTACATAGCGAGTTATGATAATCTGGAATGCACTTTCAAGGTTCAATAACTTAAAAAGGGAATTTGGATATGTACTTGAATTGTTGGTAGAATGTGATTAGTCATTTTTGTGACTGAACCAATCAGAAATGCCACTGCAAAGATATTTCAGAGATTTATTTGGTCCCTGATGACATGATTCTGGGATCTGGTTGGTTGAATGGACAAGTTGAAGGGACAGTGGGCTCAGGGATCTGATTCGATGAAGTGCTGGGATGCGAGTGGTCTCTGGCTCGCTGACCTAATTGGTGAAAATGATTCTACAACTTTACGACATACAATACTACATTCACACCGATATTTACCAATATTGATAGATTGTGGCAGACTCCAAGATACACGTGGTCATAGATACCCGTGCGTTGGCTCTGCCGAGTTTCCATTTTGCAGGATTATGGGGTTGGATTTCTCCCGGGGTTCTCCCCACCGTCTGCCGTAACTTCGGCGGAAAATCCGGCATTTGCGACCTTCCTCCAGAGTTTCCGGGCATCTTCCATTGAGTTACGGTAGAAAATCAGGAGAAGCCCGTGGGAATTCGACCCATATTTGAGTAGGGCATACGGCCCCTTTTGTTGTGTGAACAGTGACTGACTTTCATACCATAGAATCCTACAGCACAGAAGGAGGCCAGTCGGCCCATGGTGCCTGTGCCGGCTCTTTGAAAGAGCGATCCAATTAGTCGCACTCACCCGGCTCTTTCCCCATAGCCCTGCAATTTCTTTTCCTTTTCAAGTATATAGCCAATTCCCCATTGAAAGTTATGATTGAATATGCTTCCACCACTCTTTCACGCAGTACACTTCACAGGATATATCGAGCAATACAGTACCAGTGAGACTGAAGATACACTGACTATTACATACAGCATGGAGGTACTTCTGCATAAGGGAAGCCAGGTGGGAACCTGGAACTGTTGAGGTAGATGGCCACTGTAGAGATAAATCTGGTGCTGGACTGAATTGGGCTGTGTGTAGAAGCTGGTCCGGTAAAGATGGTACCTGTTAAGAAATAACAGGTAGCTGTAACTTACTGGTAACAAGGCTGACAAGTAATCATAGCTTTAGAGGGGCTATGTCACCATGCACTAAACACTACTAGGCAATCCCGTGCAACTTAGTTATGGTGATTAATAACATCATTACAGATTTGCTGTATTTATTTTGAATACATTTAATTTTTACTAATATTTGCAAGAGATATTGGACAATAAAGATTGTCCTGCAAAGAGTTGAGCATCTACAGTAGCCAAGACTGTTCCCTTGGATGAGAAATTGAGATCTTGCAAGGTTAACTATATCTGGCAGTTTTAAAGACTATGGGGGGATTCGTTTTAGCCAGGAAAGTTGCCGGTGTCACCGGCGGCAACTGGAGTTAACGGCGGCTGAAAATGGCCACAATGTTAACGGGGCAAAATTCATCTGAGGGGGGGATGGAGATTGTTGGTGCAGCGCTTGCCTGCCGTGCAACGCCATCCTGGTGGCATTACTGGAGACATCCGACCCAAAGTTCCTGTCCAGGTGCGGCGTTGGAGCTTCCCACAGACTCTGGGAGCGAGGCTATGGAGCTCGCAAAGAATTGTGGGCAAGGAAGAGCTCTGAGAATTAAAGGGGCCACGCACACTGAAGCGATACAAAATAAAATGAAGTGAAACAATGCAGTTTTCAGCCCTTTCTGCCTTTAAAAAAAAATTTACCATTAAAAAGAAGTCCCAAATGTGAATATTCAGCTCTTAAAGCTGAATTCCCTTCCTAACCTCAAAAAAATGGGAAAACTGCCTCAGCACTATCACAAATGGCTCAGCAAGCCAGGGAAGGAGCACCCAGGGTCTCGCACGCAGCACTCCAGCTTTGTGCAGGGGGTCAACACTGCAAGAGCGGCCCTCTACCCACAGGGGCCAGGAGGCCCTCCAGAAAGAACGATGTGGGACCACATCACCGAGGCCATCACTGCCAGCAGTGTCACCCCCACCACCTGGCTCCAGTGCCCAAAGAAGCTTCATGACCTCAGACCACTGGTCAAGGTCAGTGAATGCATCTACAAAAGCCATCTCCTACCAACTGCACCACTAGCCTCACACACTGCTCAATGCATGACCCCCCACCCCCAATCACTCACCTACCAACAATCTGCACCAAACATGAGGCACATCTCCCATTCCAAGTCTCACCTCACCCCCTTGGAGGAGATGGTGCTGGCCATTCTTGGCAGGGGGTTGGCTCAGCCCTTGGCCAGTGGCGGGGCTGAAAGGATACACAATGCTGGTATCCTCATACATTATCCTCCTTCTGGCATGTTCCTCATGCTTTTCCGCCTTCCCGTCACCACAACTCCACCCTTGTGCCTTCCTCATTTCACACACCCAAAAAATGCAGCCTGCCCAGCCAGTGGGTGGCCAAGAAGAGGGAGAGGAGAGTGAAGAAGAAGAAGATTGATTTCACACTCCCAGCCACCAGTTTTCTCAAGGTCAACCAGCATGGTCATTTGCAGTGTCCCCCACTGAAAGTCAGCAGCCTTCCTCCAACCATGCTGCAGCCACTGAGGTAGCACTGCGTGACATCAGTAGGATAGGCAAAGACACACAAAAGACACTGACACTGGCTGCTCTTTCAAAACTGAGATGAGGAGGAACTACTTCACTCAGAGGGTGGTAGGTCCATGGAATATGCTGCCACAAAAAGCTGTAGAAGCTACAACATTAATTAAATTTAAAACAGAAATAGACAGTTTCCTAGAAGTAAAGGGCATTAAGGGTTACGGGGAGCGGGCAGGAATTTGGACATGAGTCTAGGTTCGGATCGGTCATGGCCCTGTGGGTAGTGGAGCGGGCCCAGGGACTGTGTAGCCTGATTCTGCTCCTATTTCGTGTGTGCAATTCTGTTAGATGCAGGAGATGTTTCTGTGATAGATAGTAGATTGGCGGTTAGGATCAGATCAGCCATGATCTTATTGAATGGCGGAGCAGGCTCGATGGGCCGATTGGCCTACTCCTGCTCCTATTTCTTATGTTCTTATGTTCTTATGTTCTAATGCATATGGGTGTTGAGTTGATTTCTTGATGTCACATTGGATGGATAGACATGTATAGGTAGATTGGAAAGTTTGCTGTGTGGTGGCTTTTATTTCAGCATCATGGCCAAGAGAACGTTGCGATGGTCAGTAACAGAGGGAAGATAAGGTGTGGGACTAATATTGAAAGGGGAATTGGGGTTGTGGTCACTGGGACCGCAGGCGGATGATTCCATCCTGTATATCCCGGCCACAAAGGAGCTGACTGGGATGCATCCTTCCAGCTGATTCCTCCTCTTCTAATTCCTCCTCTTTGGCTTCCTCCTCATCTGTGTCTTCCCCTTCCCTCTGCGAGCGGATGCTGTCAATCTGAAATGACAGCATAAAATGCTGGAAATACTCAGCAGGTCAGGCAGCATCTCGACCTAAGACGTGAACTCTGTTTTTCTCTCCACGGATGTTGCCTCACCTGCTGAGTATTTGCAGCATGTTCTGTCTTCTCAAAGGCCTTCATTTACCATCCGAGCTCTTGCGAGCATCCAGCAGCACTACCTTCACATTTAAAAAACTATTAACATCTATTTCAGCAAGGCACTACTTCAATAAAATCAACAAAAAGAACATTCCAAAAGCTTCAATCCAAACTTACCTGAAAGATGTGTGTGTCCCTTTAAGAGGTGCTGACATAGCCACCGACAGCCTGCTTGCATGCCAGGTTAACCTGGCGTGCTTAGGACCCAGCTAGGGTCGAAGTTCGCATTGGTGACATTAAGTCAGCGTTGCACACCGATTGGCATCACCATGCCGCCATTTTTTCCAGCCTGCTGCTGCCAGTTACCGGCAGCGCAAAGGTAAGCATGAAAACAGCGGCCGCCACGGGAACCAACTGGCAAAAGATCTGCGGCCACCATTTCAGCGCCATTTAATGCTGCTACGGAGTGGCGCAATTTCTAGCCCTGCGTAAATAGACAAAACCCAATAGAAATGGTGGCATAAATGTTTGATTATAAATCATAAGTTATGATGATGCCCTATTCCTCATCAGACCATCCTGCCATAGGTCAAGAGACATTCTATAACCTGTTAGATTAGACTACACTTCCAACATTGTCAGAGGAATTAGAAGGTCCACTTCTGCCAAAGACAGAATATATCCCCAGAAACAAGAACCAAACAGCAAAATCACTGACAGTGAAATCTTCCGTGGGAACACAACTGATGATACGCTTTTGCTCATCTGCATTGAAAGTCAAAAACAGATCACCTCGTTCCCAACCCACGGATACTCTCACTCTACATTCACAGGGCACTACTGCATATAGAGGGCATTGGAAATATTTCCCAGCCCTTGTACTATTACCTGTTTTCACACTCAGCTCTGTGACAGTGCTCTCATCTTCACAGGCTCTGGAGATGACGCCCACAGTGTACTCGGTCTCGGGCTCCAATCCTGACACGGTCCACTCCAGCTCCAGGGTGGCTGTTTCATTCACGATGCTGTCATTCTTCAACACCTGCACAATAAATGTCTGCTCTTCGTACACCTCTGTTGTCCAAGTTACGTGAAAACTGGTGCTGGTGACCTTGGAGACAGTCAGGTTGATAACTGGAGAAGGAGCTGTTGAAAAGGTGAATTAAAGAAATGGTCAGTCAGCACGGCTAAATGGTCATCCATGTGAGGGTGACGTTACTTTGCATTTCCACTTTTCACCATCTGATACCAAGGAGCACCATTTTCACCAATATCTACTAAGAAAAAATTAAGCTCAGTGGCAGTAAGACTCCCTTAAAGAGATATGTCAAAGAAATCTTTCCTTCTTCTCATGGGAGAAAATGAATGCCAATTGATTGCCAATCCACACACACTATTGATTTATCTCATTGAAACATATAAGATTCTGAGGGGGTTGACAGGGTAGATGCTGAGAGGTTGTTTCCCCTGGCTGAAGAGTCTAGAACCAGGGGTCATATAGTCTCAGGATAAGGGGTCGGCCATTTAAGACTGAGATGAGGAGGAATTTCTTCACTCAGAGGGTTGTGAATCTTTGGAATTCTCTACCCCAGAGGGCTGTGAATGCTGAATCGTTGAGTATATTCAAGGCTGAGATAGATTTTTGGACTCTAGGGGAATCAAGGGATATGGGGATCGGGCGGGAAAGTGGCGTTGAGGTCGAAGATCAGCCATGATCTTATTGAATGGCGGAGCAGGCTCGAGGGGCCGTATGGCCGACTCCTGCTCCTAATTCTTATGTCCTTCCATCTGAAGGGCCATTATGTGCCCAGATCACTGGCAGTATTTCTCACCCTTGTACTATTACCTGTTTTCACATTCAGCCCTTTGGCAACGCTCTCCTGTTCACAGGCTCTAGCCAGGATGCTGACAGTGTACTCAGTCCCAGGCTCCAATCCTGATGCTGTCCAGTTCATTTCTTGTGTCTCTGTCTCATTCACTGTGCTTTTGTTCCTTAGCACCTGCACAACAAATATCTGCTCTTCGCTGGTATCTGTTGTCCACGTCACTTGAAAGCTTCTGCCGGTGACATTGGAAACAGTCAAATTGACAACTGGGGAAGGAGCTGTTGAAAAGGTGAGTTAAAGAAATAGTATGTCAGCACCACAAATCTGCAAGATCATCCCGGTCAGAAGCATGAGGAGCATGGTGCATTATGAAGGTACCTTTATCATGTAATAACTGCACAGGCATTGTTATATGAAATTCTAGTAATAATTAGTTAGCTAATTGGGGAGTTAGCTGGGCTGAATGGCGTCCTTCTGTGCTGAAAATGCTATGGTTCTATGATTCATTGTAGAATAATTTTCTGTGGCAATAACTATGATGTCAGCCATGGCTCAGTGGGTAGCACTCTCACGTGAATCAGAAGGTTGTGGGTTCAAGTCCCACTCCAGGGACTTGAGCACAAAAATCACAGGCTGACACTCCAGTGCAGTACTGAGGGAGTGCTGCACTGTCGGAGGTGCCATCTTTCGGATGAGACCTTACACCAAGGCCCTCTCAGGTGGACATAAAAGATCCCATGGCACTATTTCGAAGAAGAGCAGGGGTGTTAGCCCCGGTGTCCTGGCCAACATTTTTCCCTCAACCAACAACATTAAAATAGATTATCTGGTCATTATCTCATTGCTGTTTGTGAGACTTTGCTGTGCACAAATTGGCTGCCGCGTTTCCAACATTAAAACTGTGTCGACACGTCAAAAAGTATTTCATTGGGTGTAAAGCGCTTTGGGAGGTACCGAGGTCATGACAGGCACTATATAAATGCAAGTCTTCCTTTTTCTCTTTTATGTTAAGGGAAACAGTTGCGTGTGACTTGGTGTGCGGGATTTGACATTGTAGCAGCGGTTGGTTAAAAATTCTCACCGCCAGTATTAGACCTACAGCCATGGTGATGGACTGAGCAAACAGCTGGGTAAATCGAGGGAACAGTCTCCAGGCTGCTCTTGCACAGGTTCTAGTGACTGGTTCAGGAATGGCAGAGGGACCAGGTCCTCTTGGTCATAGTAGATGTGTGGTCTGCATATTGAGGAAAAGGGGGAGAAAATAACTTGAAAACAACAACAAAAAAACCAGGAAAATAACACTGGTTACTGTTTAGACAAGATTGAGTGGGTCCAAAAATTCCTGGATCCCAACTCTGCCGCCAGAAGGGTGGTGCAATGAGATGTGTGGCTCTCTTCGTGCCCCATGTTGATCAAGCTCCAAATCCCAGAGATGAGATCATTTACGTAGTCAAAGTGGCCAGTCTACAGCTCTAAAAGGTGCAACGGAGGCATCTGCTCTAATGAGATGCTGAGGTCAGAGTGCCGTCTTGCTGCTCCAACAGGGAGACTACAAATGTAACTCCCCTATTCAAGAAAGGAGGGAGACAGAAAGCAGGAAACTATAGGCCAGTTAGCCTAACATCTGTCATTGGGAAAACGCTGGAATCCATTATTAAGGAAGTAACAGCAGGACATTTAGAAAATCATAATACGATCAAGCAGAGTCAACATGGTTTTATGAAAGGGAAATCGTGTTTGACAAATTTACTCGAGTTCTTTGAGGATGTAACGAGCAGGGTGGATAAAGGGAAACCAGTAGATGTCGTGTATTTGGATTTCCAGAAGGCATTCGATAAGGTGCCGCATTAAAGGTTACTGCACAAGATAAGAGCTCACGGTGTTGGGGGTAATATATTAGACTGGATAGAGGATTGGCTAACTGACAGAAAACAGAGAGTTGGAATAAATGGGTCATTTTCAGGTTGGCAAACTGTAACTAGTGGGGTGCCACAGGGATCAGTGCTGGGTCCTCAACTATTTACAATCTATATTAATGACTTGGATGAAGGGACCGTGTGTACTGTTGCCAAATTTGCAGACGATACAAAGATAGGTGGGAAAGCAAGTTGTGAGGAGGACACAAAGAGTCTGCAAAGTGATATAGATAGGTAAAGCGAGTGGGCAAAAATTTGGCAGATGGAGTATAATGTGGGAAAATGTGAGGTTATCCACTTTGGTAGGAAGAATAAAAAAGCAAAATATTATTTAAATGGAGAGAGACTACAGAATGCTGTGGTACAGAGGGATCTGGGTGTCCTCGTACATGAAACACAAAAAGTTAGCATGCAGGTACAGCAAGTAATTAGGAAGGCAAATGGAATATTGGCCTTTATTGCAAGGGGGATTGAGTATAATAGTAGGGAAGTCTTGCTACAACTGTACAGGGCGTTGTTGAGACCACACCTGGAGTACTGCGTATAGTTTTGGTCTCCTTATTTAAGGAAGGATATACTTGCATTGGAGGCAGTTCAGAGAAGGTTCACTAGGTTGATTCCTGAGTTGAAGGGGTTGTCTTATGAAGAAAGGTTGAGCAGGTTGGGCCTATACTCATTGGAGTTTAGAAGAACGAGAGGTGATCTTATTGAAACATATAAGATTCTGAGGGGGCTTGACAGGGTAGATGCAGGGAGGATGTTTCCCCTCGTGGGGGAATCTAGAACTAGGGGCATAGTTTCAGAATAAGGGGTCGCCCATTAAAACGGAAATGAGGAGGAATTTCTTCTCTCAGAGAGTCGTGAATCTTTGGAATTCTCTACCCCAGAGAGCTGTGGAGGCTGAGTTATTGAATATATTTAAGGTGGAGATAGACAGATTTTTGAAATATAGGGGAGTCAAGGGTTATGGGGAGCGGGCAGGAAAGTGGAGTTGAGACCAAGATCAGATCAGCCATGATCTTATTGAATGGCGGAGCAGGCTCGAGGGGTCGAATGGCCTACTCCTGCTCCTATTTCTTATATTCTTATGTAGACCCCAACGCCTGGGAAGGGCCAAAGGAAAATGGCGCCATATTTTATTGGCTGCGCATCAGAGGGTCAGAACTTAAAATATAATCAATCTCACTGGGGTTGACTACTTTTCTCGCTAGCAATCTTTGGGATCTACATAAGACCCAGTACAGCACCTTGATCTGATCAGGCATAGATCCTGCTGGATGTCATCAGCTGACGTATTGGGCAGAATTTCTGGGGTAACCAAGATGCCCCCAAATATACCCCCAATGCTAACATTTTAACTGGGCCCTATTTTTTAGGCAGGCAAAATGTCCGACTGACTCAAGTAGGAACCTCTTAATATATGATAATGTGTCCTATGACATCAATAGAACCCCAAAGGCATTGTTACAGCCTACTGAGCAGGGCACCCTCTCCTGATGGGAAAGGAGAGGAAGCCCTCGAAGGTAAGTACAGAACTCTCCTAAGCAGTGGCAGGAGGAGCAGGAGTGATTTTTTTAAAATCATTCATGGGATGTGGACGTCGCCGGTAAGCCAAGTATTTATTGCCCATCCCTAATTGCCTTCGAGAAGGTGCACCACCTTCTTGAATACAACTGAGTGGCTTGCTGGGCCATTTCAGAGGGAAGTTAAGAGTCAACCACATTGCTGTGGGTCTGGAGTCACATGTAGGCCAGACTGGGTAAGGATGGCAGATTTTCTTCCCTAAAGGACATTAGTGAACCAGATGGGTTTTTACAACAATCTGGTAGTTTCATGGTCACCATTACTGATACTGGCTTTTTATTCCAGGTTTGTTTAATTCACTGAATTTTAATTCTCCAGCTGCGGCGGTGGGATTTGAACTCATGTCTCCAGATCATTAGTCCAGGCCTCTGGATTACTAGTCCAGTAACATAACTACTATACTATCGTACTCCGTCCCCACAAGGAAAGTCTGGGCCTCTGCTGCCCTGGGCTTCCCCCCTTGTCCCTCCCCACCCACCAAATGGCCCCATTCTCCACCGCCATCTCCCACTTACCTTGTCCGGTTCCCGCGACTTTAACCAGCGTCAGGCCGCCCAGCTGCTTCTTCCTGTCTGTTTCAGGTGGGCAGCTGGACAGCAGGTTGTAAATGAGGCCCGGCCATTCAAATTAGCCGAGGCTCCCACAGTCTCCCGGGCAGGAAGGCTGTTGAGTCCCCCTCCCCTCCTGGATTCCCTCCTGGGAGTTAAAGTCCACCCCTGTGACCTCTATGCTAATTTTGTGTTGGTGGGGAAGTATCTTGCACCCTAAATGATTTTCTCTTTTTTTGTTAAAGAGTATTGAAATAAATTTGCATATACGTCAATCAGCTGCAAGAAATTTGCATAGAATAAATCTACCTATACTTAAGAGTAACACAGGACATGTAACCAGGCAGTATGATGGACAGGAAGTGCACAGTAATGTACAATTTTTATTATATAACTAGCAAATCTCCCATGGCCATTTTTCATTTATAAGCCAATGAAGTAAATGCTACTCTGTGCATGTGTTTGAACATAAGGACATAAGAAATACGAGCAGGAGTCGGCCATACGTCCACCGAGCCTGCTCCACCATTCAATAAGATCATGGCTGATCTTCGACCTCAACTCCACTTTCCCGCCCGATCTCCATATCCCTTTGTGTGTGTGTGTGTGTGTGTGTGTGTGTGTGTTTACATTTGCACTTTCACAGCCAACCTCCCTAGTACTTAAGCTTAACTGTATAGAAACAGGTTGAAAATGATGAGCATTCTCCCTACGAGACACTAGAATATGATTCCATTTTTAAACCCCAACTCTGCCAAAGAGCCGTCAGTTCACAATAAAGGATCTGAACCGACAGTAGCAAGAAAACTAAATGTTGAGCAGATACAATGAGGATCACATACCACAGAGAGGCACTTCTGAATATGGAAAGCCAGCTGGGAATCCAGGGCCATTCACATAAGTGATCATCGCGGAGGCAAAGACAGTAGAAGATTGTCCCTGGGTGGCTGTGGGAGTCAGCACAGTCGTAGTGGTTTCTGTCAAAAAATACAGTTGGGTAATTTTACAACCAATTTTGAAATTTGTTTTCGGGGTATTGGCGTGGCCGGTTTTTGTTGCCCATCCCTAGTTGAACTGAGAATATGGTGGTGGGCCTTCTTCTTGAACCGCTGATTGATACAACTGAGTGGCTTGCTAGGCCACCTCAGAGGGCAGTGAGGAGTCAACCGCATTGGTGTGGGACTGGAGTCACATATAGGCCAGACCAGGTAAGGACGGCAGGTTTCCTTCCCTAAAGGACATTAGTGAACCAGTTGAGTTTTTACACCAATCCAACAGCTTCATGGTCACTTTGAACAGAAACCAGATTTTTTTTTTTTTAAGTGAATTCAAATTCTAAAACTGCAGAACTCACATTCTCTAGATTATTAGCCCAGGCCTCTGGACCACTAGACCAATAACGTAACCACTACACTATTGTACAGTATTCCCAAGTGATTGCAGCTTTAAAGGCCCTATGACAACTTAAAAGTATTGAAGGACAACCATTTATAAGCAAAGTGTGTGCGATGCTCCCAGTGGGCATGTTAGGAGTATTTTGTGAACCAGATTCATTGAAGGTTCCCAATTTTCAGGTTTAGCTGATAAAATTCCACCCAAATCAAAATTTTGAAAACACAAATGAAGACCCAAAATTAGAGGAAAAGCTAACAACCCGTTTTCACCAGGAGTTCACCATAAATCCATTAGTCTGATTTTCCAAATTCCTCCTGCACGATTGGGGAAAAGAGCAGGGGAGGAGGACTAATGGAATAGCTCTCGCAAAGAACCAGCACAGCACAGGCACGATGGGCCGAAAGGCCTCCTTCTGTGCTGTAAGATTCTATAATTCTACGATGGCGCCAGGAAACTTATCATGAAGAGGTTCACCACAAGAATAACTTTCTCAACCTTCAGGCCCCACAAAATACAGAGGGAAAAATTGGGTTGCTATGCGGGAGGTTAGCGACCGCAAACTTCGGTCGCGCCCCCTGACCTATCGCCGGACGATATGTCCGACAGGGTCAGGGTGGCATTTTTGCAGACGCAGCGGCGCTACTTAAAGGGCAGGTGTCAGGCGGCCATTTTTTTTGGGCCGACTGCCAGCACCTGCCCGCTTCCCCTTTTTTATTCGGGGCGCCGGCCGCGATCGCTCAGTCCGGCTCTCCTCTCGAGTGACGGGCTGCTTTCCCAGTGGTCCAGCAGGGCCCCGGTGCACGCAGTGCTCGGCCCCTTGCCTTTAATCGGGGAGGGAGGCCTGTAATACTGCGGCGCTACGTGCCAACACGTGTGGCGCTATTGCATGTAGCGCCGCGAAATTCAGTTGTAGCGCCCCAGGAAGGAGGGGGAGCACTTCCAGTAGCGTCCCGTCTCCTGCTTGGGGCGCTACCACTAAATTTATGGCGCAGCGGCGCTAACTTTTTCGTTAGCATCCCAAAGGGGGCGCCACCGAATTTCTCCGCCAAAGAGACAAGAGACCAGAGAAGAGGAAATGCAAAGACAAGTAGGACAGAATTGCCTGGGTTTCTTGGGCTCGATTGCCAGGCTTCAGAGGGGAGCGGGGGGGCTACAGGCGGCCTGGGGGCCATAGTTTGCGCACCCCTTTCCGAGCCCTTCTTTATAATGTTTAAGATTCTGTGATCCAGTCCAGATCAGAAACTCTGGTTAAACCCTCTACTAATTGTTACAGCGATTCAAGTCTTACCTTCGCAGGATCTACCAGGCCAGGCTGGATTCACATCCCTGTAACGCTCGCTGCAGATGCAGGTGTATGACCCCTCAGTGTTTTTGCACATTGCATGAGGTGAACAGTCATTGTAAGTCGGTGAGGTGCATTCGTTAACATCTAAAGTGATAAAGAATTATAAACTATTTAACGCAGTGGAATTCCATCACTGTTACAACTTAAACACCGCTAGCTTCCAATGTCTCAGTGGGTACATGCACTATCCAACGTGGAGCTCAGCCCCACATGCACACCATTCTGTACCAGGGTGACAATTGGCCTCAGTACCCCAGGCTAGACAGGAGAAAAATCAGCAGGGTTCCCTTCTCATTCCTCGGGTAGACTTTCGGGGTTGACTTCAGCGAAAATGAAGATCGGGCATTTTCTATAACGGGCGACCAGGCCACAATACTCGTGACCTGCCCTGGTGGCAAATTGAAAATCTAACCCTATCATCTCTATCCAGTGGCCTCCACACTGCACATATGTGGTACAAGTGAAGCTAGGATCGGGCTTTCAATGCCACTTGTGATTGACTAACATGCCAACGCTCGCTGATTAGATTCACACATGAAGAATGGCCACTTGGCCCAAGGTACCAGAGGTTGGGCGGCTCCTCCTGTGGAACCAAACATCAGCACAAGGCAGGCCCTTCGGAAGAGAAGGGGTGAAAGTTTCAGGAAGGATTGGCAAAAGGCCAGCGCTTGTGTTGTCACTTAAAGAGGCACCAGCATTGTCAGTAAATCATATTCCTTTGTTATTTTACAAGCACACGAAACACTGCTCCCAGAATACACTCACAGATCACCTCATCATGGTGAAAGGAGCTGTGATCCTCCTCTCACTTCAAGTGTAAAAAATATCACCAAACAAGTTTTCATGAAGACAATGCCTTTTAACAACGCTGTATAAAATCTGACAGTTGTACGTGTATCATACAGGTGTCCCTGATTCACGTGTCGAATACAGGAACCAGCTACCAATTATACTGGAGACATAGGGGCCTCGAAATTCGGCTGCCCGTGAAAGGGAGGCAGGTTAATCACTTGGTTAAAAGCACTGGGCCTGAAACGCCTCGTGCCGGGAGAGAGAGGAAATGTAGCGTTTCCCCCACAGGAACAGGGATATGGGGAGGAGTCCAACATCAAAATTCCAGTTGGGGAGACGGGGAGCGGGGGGTCTTCCGATCGCCCCACATCCCAGCAGCAGTTTAGAAGCGTGTCCGGCTACAATCCCAGACTACCCGGAGAATTTCGCTCAGCTCATCCATCTTAGGCCGAGCGTTCCCCACGTCGGCTGCGGACGTGGGCGTAGGCTCTATACTGAACCTTCCTACAGGTGCTACCAACTTAATTCAACCCTTTCGCCATTGATTACCTCAGAGTGCAGGCCCTGGTATCTTTGCGGGGAACTCTAAACATTTATTCCTCTCACCTCTTCAGCCTATTAATGGCCTCAAGCTCCCCCCCCATTGAAGCAGCAGAATCCAGCGGGATCTGCTGCCGGTAACTCAGGGTGAACGCCTCAACAGATGCGGGCCCCCTATCCCGAATATTAGAACGATCCCATCCTCAGGATGCTGGGATGGCCTGGACAGTCAATGGCAGCAGTCCTGCCCTGTCACAATTCCAGACGTGGAGCGGGAAACGCAGCAATTTTAGGCCCATTTCGTTTTCTCCCTTTTGATCTGCCCAACACCAGGCACAATTGTCAGCCAAGAGGACAATTTCTGCCTGCTGCGCTCTGTAATGATCCATTATTACAGAATGATACAGCACAGAAGGAGGCCATTCGGCCCATCGTGCCCGTGCTGGAAAAAAAATAGCTTTGTTTTTACACAAATACTGCGTCAGGCAGGGTAGTTTGCCAGTACGGGGATTGAACCCGCGACCTTGGCGTTATTAGCAGCACACCCTAATCAACTGAGCGAACCGGCTCTGCGTAAAAAAAGGAGGTGCTTGAGAACAGCCCGGGGTAAAAAAGACCCTCTGAGTTCCCTCCCTGTGGCCTCCCTTATGGAATCACTGTGATCCTCAACTCAATGTATGGGAAACTGCAGGCACGATCCAGGTCAATAGAAACCAAAAGCGGACGGTGTGTGAACGAGGCAGCTGAACCTCTACTGCTCGTTATTCAAGAGCACCCAAGACAAATTTCACCTCTTCCACCCCCTCCCCAATAAGTCAAGAAGTGGTCATGATATTGCAAATTGGACATGGTCATTGTAGGAATGACCTTTTCTCATTCCATACTTCCTTATGTTCTCGGGGCACAGAATCCTTCCACTTTTCTCCCAAATTCCCTCTGGTTTCCTTAGGCCACCTGCACCAGCTATAGCTGAGAGGTCAAGTAGCCGAACCTTCTCCGAGGGCTACTGAAGTGTCAAAGGGGAAACTGCAAGAGCAGCCCAGAAAGGACTATCTATCTCTCTAATGTTTCTTCCTTAATCAGTGCAGTTTAGACCAGGAGCTCAGGGTTTATCAAAACTGCATCCCACCTTAAGCAGGCACTCCAGTGATCAGCAACACCACATCCACCTATCACTTTAATCAGTCATCATCACCACCACCACCACCACCAACTTGCATTTATATAGCACCTTTAACATAGTAAAACATCCCAAGGCACTTCACAGGAGCGTCATCCTGGGATGGGGGGATTGTCCTATGAGGAGAGATTGAGTAGACTAGGCCTATATTCTCTAGAGTTTAGAAGAATGAGAGGTGATCTCATTGAAACATACAAAATTCTTACAGGGCTCGACAGGGTAGATGCAGGGAGGATGTTTCCCCTGGCTGGGGAGTCTAGAACCAGGGGTCACAGTCTCAGAATAAGGGGTCGGCCATTTAGGATTGAGATGAGGAGAAATTTCTTCACTCAGAGGGTGGTGAATCTTTGGAATTCTCTACCCCAGAGGGCTGTGGAGGCTCAGTCGCTGAGTATATTCAAGACAGAGATCAATAGATTTTTGGGGATAGTGCAGGAAAGTGGATATGAGGTAGAAGATCAGCCATGATCTTATTGAATGGCGGAGCAGGCTCGAAGGGCCAAATGGACTACTCCTGCTCCTATTTCATATGTTCTTATCAAATAAAATTTTCACTGAGCCACATAAGGAGATATTACAACAGGTGACCAAAAGCTTGGTCATAGAGGTAGGCTTTAAGGAGAGTCTTAAAGGAGGAGCGAGAGGCAGAGGGGCGGAGAGGTTTGGGGAGGGAATTCCAGAGACTAGGCAGCTGAAGGCACGGCTGCCAATGGTGGGGTGATGAAAATTGGAGGATACACAAGATGCCAGAATTGGAGGAGCGCAGAGATCTCGGAGGGTTGTGGGGCTGGGGGAGGTTACAGAGATAGGGAGGGGTGAGACCATGGAGGGATTTGAAAACAAGGATGAGAATTTTAAAATCAAGGTGTTGCCGGACCGGGAGCCAGTGTAGGTCAGCGAGCACAGGGGTGATGGGCGAACGGGACTTGGTGCGAGTTAGGATATGGGCAGCAGAGTTTTGGATGAGATCAAGTTTGCATAGGATGCAAGGTGGGAGGCCAGCCAGGAGATTATCACTTTAATATTAGTTAAGAAGGCTTTTCCACCTTCTAACAATATGAGATCCAAGTCTAATCATCTAAGGAGTCCACTTACCTGAAATGGAGGTGCTGTTGTGGTCATACTCAAAGACAGAGCTATTGTAAAGAGAGGAGATCAGAGCAGAAGATACATTCCAGACACTAAGTTTGATTCCTTGATCAATAACAATTTCGAAGTTCACCACAATGCTCCCATAGCTGAGAGATTTTATACGGACCAGAATTTTCCCATTTTGGTACAATCGACGGATTGTTGGCGGAAGGGATTTTTCAACCTGAAAAGAAAAGTATCATAAACTCTTGCAAACAGCCTTTCCTTCGTCATTCTGTTTAATTTTATGCTTTTCTGTGTGAGGTTCCCATTTCAGTCACCCAGTTCGGAGTAGGGTAGTCTAGTATTTATGGTAACCCAAAGGTTATGAGATTAAATACCACTGTGTTTAGTTGTGAAATTGAATTCAATAAATCTGGTAATTTGTGGGATAACATCAGAAAATGACCATGAAACCTGCTGGAGTTTTGTAAAAACCTAACTGGTTCACCAATGCTCTTCAGGGAAGGGAACCTGCCACCTCTACCTGTTCTAGCCTGCATGTGACTCCGGTCACAACTAGGGATGCCTTGCTAATGTCGCCCACATCCCAAAACACAAATAAATAAAAACAATCTCTTGTCAGATAGACTGAAAAGAGTGGGGTCGTGCCCCAGTGAGTAACAGTCTCGTCTCTGAGTCAGAAGGTTGTGGGTTCAAGTTCCACTCCAGAGACTTGAGCACAAAATCTAAACTGACACATCAGTGCAGTACTGAGGGAGTGCTGCACTGTCGGAGGTGCTGTCTTTCAGGTGAGGCATTAAACCGATACTCCATCTGCCCTCTCAGGTGGATATAAAAGATCCCATGGCACTATTTCAAACAGCAAGGTAATTCTCCCTCAATATTTATCCCTCAACTAACACCTAAAAACATTATCTGGTCATTATCACATTGCTGTTTGTGGGACCTTGCTGTGCGCACATTGGCTACTGCGTTTCCTACATTACAACAGTGACTACACTTCAAAAGTGCTTCATTGGCTGTAAAGCGCTTTGGGATGTCCTGAGGTCATGAAAGTCACTGTATTTACGCAAGTCTTTCTTTCTCCACTCTATTCCAACAGTGTGTTTGATAGCCAAAACATTCCTTGTTGCACCAAGAATTTACATTTGCTGCCCTTATGGCATTTCTAAGTGTGCATTTGCACTACAACTGTAGCTTATATTGTAAATTCGGCATAAATCCAGAGTCACGGCACGACTTGACACCGGAGCCAAGTGGACTGAGATTCCCGGGAGAAGGTAGTCTCACTTTTACCAGCATTTCACACTTCACACTTCTAGCCACCTTTTGTTTCTTAACCTGTCCTATTACCATCTCGTCTTGCCTTGAGCATCTCTTAATGTCTCTACTTACCATAGACCACCCCTTTTGTTCTTCTTTTCCTCCCCCCAGCTTTTTTATCTGTTTCATTTCCTGCTTTTTTCTCAGTTCTGACGACGGGTTTCAACCTGAAACGTTAACTCTGTTTCTCTCTCCACGGATGTTGCCTGGCCTGCTGAGTTTGTCCAGCGTTTTCTGTTGTTGTTTCAATTTTCCAGCATCCGCAGTATTTTGCTATCGTTCTCACTTTTACCACTTCGCTTTGGAATCAGGTAGGGCCTTAACACTCGATTTACACTGGACAAGTTTGGTGCTAGAGTGAAGTGAAAACCACTTTGTACCAATATTAAACTTAGAATCATAAAACAGTGCAACACAGGAGGCCATTCGGCCCAACAAGTCTGCACCGGCTCTTTCGAAGAGCAATCCAGTAAGCCCCACTCCCCCGCTCTTTCTCCAAACCCCTGCAATTTTTTCCATTCCAGTATTTATCCAATTGCCTTTTGAAGGCTACTTTTGAGTCTGTATCCACCACCCTATCAGGCCAACATTCCAAATCCTAACCACTCGTTTGGTAAAAAAGTTTTTCCTCATGTTGCCTCTGGTTCTTTTGCCAATCACCTTAAATCTGTGCCCTCTGGTTATCGACCCTTCAGCCATTGGAAAAAATTTATCTTTATTTACTCTTTCTAAACCCTTCATGATTTTAAACACCTCTATCAAATCTCATCTTAGCCTTCTCTGCTCTAAGGAGAACAACCCCAGCTTCTCCAGTCTATCCACGTAACTGTATTCCTCATCCCGGGAACCATTCTAGTAAATCTCTTCCATACCCTCTCCAAAGACTTTGCATCCTTCCTAAAGTGTGATGCCCAGAATTGGACACAATACTCCATACTTGTAGTATGAATGCACCCTAAGTGAGATTGCCAATTTAACACCAATTAGCACTAAATTATAGTTCATTCTCAGGGTGTGGACGTTGATGACAAAGCCGACATTTATTGCCCATCTCTACTTGCCCTGAGGTGGTGGTGCTGTGCCTTCTTCTTGAACTACTGGTAGAGGTTTGATACAACTGAGCGGGTGGCTCATTTCAGAGGGGAGTTAAGAGTCAGTCAATTACATTGGTGTGAAACTGGAGTCACATAGAGGCCAGACATTAGTGAACCAGTTGGGTTTTGTCGGCAATCCAACCATGTCTTGGTCACTTTTACCGATACCAGCTTTTTATTTCCAGATTTTTTTAAACTGAATTCAAATTCTCAAACTGCCACGGTGGGTAGGGTTGCCAACAACATTCCCGTTAAGTTGCGCGGCAGCGTAACGGTCTGGAGGTCCCGCGCAGGCCGCTCACCGCCATTTAAGTAGAAAAGCCACGCATGCGCGAAAATTTGAATGGGCCGCGCAGCCAAAAAAAAAAATTAGAGGGAACATTGGTTGGCAACTCTGGTTCGACTTATTCCTGGAGGTTTCATCACATGACCTACTACCTCCAACTGCCCACCCAATCAAAGAGCCGTTTTTCCCCCATATCTAATCTAGAATTCATAAAATTGTTTAAAGAAAATGAAAAAATGCATGAAAGTTTTAAGGCCCCAATGGTTTTTCTCCTGGGTGTTGCTAACAGCAGGAGATTAATCTTCAATTCCTGGAGACTCCAGGCTAATCCCAGAGGGTTGGCAACCATAATGGTGGGATTTGAACTCACATTCTCTGGATTACTAGTCCAGTGACATAACCGTTACATCACCACATAACCACTACACCGCCATAGACAGGGGCTGTGGGCCCTCACCCAACACAAAGGGTATTCAGACTCGTTTCACATAGGACCCTTACAACCAGAAGTGAGAGGAGATTTTCATTCCTGATGTCTGGACTGGATTAAAATCCAGCTGAAAGGATAGTGAGCTAGCTCGCTCCACAGCTCTGGACGCCTCTCTACTGCCCTGTTTTCAAACTGCAGTTGTATCTTGTGTCAAGCTTGACTATATTCAAGGCTGAGATAGATAGATTTTGGGACTCTCGGGGAATCAAGGCATATGGGCATGGGGCAGGAAAGTGGAGCTGAGGTCGAAGATCAGCCATGATCTTATTGAATGGCGGAGCAGGCTCGAGGGGCCGAATGGCCAACTCCTGCTCCTATTTCTTATGTTCTTATTCTTATGTAAGCTTCCTTACCTCTTGGTGCCAAAGCTGTGTAAACTGCTTAAATTCACTGCTACTGGTGTTTCTGAGGTTTTCAGTGAAGTTAAAGTTCTTGATCCTCACCCGTCCATCCAATAATAACGCGACTGCAAAGCATTGAGAAAGTGCATTACTATTCAGGGAAATTCCTGTCATCACTGCTGCTGTTGTTAAATACTGTTTATTGCCTCCCCCAATGACCCGTTGGTTAGTGGCTCTACCGAGCATGGTACTAGGCCTTTCTGGGCTCCGTTGGCTTATCTCAGGTGGGGCAGTTGTGAAAATGCCACAGTTGGTCTCAGTACCCCTGGGCTAAAGGAAGAGGAAAAAAGTAGCCAGTGTGCCTGATTCTAATCGGAGTGTCTATTGACATCACTGTGCCAGCCAATGAGTTGCACTGTGTCAGCCAATGAGATGCACTGCGTCAGCCAATGAGATGCACTGCGTCAGCCAATGAGATGCACTGCGTCAGCCAATGAGTTGCACTGCGTCAGCCAATGAGTTGCACTGCGTCAGCCAATGAGTTGCACTGCGTCAGCCAATGAGATGCACTGCGTCAGCCAATGAGATGCACTGCGTCAGCCAATGAGATGCACTGCGTCAGCCAATGAGTTGCACTGCGTCAGCCAATGAGTTGCACTGCGCCAGCCAATGAGTTGCACTGTGTCAGCCAATGAGATGCACTGCGTCAGCCAATGAGATGCACTGTCAGCCAATGAGATGCACTGTGTCAGCCAATGAGATGCACTGTGTCAGCCAATGAGATGCACTGTGTCAGCCAATGAGATGCACTGTAACAGTCAAAGAGTTGCACTATATCAGCCAATGAGTTGGAGGTGGGGGCAGGACTGAGAAGTGTATTTTTTGCATTAAACTAAGCAAACAGAAAAGCAAACAAAGTTTATTTACAGAGTCTATTTTAAAAAAAAGAGTCTCTACGAACTACAGCAAACAGAAGTCATGACCGAAACTGCAGCAACCTCTCCCGATAAAAGCAGGGTGAATTCTTCAGCAAAATGCAGTGAGTGGAGGACAGTTACATAATATGTGTAAAATCAGTCCCAGTCACTGACAGCAGTGCAGTCTCCAGGCATGATTGATGGGAGAATTACCCAATCATCTCCATTCTGGCTGGTGATACTGGTGCAGCTGATTCTAATTGCTATACATTGATTCCTGCTGGAAAATGCATGTATGAGCTCTCCATGGTCAAATGGCCTACTAGACTCACAAATGAAGAACGGCCACATGAGCGAGGTTCCACAGGGCTATTTCACCTGGAACTTCACACGAACAAGAGTCAATGCTTCCAAGAGAAGGGAGAACTGGAGAAAAAAAGACATGGCATAGAAATGGCCAATTTCAATCTGAATTTCTTGCAGTAATCTGAAGAAGATTGAGTAGATTGGGCCTATACTCTCTGGAGTTTAGAAGAATGAAATGTGATGTCATTGAAACGTATAAGATTCTGAGGGGGATTGACAAGGTAGATGCTGAGAGATTTTTTTCCCTGGCTGGAGAGTCCAGAACTAGAGGGCATAGTCTCAGGACAAGGGGCCGGCCATTTAAGACTGAGATGAGGAGGAATTTCTTCACTCAGAGGGGTGTGAATCTTTGGAACTCTCTACCCCAAAGGGTAGTGGATGCTGAATCGTTGAGTATATTCAAGGCTGAGATAGGTAGATTTTTGGACTCTAGGGGAATCAAGGAATATGGAGATCAGATGGGAAAGTGGAGTTGAGGTCGAAGATCAGCCATGATCTTATTGAATGGCGGAGCAGGCTCGAGGGGCTGTATGGCCGACTCCTGCTCCCAATTCTTATGTTCCATGAAGAGGAAGCCATTTTGTTGATTAGGCACACAAATGTTTCCTAGGCCGGAGCTATTACCTGTTTTTACTTTTAGCTCTTTGGCAAAGCTGTCTTCACAGGATTGCCAGTGGACTTCCACCGTGTATAGAACCCCAGGTTCCAATCCTGTCACCGTCCAATCCATTTCCTGCGTCTCTACTTCATTCACGATGCCATCTTCCTTCCGCAACCGCACAATAACCGTTTGGTCTTCGCTGGAAGCTGCTGCCCAAGTGACCTGGAAGCTAATGCTGGTGACCTTGGCAATCGTCAGGTTTGTAACTGGAAAAGGAGCTGTTGTAAACGAGTTGGGTTAGCACAGCATGATTACATTGTCACCCCGCTCACCTTCACCATGCTATATAACAGCACTAACACTATTACACTGGATAGTCTGAATTCGTGGTTGATAAGCTATTAGAGTCGATAATACGGGATGCGATTACGAAGCACTTGGAGAAAAAGGAGTTAATCAGAACCAGTCAGCACAGATTTCTAAAAAGCAGGAGCGGCCTTATAGAATTCATTGAAGAAATAACAGAGGATAGCTACAGCAACTGAAGTGGATGTGGTTTCTATGGGTTTTCATAACAATATCAACTTGTATTTATATACTGCCTTTAACGTAGTAAACTGTCCCAAGATGCTTCACATGAGTGTAATCAGACAAAATTTGACACTAAGCCACGTAAGGAGATATTAGGACAGATGACCAAAAGTTTGGTCCAAAGAGGTAAGTTTTAAGGAGCATCTTAAAGGAGGAGAGAGGGGTAGAGAGGCGGAGAGGTTTAGGGAGGGAATTTCAGAGCTTACGGCCTTGGCAGCTGAAGGCACGGCCACCAACGGTGGAGCGATGAAAATCGGGTATGCTCAAGAGGCCAGATTGGAGGAACACAGATATCTCAAAGGGTTGTAGGGCTGGAGGAGGTTACAGAGATAGGGAGGGGCGAGGCGGCCATGGAGGGATTTGAACAGAAGGATGAGAATTTTAAAATTGAGGCGTGGCGGGACCAGGAGCCAATGTAGGTCAGCGAGCACAGGGGGTGATGGGTGAACGGGACTTGGTGCGGGACCGGGAGCCAGTGTAGGTCAGCGAGCACAGGGGTGATGGGTGAACGGGACTTGGTGCGAGTTAGGACACGGGGCAGCAGAGTGTTGGATCAGCTCAAGTTTACGGAGGATGCAAGGTGGGAGGTCAGGCATCTATGGGATGAAATTACTAGGCACTTGGAGAAACAGGAGTTAATCAGCGCCAGCCAACAGAGATTTCTAAAAAGCAGGACCATCCTTATAGAATTTGTTGAAAAAATAACAGAGGATAACTACAGCAACTGAAGTGGATGTGGTTTATACAGAATTTCATAAAGCATTTGATAAGGTACCACATAAGAGACTTATGGCAAAGGTCTTACAAAGAGACACTTAAGAAGGCTTTGCGGACAACATCTGAGATGGTTGTGAGGTTACCTGATAAAGACCTTCAAACTGATGAAAGGCTATGAGAGGGTAAATAATGATAGGTTGTTCCCACTGGTTGCTGAGACAATAATGTGAGGGCACAAATTTAAGATAATCATAAAAAGAATTAAAGGTAAGGTTGGAAATTCCTTTTCTACACAGAGGGTGATTCTAATGTGGAATTCTTTGCCACAACCATTGCCCATTAGATTTTAGAAAAACATTTGAAAGGAATGGGAGCGAGCAGGAGAGAGGAATTAGGCTAGGTGGCTTACGTGGAGGTAAACGAAAACCTGATAGGTTGACTGACCTGTTTCTGTGCTTTAACATTCTATGATTCTAATATATAGAAACTAATATCGTGGAGTCCAGCCCAGCAACAACAGCAGAAGTTCACCACTGCCACTATCCATAGGACCAACAAAAAGATCCTTCTCTGTGAAGCAATACTACAGTGGAAGGAACTCATCAGTGGTGATACACGAGTAACTGAATGGGTCGACACTTGTCAGTAATTACACAGGAGGGACTGGATGGGTCTGTAGCTGTCAGTGATGGTACAGGAGGAACTGGATGGGTCAGCACCAGTCAGTGATGGTACAGGAGGAACTGGATGGGTCGGTGCCAGTCAGTGATGGTACAGGTGGAACTGGATGGGTCAGCACCAGTCAGTGATGGTACAGGAGGAACTGGATGGGTCGGTGCCAGTCAGTGATGGTACAGGAGGAACTGGATGGGTTGGTGCCTGTCAGTGATGGTACAGGAGGAACTGGATGGGTCGGTGCCAGTCAGTGATGGTACAGGAGGAACTGGATGGGTCGGTGCCTGTCAGTGATGGTACAGGAGGAACTGGATGGGTCGGTGCCTGTCAGTGATGGTACAGGAGGGACTGGATGGGTCGGTGCCTGTCAGTGATGGTACAGGAGGAACTGGATGGGTCGGTGCCTGTCAGTGATGGTACAGGAGGGACTGGATGGGTCAGTGCCTGTCAGTGATGGTACAGGAGGAACTGGATGGGTCGGTGCCTGTCAGTGATGGTACAGGAGGGACTGGATGGGTCAGTGCCTGTCAGTGATGGTACAGGAGGGACTGGATGGGTCAGTGCCTGTCAGTGATGGTACAGGAGGGACTGGATGGGTCTGTAGCTGTCAGTAATGGTACAGCAGGGGCTCAGTCGGTCAGTACCATTGGCCATGATACAAGGAGGAACTCTGTGGGCCAGTACTGCTCAGTGACGATATCGAAAGTCAGTTGTTTAACCAAGTGTAGCTCTGAGCGTTGGAATTCTTACTGCTGCTGGGAAATCTACAACGTGGACAGAAACACAGGCTGGCTTTCCTTCTTGGGTACTCGCCATTTCAGTCCATTCATTTCAGTGGGCAGGAGGATCGCAGGCTGGTGAGTGTGCAAACTCAGCCATTGGCTTTGATCAGATCCCAAACTCCTAGCCCTTCCCAAAAAATAGAACAGGTACTGGAATAACCCTGAAAAAAAAGGTACGTACAGCAAGAGGGCATTCCAGAAGATGGAGCGCTAGGTGTCGACTTTTCCAGATCAGTGATCGTTGAGGTGGCTTTGCTCGACTGTCCTGAGCGTGATTCAGGAATCAGAACAGCTGTGGTCACTTCTGTAAAAGAAACACATGCATAGTTTTGCAAAAGATTCATTTTAAAACACTCTTGCCTCTGAGTGAGAAGTATATGGATTCAAGTCCCAGTCCAGAGACTTAAGCACAAAATCCAGGCTGACACTCCAGTGCAGTACCGAGGGGGTGCTGCACTGTCGAAGGTATCGTCTTTCAGATGAGACGTTGAACCGAGGCCCCGTCTGCCCTCTCAGGTGGATGTAAAAGATCACATGGCACTATTTCGAAGAAGACCAGGGAAGTTCTCCCCGGTGACCTGGCCAATATTTATCCCTCAACCAACATCACGGAAACAGACTATCAGGTCATTATCACATTGCTGTTTGTGGGAGCTTGCTGTGTGCAAATTGGCTGCTCCGTTTCCTACAATACAACAGTGGCTACACTTCAAAAGTAATTCATTGTCTGTAAAGCCCTTTGGGACATCCTGAGGTTGTGAAAGGCGCTATACAAATGCAAGTCTTTCTTTCTTTCTGGTCTATTTGACCCTGAGATGAGCTTCGGGCCACATATCCGCTCCATCACCAAGACCGCCTATTTCCACCTCCGTAACATCGCCCGTCTCCTGCCTCAGCCCATCTGCTGCTGAAACCATCATCCATTCCTTTGTTACCTCTAGACTTGACTATTCCAACGCACTCCTGGCCGGCCTCCCACCTTCCACCCTCCATAAACTTGAGGTCATCCAAAACTCTGCTTGCCGTGTCCTAACTCACGCCAAATCATGTTCACCCATCACCCCTGTACTCGCTGACCTACATTGACTCCCGGTCCGGCAACACCTTGATTTTAAAATTCTCATCCTTGTTTTGCATCCCTCCATGGCCTCGCCCCCTCCCCATCTCCGTAACCTCCTCCAGCCCTACAACCCTCCGAGATCTCTGTGCTCCTTCAATTCTGGCCTCTTCCGCATTCCCGATTTTAATCGCTCCACCACTGGCGGCCGTGCCTTCATTTTACTATGTTAAAGGCACTATATAAATGCAATTTGTTGTTGTTATTAGCTGATACTGGTGTTAGAATTGGCTTCAGTGCTCCTGGGGGGGAACCCAGTCTGTGTTCCCACTCCTGATCACTAAAAAATCAATCTTACTGGAATGTGTGCAGAAGTAGGGCGAGTATGGGCTTGGCTCTGATGGTCCCAGAAGTATAAAAGCATTTGAGCAGGTTTCCCACCTGCATCGCAGGCACATAGTGCAGTGCGACCAAAGAATAAAATAAATAAGTCTAATGGACTGGGCCAGTCCAATCGTTTAGACACCTGCCTTCCACCTTGAGGACTTATCTTATTTGTCTGCTGGCTGTAAGGGTCCTAAGGTGAAATGAGTTTTGGACAAACTCAACCTCAAACTCAAACTCAGCCATGGACCACAGAACAAAACTGCCCTTCATTTGGCACATTGGCACTCTCACTCCGGGAGAGTACTCACAGTAGCACAAGGTGACTGGTGAGGGGAACGGAATCGTCTGGGGTGCTCTTCATAGAATCATATAAGGAGGAGGCTATTCTGCCAATCGTGCCTGTGTCGACTCCTTGGTACATCTATCCAACTATCCCACTCCCCGCTCTTTCCCCATTGCCCGGTAAATTTTTTCCCCTTCAAGTATGTATCCAATTCCCTATTGAAAGTTATTATTGAATCTGCTTCCACCACCCTTTCTGGCAGTACATTCCAGATCACAACAACTCGCTGTGTAAAAAAATGTTTCCGCATGTCTCTTCTGGTTCTTCTGCCAATTACCTTACATTTGTGTCCTCTGGTTACCGACCTTTCTGCCACTGGAAACAGTTTATCCTTATTTACTCTATAGAAACCATACACGATTTTGAACACCTCTATCAAATCTCCTCTCAACCTTCTCTGCTCGAAGGAGAACAACCCCAGCTTCTCCAGTCTCTCCACATAACTGAAGTCCCTCATACCTGGTACCATTCCTAGTAAATCTCTTCTGCACCCTCTCAAAGGCCTTGACATCCTTCCTAAAATGTGATGCCCAGAATTGAACACAATATTCCAGCGGAGGCCTAAGCAGTGTTTTATAAAGGTTTAGCATAACTTCCTTGCTTTTGTACTCTCTTCCTCTATAAATAAAGTCAAGGATCCCATCTGCTTTTTTAGCAGCCTTCTCAACTTGTCTGTCACGTTCAAAGATTTGTGTACGGACACCCCCAGGTCTCTGTTCCTGCACCCCCTTTAAAATTGTACCATTTTGTTTATATTGCATCTCCTCATTCTTCCTACCAAAATGTATCACTTCACACTTCTCTGCTTTACATTTTGTCTGCCACGTGTCTGCACATTTCACCAGTCCGTCTATGTCCTCCTGAAGTTTTTTACTATCCTCCACATTGTTTACTATTTTTCCGAGTTTCATGTCATCTGTAAACTTTTAAATTATATCCTGTATACCCGAGTCCAGGTCATTAATATATATCAAAAAGAGCAGTGGTCCTAATACCGACCTTAGGGAACATCACTGTATACTCCGCTCCAGTCTGAAAAACAAACTATTCTCTCACTTTTTCTGTCACTTAGCCAATTTTGTATCCACGCTGCCATCGTCCCTTTAATCACATGGACTTTAATTTTGCTAACCTGTCTATTATGTGGTACTTTATCAAATTCCTTTTGAAAGTCCATATACACAACATCAACCCTTTCATCAACCTCTCGATTACTTCATCAAAGAACTCAATCAAGTTAGTCAAACACGAATTTCATTTAACAAATCCGTGCGGACTTTCATTTATTAACCCATACATTTCCAAGTACCAACTAATATTGTCCCGGATTATTGGGGCAGAAATTAGGCTCGCCACGGGTGAGTACGCGCTGTGTACTCACCCGTGGACGGAACGAAAGTGCCGGTTTCTTGCATGCACTGCGCATGCGCGGGAAACCGGCACTTCTGTTCCCCTGAAGGAAGGGGTTCAGAGGTCGAACGCGCACGCCGGAGGGCCAGCGCGTTCGCCTCACACTTCGGATTTTTTTTTTACAGGTTCCTCCGTGAGGGTAAGCACGGAGAAGATACACATTGAAAAAGGAGGCGCAAGGCCTTCTTTTAACAAGGTAAGTGTTGATTTTATTCAAATGTAAACATTATTTTCACAGATTTATCTTTTTTAATTACTTTAAAGAAAGGTAAGTTTAGTTTTAACCCCGTTAAAAAGTGTAATTAATTTTTTCAAAAATTTACATTTTTGTTTAAAATAGTTAATTAATGTAATTTATAGTTATTTTAAAAATGTGATTTTTTTTTTTTTTATTTATTTGTAGTTTTAGGGATGTTTTGGGGCCGATCTGTATTCATAGATTTGACAGGTCTTCCTGTCAAATCTATGAATGAAAAATGGTCTGCTGCCATTGGCTCTCCATGGCCCATGTGATCCCAGGGGACGCATCGCACTAACTGCGCCCCTGGGATACGCAAGCCCTGCGCGCACCGGCAGTTGGAGGAGGCCCAGGACCCGAATTCCTCGTGGGCCCAGGGGTCAACGGCAGGCGCGGTAGGTAGGTGCGCGCGGGATCCTTGCACCCGCGGGAAGCCAGGGAGCCGAATTTCTGGCCCATTGTCTCCAAAAGTTTCCCCACCACTGACGTTAGGCTGACTGGCCTATAGTTGCCGGGTTTATCCTTCTCCCCTTTTTTCAACAAGGGGTGTAACATTTACAATCCTCCAGACCTCTGGCACCATCCCCATATCTAAGGAGGATTGGAAGATTGTGGCCAAAGCCTCCGCAATTTCCACCATTACTTCCCTCAGTAAAGTAGGATGCATCCCATCCAAACCGGGTGACTTTTCTACTTTTGAGGACTGCCAACCATTTAAGTACCTCCTCTATCTATTTTTATCCTATCCAATATCGCTACTACCTCCTCCTTTACTGATCATTGGCAGCATCCTCTTCTCTAGTGAAGACAGATGCGATGTATTCATTTAGTAACTCAGCCATGCCCTCTGCCTCCATAAGATTTCCTTTTTTCTCCCTAATTGGCGCCACTCTTCTTTTGACTACCCTTTTACTATTTATGCTAATAAAAGACTTTTGGGTTCCCTTTTATGTTAGCCGTCAATCTATTCTCATATTCTCCTTTCGCCCCTCTTATTCCCTTCTTTAGATCTCCTCCAAACCTTTTGTATTCAGCTTGGTTCTTTACTGTATTATGAACCTTACATTTGTCATAAGCCTCCTTTTTTTTCCATTTTAATCTCTATATCTTTAGTTATCCAGGGCGCCTCAACAGCTCTTCTGAGGCATAGTAGAGAGAACTTTACTTTGCATCTAACCGTGATGTACAGCAACTGGGAGTCTTGATGCTGACACTGGGCATCTGAAATGGAAAGTGTACCATTCCCAAACACACGCAGTCTGACCTTGATTAGGCACAGAAGAGGAACAAATAAGCCTCCATCGTTACTCCAACATTAGCTGGATGACCATTACCTCTACAATCTCTGCCTCGTCTGGAAGAATCTCTGTCTGTGAAGCCTTTCTGACACGTGCAGTTGTGAGACCCATCCGTGTTAGAACAGATTGCTCTCAGAGAACAGGAATTCAGCTCTGCGTGTTCACATTCATTGATATCTGCAGATGAGATTATGATAAATTAATGCAAAAAAATTCATCTGTAAAACCAAAATTTGAGAGAGAGTTTAAAATCACCCAGTGTTTGCTACAAATTGTTCAATTTGGAAAACCTAGCCATGGAAATGTCTTTGCTAAAAGCCTAAAACTACAGTTTATAGAAAAAGATTTCCTCTGCCATTTTTTTTCCCTTCCCTCCTCACCTGAAGGTGTTGACTCCTTACAGGGAACACTTCTTCACACAAAGGGGAGTGAAAATCTGGAACTCTCTCTCCCAAAAAGCTGTTGAGGCTGAGGGTCAATTGAAAATTTCAAAAACTGAGATTCAGAGATTTTTATTAGGCAAGAGTATTAATGGATATGGAACCAAGGCGGGCAGATGGATTTGAGCTACAGATCAGCCATGATCTAATTGAAGGCTCAAGGGGCTAATTGGCCGCCTCCCGTTCCCATGTTCCTGATTAAGATGCAAGTCTTTAGCTGACGGGTGCCTTCTGTCAGTTCAGCAAAGTGGCGATGATTCATGTGAGCCTGGACAGTGGATGCAAGCATTACTCCCGATGTTCCCTCTAAGCTGCGCGCGTGCCCGGCCACCCAGTAATCTACAAGGTCCCGCGCGGGCCGCTCACCAGCTTTTCCATTTGAAATACCGCACATGCACAGAAATTTAAAGGGAACGCGCATTGAAATAAACAGGTCGCGCACAGGACAAAGCGCAGCTTAGAGGGAACACTGATCAGCGCCCAACCCAATCATTCGGCATCCGATGGTCACGCAAGTGCACTTTTCAGTGGTAGTCACGGGTTGCCAATCAGGAGCAGGAACCCAGTCCATTTCCTCATCCCTGACCCGAGGGTATGCGGCCCATTATAGGAACCCTACCACCACCACCCCAACTTAGATCAATTGAGCTGGATTTTCAATGACCCATGGAGTCGGGTTTGGAGGCGTGTGGGGGGTTAAAGTTGCGGGGTCGGGGGTCCTGACCCCATCCCGACTCCAACACGCCTCCATGCAATTTTGACAAAATCGGTCGCGGGGTTCCCGACTCCGTCCCGCCTCCAAGAGGCGGGAGAGGCCATTAAAGCCCTTAACAAGCCCTAAATTGGCTCTGTAATGCCATTTTGAAACGTTTTAGCTAGTTTAACCCTTTTCCAACGTGAAGTACGCCTGATGTGAAACACTCCAGTGAAACCTGGCGGGAGCACAAGTGGATAGCTGACTATCAGCTGCAGGTCCACTATTACAACGGAGATGTGATGAAGGTAGCAGTAGTATTGTGATGAAGGTAGTAGTATTAGGTCTGAAAGTCGCCTCTGATGCTGCTGCATTGAATGTCTTCAGAGACTGCCTGGCCTTGCTGTGAGAGGACCTGGATGGAAAAAAAATTCTCATTTTCTCTCTCTCTCTCTCTCTCTCTGAGCTGCTCATTTTGCATCCAGGTCCACTCACAGCAAAGGCCAAGCAGTTTCTGAGACCAGGCACTCAGTCTCTGACCTGCAATGATGACATCATCAGAGGCGACTTTCAGACTGAAACTACTAATTAGTTCATGGGTTCCCACATGCTGGAACTCAATTGCCCAATTAAGTTAAAATTGCATCATTCATCCACATTACTCTGGAGTCGGGGGGGGGGCGGACACGAAATGCGGGTAACCCGACCCCAAGACAAAATCCAGCCCAATCCTGCATCAGATCTGGGATCTTTCTGGTGTGTATTGCTCAGCTGGATAAATCTGCCGAGTCATTGTGGAAGCCATCCAAAAACGTTTCTCCATCGCCGGCTCTTCTCCGACAACATTGAAAGAACTGAAAACTTTCATCGCTCTACGTGGATCGTCCCCTCTTCCTGCCATGTGATTCAAACACAACATTTGGTAGAGAGATAGGAAACCATGCAGAAAAACACGAGGAGGAGTTTCAATTGGCCTCAGCACCCCTGGGTTAGAGAATGGACAGGTTTCCGCTCCTGATTGCTGTCCAATTCTTGGTAGTATGCATGTGTGGACGTCGGGTAAGAATAGGGCTGGCGCAGCCCCCACAGTCAAATAACTCTGCAGACATGAAGAATGGCAACTCGGGCGAGGTACAAGAGGGCTACTGACACCATACTCCAATGTAGAGTCAGTACCTTCAGGGGAGAAGGCAAGGAGAGAAAACTGCAAGGGGAACAAAAACACAAGTTCTCTAGCAGAAAGCTAGGAAATATGTGGGGAAATTAAATGATGTAGCAGGTAGAAGGAAGTCTGTGGCCATCGTGGAAAGCAGCTAAGTTGGCCTTCAGCACTAAAATGGCAATAGGCAAATCGTAAGTTGAAGACTCCATGCATAGTCAAACGCTTTTCTCTTGAAGTGGCCTCCCCCCTCCCTATCTCTGTAACCTCCTCCAGCCCTACAACCCTTCAAGATCCAAGCGCTCCTCCAATGCTTGCCTCTTGCACATCGATTTCCATCGCTCCAAAATTGGTGGCCGTGCCTTCAGTTGCCAAGGCCCTAAGCTCTGGAATTCACTCCCTAAACCTCTCCGCCTGTCTATCCCTCTCTCTCTTCCTTTAAGACGCTCCTTAAAACCTACTTCTTTGACCAAACTTTTGGTCACCTGTCTCCTTTTGTGGCTCGGTGACAAATTTTGATAGCACTCCTGCGAAGCACCTTGGGAAGTTTTAAAATGTTAAAGGTGCAATAAAATGCAAGTTGTTGTTGTTGTTGTTGAGGTGTTTTCTAACAAGTGAATGTGTCAGGTATTCCTGGGTGTACCGTGCCCCAAGTATGTAGCTTAATGCAGCTTATTTAACCAGCCGTTTGTGTTCCGGGTTGGGCCAGACCAGTGCAAATTTACAGCTTCCACTTTTTTTTAAATTCGTTCCTGGGATGTGGGCGTCGCTGGCAAGGCCAGCATTTATTGCCCATCCTTAATTACCCTTGAGAAGGTGGTGTTGAGCCGCCTTCTTGAACTGCTGCAGTCCGTGTGGTGAAGGTACTCACACAGTGCTATTAGTAAGGGAGTTCCAGGATTTTGACCCAGCGACGATGAAGGAACGCCGATATATTTCCAAGTCAGAGTGGTGTGTAACTTGGAGGGGAACTTGCAGGTGATGGTGTTCCCATGAACCTGCTGCCTTTGTCCTTCTAGGTGGTAGAGGTCGCGGGTTTGGGAGGTGCTGCCAAAGAAGCCTTGGCACGTTGCTGCAGTGCATCTTGTAGATGGTACACACTGTAGCCACGGTGCACTGGTGGTGCAGAGAGTGAATGTTTAAGGTGGTGGATGGGGTGCCAATCAAGCAGGCTGCTTTGTCCTGGATGGTGTCGAGCTTCTTGAGTGTTATTGGTGCTGCACTTATCCAGGCAAGTGGAGAGTATTCCATCACACTCCTGACTTGTGCCTTGTAGATGGTGGAAAGGCTTTGGGGAGTCGGGAGGTGAGACACTCGCCACAGAATACCCAGCCTTTGACCTGCACTTGTAGCCACAGTATTTATGTGGCTGGTCCAGTTAGGTTTCTGGTCAATGGTGACCCCCAGGATGTTGATGATGGGGGATTCAGTGATGGTAATGCCATTGAATGTCAAGGGGCAGTGATTAGACTCTCGCTTGTTGGAGATAGTCATTGCCTGGCACTTGTGTGGCGCGAATGTTACTTGCCACTTATCAGCCCAAGCCTGAATGTCATCCAGGTCTTGCTGCATTCAGGCTTGGACTGCTTCATTATCTGTGGAGTTGCGAATGGAACTGAACACTGTGCAATCATCAGCAAACATCCCCAGTTCTGACCTTATGATGGAGGGAAGATTATTGATGAAGCAGCTGAAGATGGTTGGGCCTAGGACACTGTCCTGAGGAACTCCTGCAGCGATGTCCTGGGGCTGAGATGATTGACCTCCAACAACCACAACCATCTTCCTTTGTGATAGGTATGACTCCAGCCAGTGGAGAGTTTTACCCCTGATTCTCATTGACTTCAATTTTACTAGAGCTCCTTGATGCCACACTCGGTCAAATGCTGCCTTGATGTCAAGGGCAGTCACTCTCACCTCACCTCTGGAATTCAGCTCTTTTGTCCATGTTTGGACCAAGGCTGTAATGAGGTCTGGAGCAGAGTGGTCCTGGCAGAACCGAAACTGAGCATCGGTGAGCAGGTTATTGGTGCGTAAGTGTCGCTTGATAGCACTGTCAACGACACCTTCCATCACTTTGCAGATGATTGAGAGTAGACTGATGGGGCAGTAATTGGCCAGATTGGATTTGTCTTGCTTTTTGTGGACAGGACATACCTGGGCAGTTTTCCACATTGATGGGTAGATGCCAGTGTTGTAGCTGTACTGGAACAGCTTGGTTAGAGGCGCGGCTAGTTCTGGAGCACAAGTCTTCAGCACGATAGCCAGGATATTATCGGGGCCCATAGCCTTTTCTGTATCCAGTGCACTCAGTCGTTTCTTGATATCACATGGAGTGAATCGAATTGGCTGAAGACTGGCTTCTGTGATGGTGGGGACCTCAGGAGGAGGCCGATATGGATCATCCACTCAGCACTTCTGGCTGAAGATGGTTGCAAACGCTTCAGCCTTGTCTTGTCTTTTGCACTCGCGTGCTGGGCTCTGTCATCGTTGAGGATGGGGATATTTCTGGAGCCTCCTCCTCCCGTTAGTTGTTTAATGGTCCACCACCATTCACAACTGGATGTGGCAGGACTGCAGAGCTTTGATCTGATCCATTGATTGTAGGATCGCTTAGCTCTGTCTATAGCATGCTGCTTCCGCTGTAGTGAATGGAGCCACCCCAGGACTGGTATGGATCCTACCCTTCTTCAGTGACATCAGTGGATAGACTGGAGTGAAGGAGAGCCACAATGCTGTCCTACACTGGGGTAAAAAGGTTTGACATTTTTTGCAGAAAAATTTAAATATTTTTTATAAATATTTATTTTTCTATTGGCACCAAGGAATTATAGAATCACAGGATCTGACAATACAGAAGGAGGCCATTCGACCCATCATGCCTGTGCCGGCTCTTTGATACAGCTCTCCAAGTAATCCCACTTCCCTGCTCTTTCCCCGTAGCCCTGCAAATTTTTCTCCTTCAACTATTTATCCATTTCTCTTTTGAAAGTTACTATTGAATCTGCTTCCACCGCCCTTTCAGGCAGTGCATTCTAGATCACAACAACTCGCTGCATAAAAAAGATTCTCCTCATCTCACCTCTGGCTCTTTTGCCAATTATCTTAAATCTGTGTCCTCTCGTTACCAACCCTCCTGCCAGTGGAGACAGTTTCTCCTTATTTACTCTATCAAAACCATTCATAATTTTGAATGCCTATTGAATTTTAATAAGTCTCTTCTCCATCCTCTCCAAGGCCTTGACATCCTCGCTAAAGCGTGGTGCCCAGAACTGAACACACCTGAACTTTGGATATAAATTATCGCTCATTTCACCTTCAGTGTTGGCATGAATAATGCCAGAACATTCCTGTATTCTAAGATGTAGAGATGGAAAGGAAAACCGTGATTGTTGTAATTTTGCAATTAAAAGAGAAAATGCTGGAGATATACAGCAGGTCAGTGAGTATCTGATAGTCCTGATGAAGGGTCTCCAACATTAACCTGTCTTCTCTTCTTCAGATTCTGATGGGCCTGCTGTACATTGCCAGCAAACTTTTCTTTTTGGGTTATTATATCTATTACTAACCCATATTGATGAGACGGCATGTCTGTACATTGGAAAGTCAGTCACTTGTAATGGAGGGAACGCAGTGGTGAATATTACAAATTGGCACACAATCAGGAGTTCCCAAATCTCCTTTCAACATGTGTTTTCACATAAGCGTCTCATTTTTATTTTAAACTGAGTTTTTTCTTTTTCTCAATAAACACTCGCAGCCCAACTTCTGCTGGTCTCCAGACCCAAAGCACTGGTGTTCAGACTCAAAGCCCTGGCTCCTGCTGGTGTCTAGAACCAAAGCCCTGACTCCTGCTGGTCTCCAGACCCAATCTTGACCTGCTGGTGTCTAGACCAAAAGCCCGGACTTCTGCTGGTCTCCAGACCCAAAGCCCTGGCTCCTGCTGGTGTCTGGGCATGAAGCACCAGCTCTAGCGAAAATTCTAATGGAGAATGATGGAGGCATGATCAGTCAAAGTTCCACTACACTACATTTTCTCCATTATTTACATTGGTTTCACGTCAATTAACATCAAGTTAAAATTTACCTTTGGTTTCCAAGTGACAAACTTCGTCAATGTTTATTAAAACCTTCTGCAGCTCTCTCGATATATTCACCAATGTAGTTGGAGGCCTGGTGCCCAGCAAAAGTTCCGACACTGTTTTGTGCTCTCCATCTCGTTGGGTGTGGATGTGATACACAGAGGAGTTCAATGAATGCAGAGTGCCAATCACCTGTAGTGAATGCAGATGTGTCAATGTCAAGTTACAGATGTGTTTTTTCTAGAACAGGTGATTCATTATAACTCAGAGATCAACATGTTCACTGTCTCCAGGACCTTGATTGAAATTTGAGTTGTTGGGGCAACATATCACAATGTGTGGTAAGTGCAGGACTTTATTGGCAGAATTTGTCATGGGATATTGTTCCTTACCAAATTACTTGCCTTGTATGGCACATGACAAACCCTTAAAATTTTAATTGGAAAATAAAATCCTCTGGATCTTGAGAAGAGCAGGTGGTGTAGTTGGAGATTGTACTATCCTCTGATACATACAGAATTTGAGTAACGAAAGGAGAAAGAACTTGCACAACCTCAGGACCTCCAAGCACTTTACAGCCAATGAAGTACTTTTGGAAGTGTAGTCACTGTTGTAATGTAGGAAACGCGGCAGGCAATTTGCGCACAGCAAGGTCCCGCAAGCAGCAATGTGATAATGACCAGATAATCTGCTTTTAGTGATTGAGGGATAAATATTGGCTGGGACACCGGGGAGAACTCCCCTGCTCTTCTTCAAAATAGTGCCATGGGATCTTTTACACCGATCAGTTTAACATTTCATCTGAAAGACGGCACCTCCGACAGTGCAGCACTCCCTCAGCACTGCACTGGAGTGTCAGCTTAAATTTGGGGGTCAAGTTTCTGGAGCGGCACTCTTGAACCCACAGCCTTCCAACTCGGATATCAACTGATCTGCGCTGACACATCACATTGACGACCTTATTGTAGTGTACACGGCAAAGCACAACGATTGTGGCAGAAAGCTGGGAATCCCTGTGGCATAACAGAATGGTTATATTGGGGGGGGAGGGGAGCTCACATGAACGCACTTGTCTGTGGTAGAGGCTACCAACCTGCCCAGCAAAAACTCGAATGGAAAAACGCAAACTGGAAACTTGAAGACAACAGCACTGAATCCACGCTCTCACTGGGAGTGGCGCTTGCCGCGAGCGTATCTCAGGAAATCACGGCGTGCAGCCGGAATGTCACGGACTGCTTATCCGCGATCGCCCGAGATGCGCCCCCTGCAAACGCCACTCTCCACTGGGGGAGTTTCGGAGGCTGGAATCACATGTACAGGCGGAACACTGCTGCCTTGAAATTGCAATTAAGCTGTGAAACCCTTGCAGCGCTCACATGAAATTACTGTGTCATTTATAAAGAAGGCATTCGCCCATCAAACCCTTTGCTAAAATAGCGAACATTTCACCCGAAACATCAGCACCTGGAAGAGAAAAGATGGATTAGCATTCTGAGGTGAACATCTTTTTTTCCAGAACGGGAGAAACGTTAATATATATTTTTTCTTTCAGCGGGAAGTCCTTCACAAGCCCAGGAGCTCACGTAGCCGGGTCCTGGCCTAAATTCTTGGCCCTTGGTTAGGGGGGGGGGGTGAAATAATAAATAAATCAAAAATCTATTAAAATAGCGATGAATAAATGGTTGACATACCACAGAGTGCAAGAATCTCAGGTGATTCATAAGATCCAACTCGGTCTGCTCAAAGTCTTGTTTCACTTCAATCAACAAATTGAAGTAGCCTTCACCCGCTGTGAAAAGACAGATCAGAAAGAGATGATATCCTTGATGAACAGACCCTTGAAACACTCACCCACAGAAAGCAGCAAGCAGTTTGGTAAAGAATGCCAGAGGTGGAACTTCAGCCCTTTGTAAACATGATTCTGATGATTTCACTCTGCTTCCGTGTTGATTATAATTTTTTTTAATGTTTCTTTCCTATTTTCTCGGCAGTATTTTTCAGGTTATCGTTGTCAATGTACAAATCTAGAAATCACTCCGTAACAACACCTTTAAGGCGTCTGTGTGAAGTGACTGGTGTCCGTTAATTTATTTCGATCACATTAAAGCTTCCATTAAAACAGCAGGCAAAGTAACGTCAGCTGAACACGCAGGATAATTTCTAGGCCACAGTGTCAGGATTTATAGATGCTCCCTTACTTCAGTAAGTGGCATTTCACATCAGTTTGCGTACGTCATTTCGAGAGGATCCCTTAACAATCTGACACTGGATCAATTCAGCAGCCAGTTAGACCTGGACTGTGCAAGCCTGTGAGATTACATAGGACTACATAGGATATACAGCACAGAAACAGGCCACTCGGCCCAACCAGTCCATGCCGGCGTTTATGCTCCACTCGAGCCTCCTCCCGTCTTTCCTCATCTAACTCTATCAGCATAACCCTCTATTCCCTTCTCCCTCATATGCTTATCTAACCGCCCCTTAAATGCATCTATACTATTCACTTCACCCACTCCCTGTGGTAGCGAGTTTCACGAGTCTGTAAGCTAGCAGGAGATGCTACTGCTGTTCCATTCATTCACTAGCAATACTGCTCCATAATGGTTCATTGGAAACTTCTACTGTCGTAAGGAGTAGGAAAGTCTCAGGTTCAATCCCAGTCAGCAGCCTCAACCGCAATATGGGTTCCACAAATACAACAGCCCAGGACTAGGGAGGGGAAAAATCACTTTCCAGTGATTGCTGCTGGGAACTGTACCTGTGTGAATGTAGGTAAGGCAAGATCAGAATCATACAGCACAGAAGGAGGCCACTCAGCCCATCGTGCCTGTGCCGGCTTTAGTCCCACTTTCCCTATAGCCCTGCAAATTTTTCCTTTACAAATATATATTCAATTCCATTTGGAAAGTTACTATTTTCAGGCAGTGCAATCCAGATCAGAACAACTTGCTGAAAAAAAAAAGTTCTCCGCATCCCTCCCCTGTGGTTTTTTTGCCAATTAACTTAAATCTGTGTCCTCTGAAAGTGGAAACAGTTTCTCCATATTTTATCAAAACTCCTCATAATTTTGAACACCTCTATTAAATCTCCACATCCCGAGAATGCATTAAAGAAAATCTATATAATGTATTAAAATTCTTGAGTTTTTTTTGGAGATTGTCATGATGGTGACCCATCTTTGAAATCAGAGGCTAAGGCTGAAACGGCCCCAGTCCATTGAAATTCATGGTTAACACCCGCAATTCTTACTTCCTCAAGAGGTGGCGCTGTAACCCCCTCCCAGCCTGTTACAACAAACACAGCTGAACGATCTGCCATTTCCTTCGACTAACCCTGAGCAAGGCCACGGCCCATTCACCACCATTCACTACTAGACCCAACAAGAGAAAGTCAAAATGGATAAACTTTGTTAAAGCAGCGATGTCCATCACAAAACAGCTGCGCATCATTTTCTGCATGAAATCACATGCACAGCGATGTTTTTGCACTGCACGCCCTTCACCACATATTGCGTCATTGCCCCATGGTGCCTAGAGAACAGAACATGAAAATATTTGCCAAAAACGTTTAAATAAAGAGGGTGCCTCTTTCAATGGGGTGTAATATGTATCCTTGTCATGTTTACAGCACTCCCGCTCCCCACTGACGACTGAGCAACTAAAACACGAGGCAGATTCCACTGAGACGCTATCTGATTTCTCTGTTAATTAGCAGACAGGCCGACCTTTATGATTAATTGGTTCGTGATACAAAGTGAAGGCAGATGCTGCGTCGGAACACATTAAATACATCCCACACAAATTGAAACATTTATCTAGAGATGTTTTTAATATCTAGAGATGCTTTTAATATATTGTATACTTTACATTGGGTGTGATAACATCTCTGTGACAATTAATGGGGCGGTGCTTTCATGAAACCAGTGTTTAGCAAATGTTTTTTGTTTATCGAGGGAGAAGATCCATGTGGCACTCTTCACCACAGTGACATCTCCACAAGCATTGCGATTATGGAGTCTTGATGTGATCATAGCATCATAGAATCATACAGCACAGAAGGAGGCCATTCGGCCCATCGTGCCTGTGCTGGCTCTTTGAAAGAGATATCCGATTAGTCCCACTCCCCTGCTCTATCCCCATAGCCCTGCAATTTTTTTCTTTTCAAGTATTTATCCAATTCCCTTTTGAAAGTTGCTGTTGAATCTGCTTCCATCACCCTTTCAGGCAGTGCGTTCCAGATCTTAACTTGCTGCGTAAAAAAAATTCTCCTCATCTCCCCAATTTTTCTTTTGCCAATGATTTTGAACCTTTCATTTGTTCCCACGCATCACACAGAGTTGTGTCACTCAATAACCCCACAACTTGGGAAAAATGGAGAGGGGGTGGGGCAGCAAGAGGGAAACATACCTGAGAAAAGAAAGAAAACAAGGTGTTGAATCTATCAGCATCGTGCCGTACCTGCTGGAATAGGTGAGGTGCACACTGATTCCCCGCTGATGTTGCAGCATTTCTGCAGTCCTGGACAGTCGGTGTCCCATCTACAGGTGTCGTTCCCCACGGCTTTCTCCTCCGTCGGACACCTTCCCGGATGTGAAGCAAACGCCTCGGTCCTGTTCAAAGCTGAGGCAATCGAACAGGTGGAAATCAGTAGGGTTTAGCTCTCCTCAGCCCTGAGATTAACCTGTGTGAATATTACAGCGCAGACACTCTGTCCATCTGCGGGAAATTCCAATATATGTGCCCTATGTCACTGGAGCTGTTAAGCCATTTATTTTAAACGGATTAAAGCCTACATTAAAATACCAAACAAAGGACTTCAATCCAAATGCGTGAGGAGCTCATACGCTAATTGTCAAAATCCTGGTAATCTGCACAGCATCATTTCAAGGCCCTGATAACTAATGATGTGGAGATGCCGGCGTTGGACTGGGGTGGACAAAAATGAGAAGTCGCACAACACCAGGTTACTATAACCTGGTGTTGTGCGACTTCTCATTTCTGATAACTAATGGCACATACTGTACTGTGAAATCTAGCACATCTGGTGTAAGGCTCTCATGGCCATGTGAAAAGCTTTTAACACTAAGTCAGCAAATCAACATTAATGCCATTCTTAAAGATGTAGGGGGTGAAATTCGACTTGGGCGGGGACGCAAAACGGGCGGTATCGCATCTGGCGCCCGTTATATGTCCCGTCCGATATTCCATTCTATTGACTTCAATAGAACTGAATATAGGGCAGGGGGTATAACGGGCGACAGATGCAATACCACCTGCTTAATGTCCCCGCCAAGTCGAATTTCACCCCCATACAGTCATCTGGGTTTCTGTAAGAGAAAGGAGAAACTCCTAAATTGAGAGTTCTTTGCAACAGGGAAGACCATTAGACCTATTATAATTGGGCAAGAAGATGCCTGGCACCAATATCGACTCCACCAGCTGCGTGTTGGTTCACTCTATTTGGTTTTCATCCAGGCCACTAGATGGCACACCCCACGGAGTAGTTAACAGGTTCAGAACTGACTTTTGCGTATTTTTGCCTGTGAGTGCCATTAGTCAACGCTTTCAATTTCAGGCATTAAGCTTGCCTAGCCCACCTCAAGTACAACACAAATATATGAAAGTGACGGGCAGGAAAAGACCGGCTGGTCCATCAAGCTTGGTGCATCAACTGGACACTTACTACTCCCCCCCCGCCCCGCCACTACCACCACCCCCACAGCCATGTGATCTGCTGAGAGGAATCAAGAAGAGCCCAGACCAGGAAACAAAACATAAGTAGATGCAAAGTAAAGCTCTCTCTACTCTGCCCCTCTTACTTTAACAGTGTAACCTGTTTCCATTTCTTGTATCTCTTTGAGTGAGATTGACAATTTTAGTGCTAATTTGTGCTGGATTAGAGGCACTTTTGCACTGCGAGCGCACCCACGCTAGGGACTGAATTGGAACTGCCCAAACGCATAGCATAGGACCCTTTACAGGCAGCAGACATAGAAGATCCCATCGGTCTAGACTGGAGTCAAAATCTCAGAGATGTGCCACCCGGTCACCTTACATGATACAGTTAAACAAACGCAGATGATTTATTCTCCTGTACTTACGTAGTACACAGTAATGCCCGCTTTGTTCAAATCCCTTGCAGCAGCCGACTTGAGTCTGTGTTGCTTCAACTATGGTCGTACGGTAAAGTGTTTTAAAGATTAGCTTTGGGCAGACCTTCCAGGGATGCCAACCTCCACAGGATTCATACGTGGTAAAGGATTTCTGATAGGACACGGTCTTGGTCACATTCCGCTTCACAGAGTATTGGCACAAGTTGTACGAGGATCGGGAGAGTCCATTATCTGGGAAAAGAGTACAGAAAACAAGACTGAAGCCTTTAACTGGTTTTCAGCTAATAGAACTCTTGATTTTAAAAAAATAGTTTGAAATTGCGCTGTAGTGTTGAACGTATTAATGCAATGATGTGAAGGTCCATCGTCCACTATTTTAATAAAGGCATACTTTTAAGATGCTCCTTAAAAACCTACCTCTTAGACCAAGCTTGTGGTCTCCTTCTTTGGATAGGTGTCAATTTTTGTCTGATTTACGCTCCTGTGAAGCGTCCTGGAACATTTTACTATGTTACAGGCACTGTATAAATACACGCTGTTGTTGTAGAAAGACTTATACTTAGACAGTACAGTTGGTAGACACAGAATACATGATGAGGAACCGTGGACTATGATCTATGTCCCACTTGTGGAACCAGCTACAATTAACTACAAGTGATAAAGTCACAAATTATCAGGTCAGCCGACTAGTGGAATATAAATTATATCCCAGGGCTCCTCGTCACGAGTCCTCCATTTTAAGGTTGCACAATATTTGTCTTTGCTAAATTTATGCTACATTACAACAGTGACCACACTTCAAAACAAAGCACTTCTTCATTGGCTGTAAAGTGATTTGGGACGTCCTGAGGTCGTGAAAGGCGCTATACAAATGCAAATTTTTTCTTTCTTTCCAACAAGTTATTATCAATATCCCTAAGAAAAAATAGATCCAGCCAGAGTTTTTGCAAAGCAGTCACTACAAAATGTACAGAAGCCCCAGGTGACCTGGGCCATTGCATGCCATCCCTCCCAGAGCCCCAATACACTACAAAAAAAAACACCCCTACTCGGAAAATTCAGGTCACACCCACCCAAGGAAAGCCCCCACCATATCATTCCCGAGATTGTAGGACTGCCAAAATGTACATAGCTGTGTTAGATCCTCAAAAGTGTTTATCTGCAAATACAATGGCCGAGAATTTCCTCCGAGCTGCTCCCGCGCCGCAGCTGTAACTTCCCGGGAGGTACGGCGGAGACCCCAGAGTTTCGGCCACACTTAGGGCAAAGTTACAGCGGAGAAGCGGGACCAGCTCCGAGGAAATTCTCGCCCAACATGATCTGTTCTGTACAAGGACCCAAGGTTAACTAGGGTGAATTCAACTTTAGGGAAATGGAATCAGCATATAAAATTAGGCTTCGCGAACAATGTATAGAGATTTAAATGATGCACAAGACTTTTATTTATAAAAAGGACCCTCAGGCAGGATGTTGGACAGGCTCAATTCATAGGTCATCCTGCTCTCAAACTTGCTCTCAATCCACCTCACAGAGGGTGAGATTCTTCCTGCATGTGAGGTTGGACTTGTTTTTGTTTATATATCGTTTCAGAAAAAAAAATTACTTTATTTAAATTTTCTTCCCAACTTTTCTGCCCTCCTCTCCTGAAAGTGTAGAGTCTTGATGTGCTGTTCCAGGGGCATGAGGCACCCTCTGTTACCTCTCCCAAGTATCCATTCTTGGGGGGTGATTGTGCCTATGGGGAGCTTTTGGAGGCGGGACTCCCACTTGTCCGGTTTCAGTCCTGCCTCCATCAACTTCTGGCCAACCCACGCTATTTTCCCTTGATTGACCTTGTTAAGCCCGCCCAGCAGGCTTAGCAGGTCAATTAAGGGAAAGCCGGTTACAGAGAACGTCAGCGTATGATGTTTCATCTGTCAAAAAATTTTGACAGATGAATTGTCATCGTTTGACAGCTCTGTGAAGCTGTCAAACACTGACATTCTCTGTAGTTTGATGAGGTCTTGAATTCAAGACCTCATCAAACTTCTTTATTTTGCAGAAATGAGATGGTTGTTGCATTGGAGAATGCAACGGCCATCTGTCATCTGCAACACGGAGGTCTGAGACTCTCCGCATACAAACCGACTGAAGCCTGCAGGAAGAAACAAAGGTAAGTACACTTTTTCTAACACTTTCCACTTACCTCAGATACTCACCTCCACAGCGCACTTTTGGACCCCGCAGACCCCCGCAGACCCATTACTCGCCTTGGTGACCCTGGCGGGGTTCGGAGCCTTCGGGAAGCCCGCACTTGTGTGGGCAAAATGGTGATAAGCCTATTTACTGCCTGTTAACTACCTGTTAACAGGCAGTTAATAGGCTTTAATCCCTTCTCGTCCCCAAGGAGACGGGACCCGGCGTGGGATGGCTACCCGCCTCCTGGCAAGATGGCATGGAGGCGGGTTGGACACCCGCCCCCAAATCCTGCCATTTTCCCGGCAGTCCCGCCTCCATACCTGCCTCCCCAGGGCTGGCAAGATCGCGCCCCATGGTGTCAGCCTGGATAGTAAATATCAACAGGCTATTTAGTCATGGGGTGCATCCCAGCCAAGCCTGCTCACCCAACATCCACACATGTGCACACTCCAGCATAGGGCACTGGATAGTGATGGGGATTGGGGACCATGATTGGTGTTTGTTGCCCCTTCCCTAAGCCCCAGGGGCACTGAAGCCAATTGTAGCACTCGAACTGCCAGCGTGTCTCAGCATAGATTGGTGGTCGAAGGTGGAACCATTAGACTCAGTACCGCACCAGCTAACCATTTATCATCAACCCACCCGGTGACATAAGCAAATCAGACCGGGTCACAATCAGAGACCTTGAAAGAAAGATACTCTGAGCAAATGTTGCCAAATGTTGGCTCTTTAAACTGATCCACTTCAGCATGAACAAAGGGCACATTAAAGATGAACCAGTTAACTATCAGGTAGCCTGGGGCCTGTTCTTGGAGACCCACTCAACAAACCCTACCCCCTGAGCACAGCTACCCACCCACTAGCCGTGAGGGGCGCCAACCAATGTTCCCGCTAAGCTGCATGGCCACTCAGCGGTCTGGGGGCCCCGCGCAGGCCACTCACCAGCTTTAATATGGAAGAAACCGCGCATGCGCGGAAATTTGAATGGGCCACGCAGCCAGTTAAAGGGACCGGACACAAAAAAAATAATTAGAGGGAACATTGGCGCCAACCCCATCCAGCAAGACCACCAGTGTTCAGACCCCTCCCAAACCTAACTAACCCCAGCGTCCGGGAACAGGCAAACTGCTTCAGCCCCCTGACCCACGTAGCGTTCAGTGGAAGCAGCCTGATGTGGCGATACATTCCTCCCCCCACCCAGCCCCCCGCCCCCCCCATCCTCCCCCCCCCTACCCCACCCCCTACAGGATACAGCATTCCAGATGCACAGTGACTTTCTAAACTATGAATGGGAAATCTACTCATAAATTGTGTATGATGTACACCTAAATATACAATGGCTTTGTAACATATCTAAAGAAATATATCTTTAATTATACATGGCTTCATAAAATATATGAATATCCTATACGGATATAATAACTTCCTAAAATATATGGGAATGTACACCTATCTGTAAAACAGATTTATAAAATATATGTGAATGGACACCTATCTGTGTAATAGTTTCATAAAATACATATATAACCACTTCATGAAAAGCAAATGTGCTTTCTTGAAAACCCAATGAAAAAACTAGAATGTGTAACGGATTTCACGAAGCGACCCGATCGATGCTTCCCCCATTTTATCTCCAACATTTCTGAAGAAAAGAAAATCTTGGTTAAAAATCTTTTCAGCTCCGAAATTGGGTTTTGGGATCTCCCGAGACCAGCCTGATCGACCAGGAAGGGTCGGAGAGGAATTTCTGACGGAGGACTCCCTAATTGTTACAGTCCTCTGTTTTTTTCCCCCTTCTCCCTGGCAGTGGGGAGGGTGGGAGGGAAGGGTTGATATAGGGAGGTGAAGTCAGTCAAGTGTGGGCGTGATGACCTTCTCTCATCCTGACATGTAAACAACTCAAAATGAAATGTAAAATCTAATTAGTTATTCGAATTTCACATCGGTAACTCTCAATGACTTCACCCCGATTTCAGAAGAAGTAAAATAGGTAAACGTTAGCTGCTTATTCACAGTGTTTCAGCTTCAGAGAATTCTCGCCGATTTTACATTACAAATTGCATTCAGCAATAACAATCTGAGGTACTCAGTGAAGGCAAATTCTCCAATACACTCGGGACGTTGGGACTGAGGAGCTGAAGGGTGTTTTTTTTTACCTACTGGGGAGCTGCGCCCCCAAAACCCACCCCGCACAGACCCCTGCAATGGGCTGGCGATCCCCTCTGTATTCCCGGATGAGTGGTCCTGCCATGGCCTGGGAAAGGCTTGCTGCCAGGAGGTGGGAATAATATTTATCTCTCCCTCCCCCGGTCATCATATTAGTCCGAACCCCCATTGCAGCCTAATCCTAGTGATCACGTTGGCTTCTTAAATCACTTCACTGTGTAGGCTCCACCAGCCCCTAACAACCGTGTGCATCTTTGATGCATCATTTTCTTTCAATTCCATCCTCGCACTCCACCCTTACTGTTGAGTGTTCCCATCAGTGTTAATAACACAATTACGTAAAAGAAACACCTTACATCAAAAGTATTTCAAAAAGCAAGATTTTGCATTCAAGTATATTTTTATATATTAAAAATAACATTGGCTCTACTTACAGGTATAAAACTCAGCCTCTTGCCCTAAAGCACCTGCAGCGAGCAGAGCCAAGGCAATGGTTAATATCCCATCCATTGCGTGAAATGTAATATTCTGAAATATTCCACACTTCCCCCAGGCTGTCCCCACTGTTGTTTTGTGTCACTCCGCCATGTAAGTTCCTCTCTGCTTCTCCTTTTGTGCTTCGCGCGTCTCTTCTTTGCTCTTTCTGACCTCTAAAGCTGAGCTGTTTTTCCAGTATTCCACCTGTGCTCTCTCTCGTTACTCTTTGTTCTGGCCCTCCCCTGCCGCCCACCCACACACACACACACACTCCTCCCACTGCCTCCGACACCTACTTCTTACTGCGGCGCTGTGTGTTCCTATCAGATTTAATTGCCACTGACGTTTTGCACTCTTCTGCTTTAGGTAGGTGGGCCTGCAGCGTCCTCCGCGGAACCCAGAATTGCGCCCGAAATTGCGGCCCAACTTTTTGCCCGTGTCGAAAAACGCCCCCAAGTTTCCTCCCGATCGCAGTAGAATACGCCCGGACTCAGAATGGACGTAAATCAGCAGAAACGATCGTGGCCCAGGGGGAAACGTCAATCCCACACCAGTATATCTCTTCTTTCAGCCTGAAAATTTCAACTCATTCGACCCATCATTTATGTACCTCAGGTGCAGGAACCTGCAATTGCCGGAAACTTCTCAATTTTTTAATGCGACTTATACTTCGGGGTGGGGGGGGAGGGGGCAATTTTAAACTAACCCGGCCGTCAGGAAACGGACGGGATCGGGCGCAACGCTGCTTTTACATCCCCGCCCGATTTTAAGTCAAGTGAGAGGAATATTGGGCGGGGTGCAAAACCCACCAGATCCCGTGGGTTTCCTGCCCAGTGAGTTCGGTTAACGTTACCCGTTTTGTCATAAAAATTGCGTTAAAAGAAACAGAAAATAGAGGGTTGCTGCCACTGGCTTCAGTAGTGAACTATATATATATATATATATATATATATTAAAAAATGAGCTCATTTCTTCAGCCTCTCCTGAGGAGGCAGCATCCCTTCCCGAAGACATAAATGTCGCCCTTTTTTCTGGCTATAGGTGGTCTGAGCATTCTGCTTGCCTGTATAGGGTGATGTAGTTGCCTAGTTGCTACCCTGTGCAGCCCATCCTGACCATTGGAAGAGTTTTGCAGCCAGAAGGAAAAGTTATCATTGCAATATTCAAAACAACTGTTCTTTGTACTTCAAATATATATATATATTTTTTTTTAAATAAAGAATTAAAATTACATTTTGTTTTAATTCTTTCAGACAAATATCACAAAGAGCACGACTCAGACTTGGTCAGATTTGGCTTTTATTTTGATTCCTACTTTGGATCCAATTATTCTCAGCAGTGATGCTGTCACAACCTTCCACGTCAGCATGCAGTACCCCGGAGAGCCAGCTAATGAACCCGTCCCTCTCCCCCTCCCTGGGGTGTACAACTGCACGTGGGCCCACCAAAGACTGGTCTCCAAGCTCTCCCAAGGCAAGCGCATAATTAGCGCAAGAGAATGAAAACAGACGCCATGGTAACGCCTCACATGGGGACTGGGAACAGGGATGGTGAGAGAATTGATACCAGCAATAGAGAAAGACTAGAAAGAGAATTTAAAACGGTGAAATAAGAACCGGGCCATAATGTAACATTGCAATTATCTCAATACTGTATACAATAGAGACACATTTACTCAACTATGAATTAATTTTAGGGTTCAATGTGAATGACGTCAACGCTAGGAATAGAGTATTTTTCCACACTTGGCGCCCATTATCACGATTAAGTAATGCCAAATCAGAATAGGTCTCTTTCTATCAGCAATGTGTTTTAAGTAAAAATTCAGAGATGTGTTCCCTATTGTGCCTGGGTGAGCATTTTACCATTTCCCAAACCAATTCTGGGCAGATTTGTGCTGTAGACCCACACCCACCAAGAACAGCCCCAAGCAACTTGCACTTAAGACCCTCACAGCCAATAAAGAGAGGAGATTTTCACGCAATCACTTTGGGCTGGATTCATACCCAGATCCCAGAGCTGAAAGGACAATGCCCAAACACACAGCACCGCTCAATCCCCCGCTGAGACACATCGTAACCTTTGGCACAACAGCCAGGACAATGAACACAAACCATGAGGTGAAACCATTATCAAATTTTCCATTTGAATCATTGTTAAGATCTGTGATCTATAATACACATCTTAAAATAGAAATTATCTTTCCTCAGTTCTGATGAAGGGTCCCATCCTCAATTCGTCTACCTGCCTTCTCTCTTTCAGGTGTTGACTAAACAAATATAGGCCTCCAACATTTTCCTCTTGCATTTTCAGATTTGAATTTCTGATTTTCGGCACGTGTGCTTTTTTGTTTTCATCTTTACCCTCGCCTCTGAACAGAAGGTTGTGGGTTCAAGTCCCATTCCAGAGACTTGAGCACAAAAATCTAGGCTGACACTCCAGTGCAGTACTGTTGAAGGTGCTGTCTTTCAGATGAGACGTTAAACCGAGGCCCCGTCTGCTCTCTCAGGTGGATGTAAAAGATCCCGTGGCACTATTTCGAAGAAGAGCAGGGGAGTTATCCCTGGTGTCCTGGCTAATACTTAGCCCTCAATCAACATAACAAAAACAGATTCTGGTCATTATCACATTGCTGTTTGTGGGAGTTTGCTGTGCATAAATAGGCTGCCACGTTTCCTACTTTACAACAGGCAAGGGAACAGGCAAGGGAAAGACAGACAGGAAGGAGACACAGGCGTGATTTTGAACAGGAAACATACATCTTTTCATAGAATGATGGAATGATGCAGCATTCTACCCCTTCTCTTTCCCCATAGCCCTGTCATTCTTTTTTCCCTTAAAGTATTTATCCAATTCCCTTTTCAATGTTACTATTGAATCTGCTTCCACCACCCTTTCAGGCAGCGCGTTCCAGATCACAGCAACTCGCTGTGTAAAATAAAAGTTTCCTCATTTCGCCTCTGGTTCTTTTGCCAGGGAGGGAAACTGTTTGATGTGATTTCTACTCCCAGATATCTGAAACCACTCCTGTAATGTCTAATATACTCTTACTGTTGCTTTAAGAATATTCTGGGATTGTTACATCCTGTCTAGCTCAAGGTAATCAACATGGTTTATAAGCATAGTACTTCATTGGCTGTAAAGCGCTTTGGGACTCCCTAAGGTCGTGAAAAGCGCCATATAAATGTTAGTCTTTCAAATCTTTCTTTATGATTTGAACATAAGAACATCAGAATTCGGAGCAGGAGTCGGCCATACGGCCCCTCGAGCCTGCTCCGCCATTCAATAAGATCATGGCTGATCTTCGGCATCAACTCCACGTTCCTGCCCGATCCCCATATCCCTTGATTCCCCTAGAGTCCAAAAATGTATCTATCTCAGCCTTGAATATACTCGAAGACTCAGCATTCGCAGCCCTCTGGGGCAGAGAGTTCCAAAGATTCACAACCCTCTGAGTGAAGAAATCTCTCCTCACCTCAGTCTTAAATGGCCGACCCCTTAACCTGAGACTGTGACCCCTGGTTCTAGACTTCACTTCAATAAAAACACAAAGAGAACAAGTTATAAGCCCGGTGTGCAGTGAATGCAGAGTAGCAGAGGTTAAAAGGTGCAGCCTCTACAACTTGATGCCTATGTGTACTTTATTGGCATGTCTCTATAAATAACACACATAAGAGATATTTTATGTCCCAGACCAAGACAGGAGGAGAGAACAAGCCAACAACAGAAACCCATCAGAATCCAGGCAAGAACTAATAGGACCCCGGGGATCAAAACCAAACAAATTGCTCCAATTGCTAAACAGTTGCAACTCCCAGTGTTAGCACAGCCCTGACAACAAACCTAATGTGCAGATGTAACCTCCAGCAAGCACCAACAAATCAAAAGTAGGAATTGCATTTATACAGTGCTTTATCACATCTCTCAAAACATTCCAAAGTGCTTTACATAGTGAATTATATTGCGCAGTTACAGTTCTCATGTAGGCAACAGGAAAATATGTATTTGCATGTCAACTCTTGAAAATTAAAAATGACTTAAAGAAGGAAAAATGAAATTGCATTTATATATATGATGTATCATATCTCAGGAACATTCTACTTACAATGCGTTACGTTGTGTGGGTAATCATGGCAGCCATTTTGCACACAGAAGGATCCCACCAACACGCGAGAGAGAGGAATGACCAGTTGGTCTGTTTTCCATGCTGTTGGTTGAGGGAGGAATGTTGGCGAGGATGCTGTGAGAACCGAATAGCGCCACCAGGTCCTTAACCTGTAAAGCAGACAGGGCCTCAGAGTAACACCTCATCCAAAGGGCGATACCTCTGGCAGTGCAGCACTCCATCAGTGCCGCACTGAACTGAACTGAGGCGTCGGCCTCAACGAGAAACAGAAAATAAAGATCCCAGCTCCAAATGGCACAAAGTAGGGTCAGCACCTGTCCCGTTCTGAACTTCAAGTGGGCTTCTAAAATATAAACTAGTCATCAAAGTCATGTTCATTTTTTTCCACTAATTTCTGTTTCTTACAGCATGGAGGCATTAATTATTAGTGTTTTTAGTGAATTTTAATCATCAGCAGAGGAAACATCGGAACGAACGCCAGAACCCTACCGCTGTCCACCTCCTTGCTGCCCTTTGACCTTTTCAACCTTGAAAAGGGAGCACTATTGTACATTTGCGCAACAAACTCTTTTTTGCCAACAGCACAACTCTAGCTGGTTTGAGGGGAAGGAGTAGTTACTAGTATATTCATGCTAATTGATCTATTTATTAGTCTTTATGGCGGGAATTTTCACCAGCCCACTCCCGATCAACACAATCTGTCCGCGTGTCCATTTATGCTCAGATGGAACTCTAGTGGAATAACAAGTGGGGGCCAGTAACTACATTGAGAAGCTGTGCAGTTCAGATATCATCTGGAATTAAGTTCATCAAAGGCACCAGACTGAGTGGGTCCTTTTTGGGCTGGATTTTGCCAATGGGGAGCTTTTGGAGGCGGGACTCCCACTTGTCGGGCTTTAGTCCCGCCTCCATCAACTTCTGGCCAACCCACGCTATTTTCCCTTGATTGACCTTGTTAAGCCCGCCCAGCTCTGTGAAGCTGTCAAACACTGACATTCTCTGTAGTTTGATGAGTTCTTGTATTCAAGACTCATCAAACCTCTTTCGTTAGCAGAAATTAGATGGTTGTTGCATTGGAGAATGCAGCGGCCATCTGTCATCTCTGCCGCGGAGGTGCGAGACTCTCCGTATCCCCAACGATTGAAGCCTGCAGGAAGAAACAAAGGTAAGTAAACTTTTTCTAACACTTTCCACTTACCTCAGATACTCACCTCTCCACACTTGCACCCATCACTCACCTCCACAGCACACTTTTGCACCCCTCCGACCCCCGCAGACCCACTGCTCGCCTCGGTGACCCTGGCGGGGTTCGCAGCCTTCGGGAAGCCCGCACTTGTGTGGGCAAAATGGGGATAATCCTCTTATCTGCCTGTTAACTACCTGTTAACATGATGCGGAGATGCCGGTGTTGGACTGGGGTGGACAAAAATGAGAAGTCGCACAACACCAGGTTATCGTCCAACAGTTTTATTTAAATTTACGAGCTTTCGGAGCTGCTGCTCCTTCGTCAGGTAGAGGTACAGTGAGGGAATCTAATACACAGTATATATACACAGAGAGCGACTTGTCTGCAGAGATACAATACTGTGTATTAGATTCCCTCACTGTACCTCTACCTGACGAAGGAGCAGCAGCTCCGAAAGCTCGTAATTTTAAATAAAACTGTTGGACTATAACCTGGTGTTGTGCGACTTCTCATACCTGTTAACAGGCAGTTAAGTGGCTGTAATCCCCTTCCCACCTCCAAGGAGATGGGACCCGGCGCGGGTCGGCTACCCGCCTCCTGCGAAGATGGCATGGAGGCGGGTTGGACACCCGCCCCCAGATTCTGCCATTTTCCCAGCAGTCCTGCCTCCATACCCACCTCCCCAGGGCTGGCAAGATCGCGCCCGCCTCTACATCTTACCTTACTTGAAACCGCTTTTGTTGACACGCACACATCATGGCACTGACTATGATTTATACTGGTTGTAATCGGTTTGTATGGTGCGTATCTATTTTAGCAGCTAGGTTGAACATCACAATCAGTATTACAATATCATAACACAACCCAAAAATCCTATGGTCCTCCATCGATTTAGAACCATAAAAGAACCATAGGACCATGATTTACAGTTTAGTAGAAAGCCATTTGGCCCATCGTGTCTGTGCCAGGTCACTGCGAGAGCGACACAGGACTAATCCCAAATAAGAACAGAAAATGCTGGAAATACTCAGCAGGTCAGGCAGCATCTGTGGAGAGAGAAACAGAGTTGACATTTCATCACAACCTTTCGTCAGAACTGGAAAAGGTTAGAGATGTAACAGGTTTTAAGCAAGTACAGAGGCCGGGAAAGCGGGGAGGGGAGGAAAGAATAAAAGTGAAGGTCTGAGATAGGGTGGAAGGCAGGAGAGATTAAATAGCAAAAGGGGTGATGGTGCAAGGCGAAAGGTCTAATCCCTGTGCCCTGCTGCCTGCCTATAGCCCTGTAACAACCTTCTGCTTCTAATATTTATCTGCCTCAACTACTCCCTGTAGCAAAGCATTCTCTGCTTTTAACAACTCTCTGCGGAAAGAAATTTAACATTAGTATCTATTTTATTCAGCACTGACTGGTTAAATTCCACAATGATATTCGAATTACGTTATTTAATAGACTTCAGCGTTAACAATTGCAAAATGGGGCAGAGCAGTTGTACAGCAGTGCTGTCAACGTACTGCACTAGAACCACTCTTAATCCAACAAAAGCCGTAACAGCTGCTTTTTGTTTACATGCCGTGTATTTAGATGCAGCGTCTCTGGCTTCTTCTTATTGTTTACATCATGCATTTAGCATGAACTTACTACAACTGAGACATCACACACTAGTAGATGTCACTAATAGGGACACGGAGGGAGGCAGGAGGTCTAGGACATTCTGAAGAAGAGGGCAGAAAGTTACAAAAGGGCATAGATAAATTAAATGAGTGGGCAGAACAATGGCAGATGCTGTTTAATTAACAAAATGCAAGATCGTACCTTTTGAATACAAGAGCGGCAGATGGGAGTATAATCAAAATGGCGAAGCACTGGGGGGGGTGGGGGGGGAAGTCAATGGCCACAAGAATTTAGGGGTCCAGTCAATGTTGCCCGTAATTTTTTTGGGTGCGTGGCCCCTTTAAGGGGCTGCGCGGCCCATTCACAGTTTCGCGCAGAACTTTAACATTGCAAAAGCCGGTCCCGGGCTGCCTGACCGCACAGCTTATAGGGAACGTTGGGTCCAGTAAATAAGTCACTAAAAGTTAGCTTGCAGATACAAAGAAATGACTTTAACGGCTAGTGTGACTGGGCTTTATCGCAAGAATTTTGGAATACAAAAACAAGGAAATGCTCCTGCAGTTGTACAGAGCACTGGTTAGAATGCTGCATTTGGTTTTCGATACCCTACTTTAGGAATGATACACTGACCTTGGAGACAGTCCAGTGATTGACCAGGATAATACCTGGGGTGAAGGGGCTCCACTATGGTGTGAGACTGAGTTATGTTCCCTGGAGATGAGGAGGTTAAGGGTGATCTAATTGAGGTCAACATAATGAAGGAAATTAGATAGGGAATAATTACTCCCTCCAGCAGGGAATCCGGAACAAGGGGACGCAATCTTAGAATCCAAGGCAGGCAAAGCAAATCCAAGAAAAACGTCCTCATACAAAGGATTGAGAGACTGTGGAACATGAGGTACAAAGTCTACTGAGCTGTCTAAAAGGAAGATAGGTACTTACTTGGGAAATAATGCCATAAAGGGATATGGACAAAAGGCAAGGAATTGGGACTAAAAACTCGAGCTGCCTTGGATAACAAATAAGTGATGACACAGACTCAATGGCCGAATGACCTATCCTTATTCCTCGCTTCCTGTGTCATATTCTAGATGTCATATTTCAAAGTGTCACACTTGAATGAAAAAGAATGTTTAAAAAAAATAAGATAAATTAAGGCATTTCATCCTGGGTTCTACTGACCTAAAGCTTGAGATTAATAACAACCTTCCAATCTGCAAATTTCTCTTAGCTAACTGCAATTAAACTCTGATGAACCTCACCCTGTGTTTACTTAACAACTTTTAGACAATGAGGCACTCTCATGACTGAGCGCACACTCATTGAAAAAACTATTACAACCTTCTGATTGGCTCTTCTATACTGCAGCTGGAAGAATTAATAGCAGGTGTTCGTAAACATTCCCTATCCATTATCTTTAGGTGCAGAATGTTCTAGTTAATTATAGGCCTGTGTTTTGATCTTTTGAACCCTTGATTAGCCTGTGACTCACTCCCAGCTATCCATCATTCCACATATAAACTATCCGAACCCTTGGATTAATTTCTAGCCTGTCACTCACTCCCAGGTATTCATTATTCTATATATAAACCATCTGAAGCCTTGGATTAATTTCTAGCCTGTGAATCACTCCTAGGTATTCATTATTCTACAAATGAACCATCTGAAGCCTTCGATTAGATTCCAGCCTGTGACTCACTCCCAGGTATCCATTATTCTATATATATATATAATAATGAAAGAGCCGGCACAGACTCGCTGGGCCGAATGGCCTCCTTCTGTCCCTGTACTCTTCTAAAAACGATTTAACACAGCGGTAGACTGGTCATACGGGAAATCGGGAGATTTCTCAAGTGCCGACTTGACTGGTTAGGTAGCGCTTCATAATCGGCACCACCCTTCCTTTTTCCATACAAATCTCGCACTTACAGGGGAGCCAGTCCACTCCTGTCTGAACCCCCTCGAATATGCCTGTAACACTCCCAGGAATTGTTGCTGTCTCCATGCTGCAATCTACAATACATTCTCTGCTTTATTGGGTTATAATTTGACTCTATAAAACGTGAACCTTTCTAAAAAAAGAACAAATCATCATAAGTTCACAACTCCTTTTTCCTGCGGATGTTTATGTTGCCTTTGACGAGAATGAACCTTTACCAGCTTTGGGTTCAGCAAGGCCTCGATAAAATGACAGAAATACACAATTCTTTCCCAGACAAGCCTGTGCACGCTCATTCTAGAAGGGGCAGGCCCCACTGCACCTTATTAACTTGTTTGTTGAAGTCATTTATTTTCAAAGTTCAGGGGCATCAGAAATTTCAATCCCATTAGTGCTTAACTTACTTGACGTAATTATCAGAATTTAACAAATGCACTAATGAAATTAGCTCTGGTGAACTGGCAACTGGTAAATACACCCATGGTAAATACTTAGTTGGGGATAGCTTTAGACTCAGATGATCAAATGCTACATGGGATTTGGCGGCCCTTTTAAGAGAAGTTGAATGTATCTTTTATGATTGCATCTGTCGACTATCAGTTAATACATAATAGTCCAGAACAACTGTATTTCAGCACAGTTTCCAGACGTATTCTCCTGTGGATCCCCCTCCCTCCTCACCACCTTCGATGGCAAAGCCTTCACCTGTTTTGCCCCTACAATTCTGGCCTCTTGCGCATCCCCGATTTTCTTCACTCCGCCATTGGCGACCGCGCGTTCAGCTGCCGGGGCCCTAAGCTCTGGAATTCCCTCCCTAAACCTCTCCACCTCTCCACCTCTCTTTCCTCCTTTAAGACGCTCATTAAAACCTACCTCTTTGACCAACCTGCCCTAATATCTCCTTATGTGGCTCGGTGTCAAATTGTGTTTGATAATCGCTCCTGTGAAGCGCCTTGGGACGTTTTACTACGTTAAAGGCGCTATATAAATGCAAGTTGTTGTTGTTGTTGTTGTACTCTGGATTCATGTTCCTGATCCCCTCTGCCTTGTGGCATCGCTTCCCCATCTTTAAAAATATTCTCAAAACCTATCTCGCCAAACGCACCTTCCAGAACCCCCTCTAACTCTTCTGCGAAACTCCTGCTTGGTGTCTGTTCCCTCCCTCATGCCCAGTGAAGCAGTTTCGGACAAGTCATTGTGTGAAAGGCCCTTCACTACTACAAGTTGTTGTTGCACGATCCCAATTCCTCTGCGCAGTGTTAAAATTGTAGTCCCTCTTTCTGACAGCAGGGGGAACTTTTAACTTTGAGGAGTCTTGCGCCTTTGCTGAGATTAAGCACATTGAAGCCCAGTTTTCGATGTTCAGGGAAATCAGGTGCTGAAAGCCCCCATGACATGGACTATACGGCGGTGGTACCAAGGAAAGCTGACTGCAGCAAATTTTGCAGGAACAGCCCATCCTTCAAATTTGAGCAATCTCCCTGTGCGTGGAATCAGGTGGAGGGACCCTGGCCAGATGCGTGACTGGCTGGGACTGATGTTCCCTCTAATTTTTTTTCCCCGCGCGGTCCCTTTAACACGCACGGCTCATTCAAATTTTCGCGCCTGCGCGGTTTTTTCCATGCGAGGGCAGGTGAGCAGCCTGCGCAGGACCTCCGGACCTCCGGACCTCCGGACCTCCGCGCGGCCGCACAGCTTGGCAGGAACATTGGCTGGGACCACAGAAAATCAGCAACTTTTAAAGGGCCGCTGCTCTCTCCACTAAAGGTATGTGCTTCTTTGGTGCCTGAACAAAGCCTTTTCTGGGGGGGGGGGGGGGGGGGGGCAACGGAGGCAAGGAGGAATTAGCGGAACATCCTCCCTTTTAATGATGTCTCCTTGGAGGCGTAGCAAAGGAGCGAGGTCTTTGGAGACAAGAGCCACCCTCTTATCAAAGTAGAGGTCGAAGCAGCTTGGATGCCTTCAGAAGCAGCAATGGTGACTCTCAAATCCATCGAGATAGATTTTGTGGTATCAGGAGTGCCCAAAATAAGTGTGCTGATTATTGTGGTACTGGGATGTAGTACATGTAGCAGACTCATCTGGGCACTAGAGGGAGAGAATATTAATGAAAGCTTTGTGGTTAATTTCAGGGACTTAAGGATGAATAAATATACTTAATTAGCTTCTGTACATTATGCAGAATGAGTCAATAACCATAAGTTCAGTATATCCCAATGATCTTATAACTGTCTAAGTCTAAGGGCAACACGGTGGCATAGTGGTTAGCACTGGTGCCTCACAGCGCCAGAGACCCGGGTTCGAATCTGACCTCGGGTGACTGTCTGTGTGGAGTTTGCACATTCTCCCTGTGTCTGCGTGGGTTTCCTCCGGGTGCTCCGGTTTCCTCCCACAGTCCAAAAATGTGTGGGTTAGGTTGATTTGGCTATGATAAATTGACCCTTAGTGTTAGGGGGGGATTAAATATGTGGGGTTATGGGGATAGGATGGGATATGTTAGGGGGAATTAAATACGTGGGGTTACGGGGATAGGGTGGGATATGTGTACTGTGGGGATTAAAGCAGGGACAGGGTACTGGATTTGGATGATCAGCCATGATCGTATTAAATGGCGGAGCAGGCTCGACGGGCCGAATGGCCTACTCCTGCTCCTAGATTCTATGTTTCTATGTAACAAGACAACAACAACAACAACTTGTATTTATATAGCGTCTTTACGTAGTAAAACGTCCCAAGGCGTTTCACAGGAGTGTTATAACATAAAATTTGACACCGAGCTACAAAAGGAGAAATTAGGGCAGGTGACCAAAAGCTTGGTCAAAGAGGTAGGTTTTAAGGAGCGTCTTAAAGGAGGAGAGAGAGCGGTAGAGAGGTTTAGGGAGGGAATTCCAGAGCTTAGGGCCCAGGCAGCTGAAGGCACGGCCGCCAATGGTGGAGCGATTAAAATCGGGGATGCGCAAGAAGGCCAGAATGGGAGGATCACAGAGATCTCGGAGGTTTGTAGGGGCTGGAGGAGATTACAGAGAGTGGGAGGGGGGTGAGGCCCTGAAGGGATTTGAAAACAAAGGTGAGATATGTAATAGAAGTCTTGGGATTGCCTCACACACCACCCCCCATTTCACCTGTAAAAAGATCCAACTTCAGTCCTTGAAGATGGGGTGAAATGAGTGAAACATTTGCTACATTTAGTATAACGGGTTTTGGCGTGCTACAACACAAAGTGATCACACTGAGCCTTGTATGAGCGAAACAACTACTTTTAACTGCAATGGGACAAGGTTTCCTCCTTGCACTAACCACGGTGAAATGATAAGCACATTTATAAAGAAAACATTTGCAATAGAAGATCTCTACTGCTGAATTTGTACTAAGTTATTTCCTTCTTTGAGAGGTTCTCTTCCTTCCTGAGACCATTGGTGCAGTGTACGAGGGCAGAGGGATGGCCTGCTTCACTCCTGTGTTGCTCTTGAGTTAGCTCTTGTTTCTTGCCATTTTTTTCCTCCTCCTCGCCCCTCCGCCACCCCCACCCCACCCCACCCACCTTGTTCCACTGGTGCCGGTCACCGCCCGATACCTCATTCATATGGACGGTGAGCACCGGCACGCTATTCAGCTGCAGGGAGCATCACAGGAGCACTCCCATCCAGTTCAAACCCAATGTTCGCACACATGCACTTCCAGCAGTCATCACTGGATGGCGATCAGGAGCAGGATACCCAGGTCCATTTTTACTCCCCTCTCCCTAGTGCGGGGGTTACGAAGGCTAATTTTAACACCCCAACTACTGCCCTCAGATCAGCTAACAAAGCATAAGCCAACTGAACCTGGAGCATTTCTTGCCTGCATGACTTGGCTTTGGAGAAAGAGTGAAAGAAAGACTTGTATTTTTTAGCACCTTTCACGCCTTCAGGACATCCCAAAGCGCTGTGCAGCCAATGAAGTACTTTTTGAAATGTAGTCACTGTTGTAATGTGGGAAACGCAGCAACCAATTTGCACACAGCAAGCTCCCACAAACAGCAATGTGATAATGACCAGATAATCTCTTTTAGTGAGTTGAGGGATAAATATTGGCCAGGACACCGGGGAGAACTCCCCTCCTCTTCTTCGAAATAGTGCCATGGGATCTTTTACATCCACCCGAGAGAACAGACGGGGCCTCGGTTTAACGTCTCATCCGAAAGGTGGCACCTCCGACAGTGCAGCGCTCCCTCAGCACCGCACTGGAGTGTCAGCCGAGACTTTTGTGCTCAGGTCTGTGTAGTGGGACTTGAACCCACAGCCTTCTGACTCAGAGACAAGGGTGTTACCCACTGACTCACAGCTAACACTTCAGAGTGACCAGTCAGGCAGATTTGCCATCGCACTAGTCAGAGCTTGATATGAACCCTGGCCACAGGGGTGAAAGGACATTGTTCTGACTCTAACCCTGCAAGTATTTTGACATTTGACTGGGAATCCTCCCTGTAAGAACGCAAAGTTGATTGTCTCTTTTATAGCGTCGTTATCTTCGAGCCTTCTGATTTTAGGGTTCGACCCAGTTGAACCCATGCACTTCCAGCAGCCATCACTGGATGGCGATCAGGAGCAGGATACCCAGGTCCATTTTTACTCCCCCCTCCCGAATGCGGGGGTTACGAAGGCTAATTTTAACACCCCAACTACTGCCCTCAAAGCATAAGCTAACAAAGCATAAGCCAACAGAAGTGTAGTCACTGTTGTAATGTAATGAAAAATGCATTCCAAAGTTTGGGATACAGCTGATCATAGAACCATAGAATCATCAAAATTTACGGCACAGAAGGAGGCCATTCGGCCCATTGTGTCTGCACTGGTCGAAAAAGAGCTATCCAGCCTAATCCCACTTTCCAGCTCTTGGTCCGTAGCCCTGTAGGTTACGGCACTTCAAGTGCATATCCAAGTACTTTTTAAATGTGCTGAGGGTTTTTGCCTCTACCACTCTTTCTGGCAGTGAGTTCCAGACCCCCACCACCCTTTGGGTGAAAAGGTTCTCCTCATCTCCCCTCTAATCCTTCGACCAATTACTTTAAATCTATGTCCCCTGGTTATTGACCCTTCTGCTAAGGGAAATAGGTCCTTCCTATCCAATCTATCTCGGCCCCTCATAATTTTATACACCTCAATTAAAACCCCCCTCAGTCTCCTCTCTTCCAAAGAAAACAACCGCAGCCTATCCAATCTTACCTCATAGCTAAAATTCTCCAGTCCTGGCAACATCCCCATAAACCTCCTCTGTACCCTCTCCAGTGCAATCACATCATTCCTGTAATGTGGTGACCAGAACTGCACGCAGTACTCTAGCTGCGGCCTAACTAGTGTTTTATATAGTTCAAGCACAACATCCCTGCTCTTATATTCTGTGCCTCGGCTAATAAAGGGAAGTATCCCGTCTGCCTTCTTAACCACCTTATCTACCTTCTTAACCACCTTATCTACCTGTCCTGCTGCCTTCAGGGATCTGTGGACATGCACTCCAAGATGCAACCCAGGAACGTCAATGCTCGCACACTGTGGTTTTGGTGTGATGGGCACAACCTGTTTTACACGGGAAGCACTTCACCTTCGCCCTGTACCAATGGGCAACGTTGGCGTAGAGAGGACCTTCGATCACCTGCATTACGTTTAGACACTGAAAGAACTTTTATGATGGAGGAGGAACTGAAGACGCAGCTGTTAATGCGCATTGATTCCTTCTAGCATTCTGCTTTGTGAAGGTAGTTCGAAGAATTTATTATTGACTTGAAGCACAGACTGTGACATGGGAGCTAGGAAAATACCAAGAGGCATGAGCCCCCTTCTTGCAAGCCCACCGCCGCCCCCCCCCCCCACACCATACACCAATCCCCACAGCCCAAGGGATCCCCCAGTCTGACATTGAAATGGATTGATCCTCACCTCTTACCTAATCCCTTGCGCCCATCAGACTACAGGTACCAATGCAACCTAGTGCCCGATAAGCCACCAGCCCCGATTGACCTCCTGCAGCCTGATCCTCCTGACGAGGAGCAACCCTGACCCTGCCAACTAGTAACTTTGCCCAAGTGTGACGAGCTGTAGAGCTGTATAGGATCCTCAATGTATCTCTAACATGTAGCCTACAGAACAGCATATACTCTGTTAGTCTGTATCGACCAAGAACAACAACTTGCATTTATACAGCGCCTTTAAAGTAGGAAAACATCCCAAGGCGCTTCACAGGAGCGATTATCAGACAAAAATTGACACCAAGCCAAAAAAAGATATATTAAGACAGGTAATCAAAAGCTTGGTTAAAGAGGAAGGTTTAATGAGGGTCTTAAAGGGGGAGAGCGAGGCGGAGAGGTTTAGGGAGGGAATTCCAGATCTTAGGCCCGATACGGCTGAAGGCACGGCCGCCGATGGTGGAGCGAAGGAAGTTGGAGATGCACAAGGCCAGAGTTGGAGGAGCGCAGGGATCTCGGAGGTTTGTAGGGCTGGAGGAGGTTACAGAGATAGGGAGGGGCAAGGTCATGGAGGGATTTCAACAGTATGTAAACTCTTGGGGAACTTAGTAATAACGCACCAAAGAGGAAAAGAACAGTTTGTTTGTTCTTTCTAAAATTATTTTGCTAATTAAGCTCAAAGTTTTCTGATTATGTTTTATTTTTGACCTGAGACAAGAGGCATTTGCTTGCAGCTGATCGCAACTGGTATTTTTTTTAGAAAGCCCAGTTCCCTTTATGACGAAGATTTGTTAGTTGAAGAAGGAGGCAAACGAGAAGAGCTATGGGTTAATCTCATTGTGATGATTTTGTGCTTAACGATGAGTCTCCCTGTTGTTTACATCGTTAGGTTTTAATCCCCAATCCGCCGCTCCTGAAGGATTCATGCTTGGGGACAGTTCCACTCACTCTCCAGTTCCTCGGCCAAATATTTATGTGTAAGCCATGAGGGTGTGTCAGTAGGCTATTCAACCAGGGGGAACATCACAGCTAAACTCAATCCTGCCCACACCCAACACCCACACACGTGTACTTTCCAGTAGCGGTCACTGCGATCAGGACCGGGAGCACCCTGTCCGATGGTTGTCCTCGCCCTGGGTCACCGAGACCAGGTGTAGCACTCCCAACTGCCACACCCCGGCTGAGATCTGCTCCTGGATACTTCCTGATCTTGACAGTGTGATTACCAGCCCAGTCGACTATACTTGTAAACAAATGAAGAAAGAAAAAGATTTGCCAAACACATTTTGGTGAAAACAGTTTCCCTTTAACTTTCAAGGTGGCAAACACATCTGTTTAATGAGAGATATGAGTGTGCTAACCAAAAAAAAATAGCTAAATGTACATTGAACCAAGGAGAAATCATGTTTCTTGCCTGAAAGCTTTGCGTGGGAGGAACTTATTTTTATGGCAATCATAATGTGCTCCCAAGGAGAATTAATGCCGTAGATGCAACAACAACAGAAGTTTACATTTACGTAGCATCTTGAACTGAGTGAAATGTCCAAGCATTTCACAAGAGGAAAGGAGAAATCGGGTGTTGGGAAGGAATTGAGAGAAGAGTTAGGGGGAGTGGCGAAAGGCATCTTTGAAGACATAGGTTTTGAGGGTATTTGAAGATTCGCAGCAAGTGGAAGGGTTTTAGGAGAGAATTCTGGAATGCATGGGCATATTGGCTGAAGGCTTTGCTGTTTACAGTGGAGTGGAGGGAATTGGGGAATGCAAAATATGCAAGACTCAGAAGAGCTTGGATAGAAGGCTGGAAGATGTTGCAGAGGGAGAGAGACCATGGAGAGAGTGGTAGATAAGGAGAAGAATTTTAAAGTGAATGCACTGGGATGTAGGAGTGCCAGCGGAGGTGGTGAGCGCAAAGGTGAAATGTGAGTCGGACTTAGTGTGGGATAGGATGCAGGCACCAGAGTTATGATGGATGAGTTGGGGTTTGAGTATAGTGGAGCTCGGGAGGTCAACAGAGTCAATGTTGGAGAAATCAAGCCTGGAGATGACAAAGGCATGGATGAGGGTTTCAGCCACAGTGGAGGTGAGATGGGGCAGAGGTGGGCAATGTCTGGTGACTGGGTCAATAACCAGAGGTCATAGATTTAAAATCATTGGCAAAAGATCTAGAGGGGAGATGAGGAGATTTTTTTTCACTCAGTGTTGTCGGGATCTGGAACGCTCGACCTGAAAAGGTGGTGGAAGCTGGTTCCATAAAAGGGAGTTGGACGGGTTCTGGAGGATGAGCAACTTACAGGGTTACGGACAATAAGCGGGGGATGTGGGACTGAGCACGACTGCTCTTTCAAAGTCAGCACAGGCACGACGGGCCGAATGGCCTCTTTCTGTGCTGTTAGTTTCTATGATTCTATGTTGCCGAAATGGCTATAAGCAGTTTTGCGGTCAACCTGTGTGGGGTTTGAAACCTAGGTCTAACTGGGCACCGAGGTTGTGTCACTCTTGGGTTTAGCCTGGCTGAACAGGGAGGGTAATGGAACCAGGACCGAGCCTGGGGTGAAAAATAATGGGATGGCTTTGGACCTGCCAATGTTGAGCTGGAGAAAGTTCTGGTTTATTCATGACTTCTAGTTAAACAGGCAGCCAGTGACATGGCAACAGTCATGGAGTCGAAGGTGGTGGCAGAGGTCAAGCTGGAGGTCATCTGAATACATGTGGCAGTTGACCCTTTTCAGATTCCCAATTTCCAATGGAAATTCCCCGTGCTTTGTGGTGTGCAGCAGCCTGGAAGTGTAACCCATCATAACTAGATTTTTTTTATTATTCGTTCCTGGGATGTGAGCTTCGCTGGCAAGGCCAGCATTTATTGCCCATCCCTAATTGCCCTTGAGAAGGTGGTGGTGAGCCACCTTCTTGAACCGCTGCAGTCCTTGTGGTGAAGGTACTCCCACAGTGCTGTTAGGGAGGGAGTTCCAGGATTTTCACCCAGCAATGATGAAGGATCGGCGATATATTTCCAAGTCAGGATGGTATGTGAATTGGAGGGGAACTTGGAGGTGATGGTGTTCCCATGTGCCTGCGGCCCTTGTCCTTCTAGGTGGTAGAGGTCGTGGGTTTAGGAGGTGCTGTCGAAGAAGCCTTGGCGAGTTGCTGCAGTGCATCTTATAGATGGTACACACTGCAGCCATGGTGCGCCGGTGGTGGAGGGAGTGAATGTTCAGGGTGGTGGATGGGGTGCCAATCAAGCGGGTTGCTTTGTCCTGGATGGTGTCAAGCTTCTTGAGTGTTGTTGGAGCTGCAATCATCCAGGCAAGTGGAGAGTATTCCACCATACTCCTGACTTATGCCTTGTAGGCTTTGGGGAGTCAGGAGGTGAGACACTCGCTGCAGAATACCCAGCCTCTGACCTGCTCTTGTAGCCACTGTATTTATGTGGCTGGTCCAGTTAAGTTTCTGGTCAATGGTAACTCCCAGGATGTTGATGTTGGGAGATTCGGCGATGGTAATGCCATTGAATGTCAAGGGGTGGTGGTTAGATGCCCTCTTGTTGGAGATAGTCATTGCCTGGCACTTATGTGGCGCGATGTTACTTGCCACTTATCCGCCCAAGCCTGAATATCATCCAGGTCTTCTTGCATGCGGGCATAGACTGCTTCATTATCTGAGGAGTTGCGAATGGAACTGAACACTGTGCAATCATCAGCGAACATCCCCACATCTGACATACCTGGGCAGTTTTCCACATTGTCGGATAGATGCCAGTGTTGTAGCTGTACTGGAGCAGCTTGGCTAGAAGCGCGGCTAGTTCTGGAGCACAAGTCTTCAGCACAACAGCTGGGATATTGTCAGGGCCAATAGCCTTTGCTGTATCCAGTGTGCTCAGCCATTTATTGATATCTCGTGGAGTGAATCGAATTGGCTGAAGACTGGCTTCTGTGATGGTGGGGACCTCAGGAGGAGGCCGATATAGATCATCTACTCGGCACTTCTGGGTGAAGATGGTTGCAAACGCTTCAGCCTTGTCTTTTGCACTCATGTGCTGGGCTCTGCCATCATTGAGGATGGGGATGTTCATGGAGCCTCCTCCTCCCGTCAGTTGTTTAATGGTCCACCACCATTCACGACTGGATGTGGCAGGACTGCAGAGCTTTGATCTGATCCATTAGTTGTGGGATCGCTTAGCTCCGTCTATAGCACACTGCTTCCGTTGTTTAGCATGCATGTCGTCCTGTGTTGCAATTTTAGGTACGCCTGGTGCTGCTCCTGGCATGCTCTTCTACACTCCTCATTGAACAGGGTTGGTCCTCTGGCTTGATGGTAATGGTAGAGTGAGGGATATGCTGGGCCATGAGGTTACAGATTGTGGTGGAATACAATTCTGCTGCTGGTGGCCCACAGCGCCTCATGGATGCCCAGTTTTGAGCTGCTAGATCTGTTCTGAATCTATCCCATTTAGCACAGTGGTAGTGCCACACAACATGATGGAGGGTGTCCTCAGTGTGAAGATGGGACTTTGTCTCCACAATGACTGTGCGGTGGTCACTGCTACCAATACTGTCATGGACAGATGCATCTGCGACAGGTAGATTGGTGAGGACGAGGTCAAGTAGGTTTTTCCGTCGTGTTGGTTCTCACGCCACCTGCTGCATCCCAGTCTGGCAGCTATGTCCTTCAGGACTCGGCCAGCTCAGTCAGTAGTGGTGCTACTGAGCCACTCTTGGTGATGGACATTGAAGTCCCCCACCCAGAGTACATTCTGTGCCCTTGCTTCCCTCGGTGCTTCCTCCAAGTGGTGTTCAACATGGAGGAGTACTGATTCATCAGCTGAGGAGGGCGGAAGGTGATAATCAGCAGGAGGTTTCCTTGCCCATGTTTGACCTGAAGCCATGAGACTCTATGGGGTCTGGAGTCAATGTTGAGGACTCCCAGGGCCACTACCTCCCGACTGTATACCACTGTGCCACCACCCCTGGTGGGTCTGTCCTGCCGTTGGGACAGGACCTACCCAGGGATGGTGATGAAGGAGTCTGGGACATTGGCTGAAAGGTATGATTCTGTGAGTATGACTATGTCAGGCTATTGCTTGACTAGTCTGTGGGACACCGCTCCCAATTTTGGCACACGTCCCCAAGTATGTAGAATAAGACGACCTCATAACTCCAGGGGCATGCTCAGCTGGCACAATGTATTGTGGGCCTTAATGAAGATCCTAGATGCCTATGAAGCAGTAGGTCATCAGGGACATGGGTGTTGGATATAAATATCCAATAAAACGTGGGATTGTGCAACTAGCCCCACCTAAAGGAGTCTGCTACTAAAAAATTGTATTGCAAAGCTAATTAATTTAAAACATGATAATTCAATGGATACTATTGCTGAGCTCGGAATTTCTAGGATGCTACTTGGCCTTCATTTGGACAATTACCATAGCAACAGTTTCTTTGAACCCCGTGCTGTTTAATCCCCTGAAGCCCTGTTTACATAAGAACATAAGAAATAGGAGCAGGGGTAGGCCATACGGCCCCTCGAGCCTGCTCCGCCATTCACTAAGATCATGGCTGATCTTCCACCTCAACTGCACTTTCCTGCCCGATCCCCATATCCCTTGATTCCCTAAGTGTGCAGAAGAACATATATTTACACAGCCTGACAAACAGGAGGTTGGAAAACTGAGAGGATCTGCAGAAAGGAAAACCGGTGCATAAAGAGCTCAGTAGAGAGCCTGTAGCAGTCAAGCATGGACAGGAAGTCCCCAACAAGGATGTAGCATCAAACTGAGGACCCATCTTCCTTTCAGGTGGACGTAAAAGATCACACTGCACTATTCGATGAAAATCAATAGAGTTCTCCTGGCCAACATTTACCCCTCAACCAACACCTAAAAAAAACCCTCATTGCTGTTTATGAAATGTTGCTGTTTGCAAATTGGCTGCTGTGTTTCCTACATTACAACAGTGACTACACCTCAAAAGTACTTCATTGGCTGTAAAGCGCTTTGGCTGTCCTGAGGTCATGAAAGCAGCTATATAAATGCAAGTCTTTATTTTCCAAATTGCAACTGGGTGTTATAAAAGTAAGAGGAATTGTAGGGTTTTCATAGCTGAAAAAACAAAGTCCTTGAGGCCAAAGAGGTCACCTAATATTGTGACCCTTCCTTCCACCTCCAAGAATGGTCTCCTGTCAGGGAAGATGTTTCCCCTGGCTGGGGGTCTAGAACGAGGGGTCACAGTCTCAGGATACAGGGTAGGATATTTAGGACTGAGATGAGGAGAAATTTCTTCACTCAGAGGGTGGTGAACCTGTGGAATTCTCTACCACAGAAGGCTGTGGAAGCCAAGTCACTGAATATATTTAAGGAGGAGATAGATAGATTTCTAGACACAAAAGGCATCAAGGGGTATGGGGGAGAGAGCGGGAATATGGTATTGAGATAGAGGATAAGCCATGATCATATTGAATGGTAAGCAGGCTCGAAGGGCCGAATGGCCTACTCCTGTTCCTATTTTTCTATGTTTCTATGTTTCTATGAACATCAACTTGGATAAACTCTATTCCACATTACTAATGACATACCACTCTTTCAGTTTCTTCTGTTTCATCATAAGTTTATTGCCTTGAAATAAAAGTTGTCAATAAAGCACCACATGAACACAATAGATAAAAATTAAAAGTTTATTATTGAATTTGTAGTTCATAGATACAATATTAAAAAATAGTTCTAATATTTGCATTACCTGAAGAGCAGGGGAGTTCTCCATGATGTCCTGGACAACATCAATCCCTCAACCAGCAACTAAAACAGATGATCAGGTCATTTATTTTCATTGCTGCGTGTGGGATCTTGCTGTGCGCAAATTGGTCGCCGCGTTACCTGCGTTAAAAAAGTGACTACATTTCAAAAAGTACTTCATTGGCTGTGAAGCGCTTCTGGGAGGTCCTGAGGCCGTGAAAGGCGCTGTATAAATTCAAGTTCATTCTTTCTTTTCTTTTTACACAATGCCGTGGAGATTTTTAGTTGCCATTTGGACCGAATTGCGCGATGGTCTTGTTCCCAGATTGCTCAGTCGGCGCTACAACTGCCTCCAGGACTTTAAAGTAACAGGGTCCAGTGATGGCTGTCTCCTCAAAATATTCTTCACCTTGAGCATTCTGGTAGAGAAAGTGGCCCCAGCGAGGCGCCGATACATGAGCCGCAGCAAACTGACCAGAAGAATGACCAGTAGTATCGTGCCCACCGATATGAGAATCACCATCAACAGGTTTGGCTCTGGCATGAAAATACAGAAAACACATTACACCATGCTTAAGGATGCACAATAGGGACATATCACGCCCCGTCCTAGACTCGCAGAAGGAGGCCGTTCAGCCCATCGCTCCCATGCTGGCTCTCTGAAAGAGCTATCCATTAGCCACACTTCTCTGCCTTCTCCACGTAGACTTTTAAACTTTTCTTTTTCAAGTATTTATCCACTTCCTTTTTAAAAGCTATTAAGGATTCTGCTTTCATCTCTGTTTCTGGTAAGGCATGCCATGTCCTTAGAAACTTCGGTGTAAAAAAAAAAAATCCTTCTAACAGTTCTCCTCGACCTCCTTTGTTCTAGTAAAAAGAGCCCACTTCCTTTAGTGTCTCCTCATAGCTAAAACCTCTTGTCCCTAAATCATCTTGTTTTTTCTCCAAGGCCTTCACATCCTCCCTAAAGTAGAGTGACCAAAACTAGATGCTAAATTCTAACTGCAGCTTCACCAGTAATTTGCATAGGTTTAACCTTACCTCTGATTTTGTGCTCAGTTGCCCCTATTATGAAACTTTGGATCACAATTTCGACACCTTGTCCTCCCACTTTTAAAGATTTGTATATCTTAACCCCCAAGCCTCTCTGCTCCTCTATGCCTTTTAAAGTTTTAACCCTGGGGAACGTCACTGTTTAAATCCCTCCTGTTCGAAAAATATCCATTAATCAATAGTCTGTTTTCAATCCTTTAAGCAACTTCCTCTCCATGCTTCCACACTCCCTATAAGACTAAGGGGGAATAATTCAGTTGGTTGCGCCTCCTGTTAGCGCCTTAAGAGGGCGCTAATGGGGCGCAAAGCAACTAGCGCCCAGGCGCGGCGATGTTTGCGCCGCTCGCGAAATTAACTAGACATTTTGCGGCGGCGCTAAACACTACCACCACGATCTCCTGCACCGGCAGATCGTGACGTCAGTCAAGTGCGCAACGTCCCGGTAGTGCCCCGGAGCGTATATTGAGTGGCGCCCCCTGCCTCACTGCCTGCCGCTAGTAACGACAGGTTGAGGGGAGCGTTTTGCAGTCAGGAAGGGACTGGGGGAGCGCTATTTAAAGGTGACCGCTTCCTGCCTTTTATTGTTGGTGACATTTTTGAACCACGCATTCTGAGAGAGAGAGAGACAGACTTCTGGAGAGATTCAACGCTGTGTGAAAGAGTTTTGGGTACTGAGCTGCACTTTGCAGTTTCATTTTGATTTGCCATTCCTTGTATCGATTTAGAAGAGAGTGTGGGGGCTGCACTCTGAGCTCTTTGCCTGGTACTCTCCATTGTTCTTTCCAGCAGATTTGATGTGCAGGTCTTTCCAGGCCGAGATTCAAGGCTGCAATGAGCAGGATGTGGATGGAAAGCAAGATCAACCCTCCCCTTTAAGAACTGGTCCGCGCCATTGTGTGTGTGTTCCATTGCTGACTGACATCACATGAGCTTCGCCAGCGCTCTGAGGTAGCGCCTCCCTCCTCGGCCTTTGCGCCTTAAGACAGGTGTGAAGGGCCTGATTTAGCGCTCCAATCACCTCCAGGGGTGATAAAAGTCAAGTTTGCAGTCGGAGGCAATAATTAGCGCTGGGCGCTAATCTTTGCGCCTGGCCGATAATTGCGCCCCAAATGGGGCGATACTGAATTTCTCCCCCTAAGTGCCTTAATTTCATCAACAAGGCTCCGATGTGACACCAGATCAAGTACCTTTTTGAAAATTCATGTACACAGCATCCATTGCATTTCCTTAATCAATGCACTCCGTTATTTACTCAAAAATTTCTATTAAATTTGTCTTTTACCAATTCCATGCTGGCTGTTCTCAAATCTTCTTCTTCTTCTTCTTAGGCAGTCCCTTGGAACCGAGGATGACTTGCTCAAATAACCCATTTCTTTCTAGGTGACTATGAATTTAATCCCGTAAACTGCAAGCTTACTCACATCGGTGTTAGACTGACTGGCCCACAGTTACCCAGTTTATCTCTTTCTTCCTCGGAGCTATGGCCGATTGAATAAATGACAGACTGACTCAATGACTAACAGTTAAGAAAACCTCACAGTGACTGGCAGATTGGACGCTTCCATACCCAGTCGCCAGACATCTTTTCTACGCGGGATTAACTCATTGTTAGCTTCCCTCCTGCACATTAACAATTAGGGTGGGGGGAGGGGGTCTGAGGTACCACTCAGAAATAAATAAAAGCTTTTACTCTCCTCACCCTTTCAATTCTCTCCTATCCTCTCTTGGCTGCTGCTCGGGTACAGTGCTAAGGATGCGAGCAAGCTTGCTCCAGTGATCATGCTTAATATACGATATTTAACAGTGGGTTAATCATTGAGGCCCCACAGCTAATCCTGATTTGGTCCTCACCTGATATCCATGTGCATTGTCCAGTGGTGATATGCAGCAGGAACCATGGATAACGCTTCCCCTCCCAAACCAGTAACTCCAAGGCACCACCTCATAAACTGCATGCGTGAGGTTAGCAAACTCAGCAAAGACTGGGAATTGCAGGTGGGACTTACTGCCCTGTGGCTTAATACTACGCCGGGAGACACGTTTATGCACTCAGCAAGCCGGGGGCCTGCGATCTAATTGGTCAATGTAATAAACCAGCAGCCACCATGGAGCCCTTACCTTTATTTTTAGCCTTGCTCCTCAGGACAGTGATTGGCCCAATCTCAATGTAGTTTTCCTGGAAAGAGTGTGAATTTTCCACAAAGCTTTTTCTCAGCTGCTGGAATGAAAGAATAATCTGTGACCCAGCTCCAGATAAAACACGAGGCTGCCATTTCAGATTGATAGCGTTTGATTTTGTGAATTGTTTGCCGACATATGAATATTTGAACAGAAACTGCTGGAAATACTCAGCAGGTCAGGCAGCATCTGTGGAGAGAGAAACAGAGTTAACGTTTCAGGTCGATGGCTTTTCGTCAGAACTGGAACGAAAGGTCATCGACCTGAAATGTTGGCCGGGATTTTGCCAGCGCTCAGGGGGCGGGTTTGGAGGCGGGACATCCGGCAAAATCGCAAAGATTGACAGCGGGCAGGAAACCCGCTGTCAACCCGCCTCCAATCAATCTTCCCAAGTGTCGGGTCCCCGATTTGCGCAGGGACCCGACACCTAGCGGCGGGAAGAGGATTATAGCCACTTAACTGCCTGTTAAAGGTTGTTAACAGGCAGTTAACAGGCTCTTTTGCAATTTTGACACTTCTACTTCGGGCTTCCCGACGTCCGGACACCACGCCAGGTAAGTGTGGCATGTTGTGAGTCTGCTGTAATGTTTCTGCATTGATGACAGCTGCAGAAGTGGTGTGAAGGATCCAATGGTGCACTGGTGAGTTTCAGAGGTAAGAAAATGTTGGGAAATTCATTTTTAATGCATTTAGACTTTTCTGTAGGTAAGAAGTTTTGAATTGGCTGTGTAGTCCCATCTCATTGGGAGAACCTCTCTCACCAGTGACAGATCGCTTCCGTAACCTCACCTGCAGCTGCCATCTGTTCTAGCCTAAGGAGGGTGTCACTGGAGAGCCTGGGTGCAAGAGCTCACCTGTGAACAGTGATTGTCAGTGTTTGCAGCACCTCAATGCTGTCAAACACTGAGAAATGAGCTGCCATAGAAAAATTGTGCGTGGTCCCTTTAAGAAAACCGGCAGATGACACGTTATCAAATGACGTCATCTGACCGGCTTCCTCTTAACATAGAAACATAGAAACATAGAAACTAGGAGCAGGAGTAGGCCATTCGGCCCGTCGAGCCCGCTCCACCATTCAATACGATCATGGCTGATCATCCAAATCCAGTACCCCGTCCCTGCTTTCTCACACAGAATCCCCATCGAGCCTGCACCGACACATATCCCACCCTATCCCCGTAACCCCACGTATTTAATTCCCCCTAACATATCCCATCCTATCCCTGTAACCCCACATATTTAATCCCCCCCTAACACTAAGGGTCAATTTATCATAGCCAAATCAACCTAACCCGCACATTTTTGGACTGTGGGAGGAAACCGGAGCACCCGGAGGAAACCCACGCAGACACGGGGAGAATGTGCAAACTCCACACAGACAGTCACCCGAGGCCAGATTCGAACCCGGGTCCCTGGCGCTGTGAGGCACCAGTGCTAACCACTATGCCACCGTGTTGCCCAAATTGGCTGGCAAGCCCGCAGGGCGGGCTTAAGAAGACCAATCGACGTAAAATCACGTCCGTGGGGCGGATGAAGTTGGGGGGCGGGACTGGAACCCGGAAACCAGCTGACCCGCTCCCAAGCCGCATCGATCGATAAAATCGCAGCCGTTAACTCTGTTTCTCTCTCCACAGATGCTGCCTGACCTGCTGAGTATTTCCAGCATTTTCTGTTTATATTTCAGATATCCAGCATTCGTAGTATTTTGATTTTGTACAAATATTTGAAGCTTTTTTCTGCTCTGCCTGGTTCATGTGGCCCAGAAGCCGAGAGGTGGACCTGTTTGTGTAAATGTTGGTGGTCTTTTGCTTCTTTTTGCTATATGTGTCACTCAGAACCACCAACAAGTGCAATCCCAAGCTTTTGATTTCCTTTTGTTATGCCAAAATGGGAAATACAGTTGCTCCTGAATTTAGCCGCATGTGTGCAAATTAAACGACTTAAAAACACACAGCAAGCGATTTTCGTCTCCCTTCCGCTCCATTGAACAGGGCAGTAGTGGAACATAAATCAAAGGGAAAAAGACAGTCGTGTCCAACATTTTTCTGTTAACAAATCTAGTCAAAGTGACACATGAGTCAGAATTATGATTCCCCTTTAACATACAAACAAATGCCTCAGTGTGTAAATAGCCACCTGATGTGGTGCTGAACCCTACAGAGCACGCAGGTCCAAGCTTAATCTCGGCCCTGAGATAATATCAGCAGGGCAGCGGTGAATGTGAGACAATTTGTCTCAGCATCTCGCCACGAGGAACGGAAGAAAAAAAATCAACCAAGGAACTTGTGGACACTGGATGAGGAAAGTATCGAGCTCAATTGTGATGCTCCCACAGTCAAATAGACTCATTGGGGTAGATCTTGACTTTGTGCGGTAGTGTAAAACGCGAATCAACAGCCCGTTTTACATCTCTCCTGATTTTCATCTCTATTGAAGTCAATAGGTCAAAATCTGACCACTGTGTAGGCTCACACATGACTATTTGTGGATTGAGTAGATTGGGTCTGTACTCTCTGGAGTTTAGAGAATGAGAGGTGATCTCATTGAAACATATAAGATCCTGAGGGGGATTGACAGGGTAGATGCTGAGAGGTTGTTTCCCCTGGCTGGAGAGTCGAGAACTAGGGGTCATAGTCTCAGATAAGGGGTCAGCCATTTAAGACGGAGATGGGGAGGAATTTCTTCACTCAGAGGGTTGTGAATCTTTGGAATTCTCTACCCCAAAGGGCTGTGGATGCTCAGTCGCTGAGTATATTTAAGGCTGAGATCGATAGACTTTTGGACTCTAGGGAAATCAAGGTATATGGGGATCGGGCGGAAAAGTGTTGAGGTCGAAGAGCAGCCATGATCTTATTGAATGGCGGAGCAGGCTCGAGGGACCGTATGGCCTACTCCGGCTCCTAATTCTTATGTTCTATTTGGGTGAGGAGCTGTCAGCAACCATGGAATTGGTCCCTAGCACCAGTCACTGTTATTGGGAGAAGAGGAGAAAGAGAGAATAGGAATAAAGAATATGGAATGGATTAAAGTTGAGCTGGTTTTGGTGACTGGACATGAGTTCATTTTCATCTATAATGAAATGAACTAATCTGCTGCATGTAGAGGCATTAGAAATAACTTCATGACGGATTTTGTTCTGGTTAGAGGTTCTAGCAAAATTGGAACGGCTTAATCAGTGAACGTGTTTAGAGATTTGCCAGAAATACCGAGCAGAGGAAATCATAGAACGAGACAGCACAGAAGGAGGCCACTTGCCCCATCATGAACACATTCCCGCAAAGCTCCCCTCACCCCTACTGACCAATCATGTGCATTTCACTCACATCTCTGGTGCAGGCGCAGTGATTTTCGGCACAAATCTGCAATTCGCACCTCAGGAAGGTGGAATTCTCTGTGACAGACGCCTTGACAGACAGCAACACCAACGAGGAATTTCCATTGAGAAAAATAGAGACTCCATTTAATGTAGGACACCTGGTGGGGAGAAATACTGGATTGAAGCATTAAGCATCCATTATAATATTTTCTTCCCTCCTCTTCTGAAGGACCTGACACTCACTAGGGTACTATGGTCCTTGCACAAGTGACCATTCTTCATTCTGTATACCTGGACAGTGAGTGTCAGTGGGCTGTTCAACCGTGACAGGCATGACAGCCAAGCCCAATCATATTCTTAAAGGTGTCAGCCTTGGTTCAGAGGTTGAACTCTCGCCTCTAAGTCAGAAGGTCATGAATTCAAGCCCCACTCTGGAGACTTAAGCACATAGTCCAGGCTGACACTCCCAGTGCTGTACTGAGGGAGTGCTGCAATGTCGGAGGTGCCGTCTTTCGGATGAGACTTTAAACTGCTCTCTCAGGTGGACGTAAAAGATCCCATGGCACTATTTGAAGAAGAACAGAGGAGTTCTGCTAGTGTCCTGGCCAACATTTATCCCTCAACCTACATCACTAAAACAGATTACATCAGCAAAAATAAACCCCAGATTATCTGGTCATTATCACATTGCTGTTTGTGGGAGCTTGCTGTGCACTAATTGGCTGCTGTGTTTCCCCCATTACAACAGTAACTACGCTTCAAATGTACTTCATTGGCTGTAACGCGCTTTGAGATGTCCTGAGGTGATGAAAGACGCTATAGAAATGCAAATGGAAGGCCTTTCATTTCTTACCCAAAGACCGTACATATTTTCCAGTATTGAACCCTTTCTGCACATTAGAAACGCTATTTAACTTCAAGTTGCTGTCGTCCTACAAGAAAATCCTTGGTCCTTCAACTAGATACCTCAATAATAAAAAACAAAATTGGGTGAGGTACGAGAGGGCTGTAACCACGCTTGGAATTGTATCCCAGCGTATCAGAGGAGGGGGCAAATTAATTGGTTGGGGGGGGGGGGTTAAAGGAATTAAAATAGCAGCGTGTACGTCCATTGTGATTCTTTGCGGTCCTTAGTTAAGCTGAAGGCCATGTGTAAGAACAGTAAGGTAGTAAACCATGAGTAATTCACTCTCCAGCTCGAACCTCTTTCCTTACCCGTCCTCTATGAGTTGGTCCCCTTCAGATTCTTGTGATGATGACACAGCATGGCAGTTCTTTACGAAGAGTTTGGGATTTCTGGCCAGCCCTGTCTGGATGCTTACAGTCACATTCAGTCTTTCATTTTCGTGAAAAGCAAAGGACTTCTGATGACGTATCGCGGCCACATTCAAACTTTTGTTTTTTCCGAAAGCAAAGGATTGCTCATTATTCAAACGTACATAGTCAACCAGGAAAGATCCTTTGATCCCATTTGTGCTGTCAATTATTTTGTACCTGTAAGATATTGAGTATGTACCAATGAATAACAATTGAACTCATCAAGTAAAGCAGCAACATGCATGGACCAGTCGCCATTTTGCCCTGCTAATACTACAACAACAACGTGTATTTATATAGCCCCTTTAATGTAGTAAAACATCCCAAACAAAATTTGATACCGAGCCATGTAAGGAGATATTAGGACAGGTGACCAAAAGCTTGGTCAAAGAGCTAGGTTTTAAGGGGAGTATTAAAGGAGGAGAGAGAGGTAGAGAAGTTTAAGGAGGGAATTCCAGAGCTTAGGGCCGAGGCAACTGAAGGCACGGCCACCAACGGTGGAGCGATGTAAATCGGGGATGCGCAAGAGGCCAGAATTGGAGGAGCGCAGAGATCTCGGAGGGTTGTAGGGCTGGAGGAGGTTACAGAAATAGAGAGGGGCGAAGCCATGGAGGGATTTGAAAACAAGGGTGAGGATTTTAAAATCGAGGCGTTCCCAGACCGGGAGCCAATGTGGGTCAGCGAGCACAGGGGTGATGAGTGAAGGGGACTTAGGATACGGGCAGCAGAGGTTTGGACGAGCTCTGGCTCTCGCATGATGTTGCGCTCAGAAAGTCGGATGATGGGCTGTTTGATAATGACTGGAGCAGTACACCATGTAGCACATCATGTATTATTCTGCTGCTAAGATACGGCTGTGCTTAAAGAGCCCGTCCTTTTAAGGCCACTAAGTTTCAATGCTGTAATCAGCCTGAGATCAATTACAGATCAACTGCTGTTGGGGTGAGACATTTGTAGATGGTTAGATACTTGTAAATTTACAGCTCCAGCTTAGCTTGTAAATTTCCCTCGTAAATAGCAATTAACCGGTAATTTACCCCTACGTGAAATGTTTGCCTTTTTTTGTTTCATAATTTGAAGTGTAACCTTTACAGTTTGATGGATACTTTCAAAAGTTTAATATCTACAAGCAGATCTCCCATAATGTTGCTCACATTAAGTCACAGAATAAGAACAGGAGCATTGTAGCATTTACCACACAATGTATTATTCTGCTGGATCTGGGTATAATTGGTGTGTCCCTTTACGGCCACATTGTCCAATTGTTGTAAATAGGAATCTGCTGAGGTTAAACCCTCTTGGGAAGATCTTGAGATTAGAGGGTATTTTCTGTTGCTGGGGAAGATTCTCTGTAAATTGGCAGATACTTGTAAATCCCCAGCACTTCCCCCAAGGTCAGAAAAAACGAGCAAGAAATAAGTAGGTTCAATAGTAACTTTCAAAAGGGATTAGGATAAATACTTGAAATCAGAAAAAAACTTGCAGGACTATGGGGAAAGAGCTGGGGAGTGTGACTAATGGGATAGATCTACCAAAGAGGCACGATGGGCCGAATGGCCTCCTTCTGCTGTATGCTGTATGCAGGAGTGGGCGGGGCCTGAGCGGGAGTGGGTGGGGCCTGAGCAGGAGTGGGCGGGCCTGAGCGGGAGTGGGTGGGGCCTGAGCAGGAGTGGGCGGGGCCTGAGCTGTATGCTCTGTGATTCCAAATATAAAAAGATGGATGGATAGTGATGGCCCCTGGCATTGCTCACAGTAAGACAGAGGATGGGCTACTTTTAGAATAAGAGTTTTATACGAGGTTATCAGGGCTGTTTATTTATTAAAGGCAAGTACTGGGAATGGAGCTCAAGATTGAAGCAGTTTATTGAATGAAGGACCGCAGTGGGAATGTACTCCATTGGCATTTATATATTTTAAATTTGGTGGTGCCGGCTATTTATCTATTTATGGATTTAAAGATTGGGCGAATTTATAAATAAAAGGTCAGCAGTGGAATGCAGCTTATAAATATTAATTATTTATTTTAATATCTGTCTTATTTATTTCTAAAAGGGGAGCAGGGAGACTGGAATTAATTGGGATATAAAGATTATGGGGATTTACTTATAAAATGCTAGCAAAGGAATGGCATTTGTGTAGAGATGAATTATTTATTGCAAGATGGGGCCACTTATTTAATTTAAGATGAGGAACAGAGTCCAGTTATTTGCTCAATTAAAGTTCAGGAGCTTTATTTGCGACAGCAGTGGGAATTAATTTAAAAGATTTATTTATTAAAGAGGATAGAATTTTAAATGTGTGGAGGAGGTAGGAAATGCAATGCTGGCATGGAAAGTTTATTTATTTATCTCTGGCAGTTTGGGCATTTATTTATAAAGCTAAACATTATTTAAAAGAGCTTTAATTTTAAACAACTTTGGTCAAGAGGAAAATGTAGAAGATTTACTGCAAGACCGCCACTGTTGGTGCTCTGTAACTGGCCAACAGGTAGACAACAAGCCACCCAGACAATTCCCCTCACCCCCACCCAACAACCTGGAGAGAGATGAAGAACTCTCCGTGGAGAGGATGCCAAGCGTACATGTGCCACCTCTTCTCCCATGAGCTGCTGATTACTTATTACTTTATTTGTTTTTGCTTTTAATATCGCTTCAGAGACTGCACTTACATCATCCGATGTTCGGGGGAAACTGAGAATTGGCAGACTGTGATGTTGGGTCCCTCCAAAACCAGGCGTAAAACTTCTTCGCTTTTCCACTCTAGCCACAGATCCGTGACACCATCGGTGATGTTCTGTAACAGAGTGAAGTGATCCCTAAGAACCGATAAATGTATCCTCTTGCAGCAGAAGTTTTCTGTGGTTGCTTTAGACTCAAGTGCATTTGAGATTCATTGACAATGAAAGGAGAAGGAAAGTTTAGTGGGAGTACTGCATAGAAAGGACTTGCATTTAAATAGCGTTTCTAATGTGCAAAAAGGTTCCAATACTGGAAAATATGCACGGTCTTTGGGTAAGACATGAAAGGACTTGCATTTGCATTTCTACAGCGTCCTTCACAACCTCAGGGTGTCCAAAGTGCTTTACAGCCAATTTTGAAGTGTAGTCACTGTTGTAATGTAGGAAACGCGGCAACCAATTTGTGCCCAGCAAGGTCCCACAAACAGCATTGAGATAATGACCCGACATAGAAACATAGAAAAATAGGAGCAGGAGTAGGCCATTCGGCCCTTCGAGCCTGCTCCGCCATTCAATATGATCATGGCTGATCCTCTATCTCAGTACCATATTCCCGTTCTCTCCCCATACCCCTTGATGCCTTTTGTGTCTAGAAATCTATCTATCTCCTTCTTAAATATATTCAGTGACTTGGCCTCCACAGCCTTCTGTGGTAGAGAATTCCACAGGTTCACCACCCTCTGAGTGAAGAAATTTCTCCTCATCTCAGTCCTAAATGTCCTACCCCCGTATCCTGAGACTGTGACCCCTCGTTCTAGACCCCCCAGCCAGGGGAAACATCCTCCCTGCATCCAGTCTGTCTAGCCCTGTCAGAATTTTATACGTTTCAATGAGATCCCCTCTCATTCTTCTAAACTCTACTGAATATAGGCCTAGTCGACCCAATCTCTCCTCATACGACAGTCCTGCCATCCCAGGAATCAGTCTGGTGAACCTTCGCTGCACTCCCTCTTTGGCAAGTATATCCTTTCTTAGGTAAGGAGACCAAAACTACACACAGTACTCCAGGTGTGGTCTCACCAAGACCATCTGTATTTTTAGTGTTGGTTGATATACTGCCACGGGATCTTTTACATCCACGTTAGAGGGCAAACGGGGCCTCAGTTTAACATCTCATCCAAAAGACAGCACCTCCGACAGTGCAGCACTCCCTCAGTGCTGCACTGGGAGTGTCGGCCTAGATTAGTGCCCAAGTCTTTGGTGTGAGATTTGAACCCACGACCTTCTGACTCAAAGACGAGAGTGCTACCACTGAGCCACAGCTGACACCACAGCTAAGAGAGAAATAATTTTGCAGAATTCCTGGGGGAGAGCCGAATTTGCATGGCGCTCAAGTCGGAGAATCAGGCCTGCGATGTATGGCTATCTCTGACTGGTATTGCTTGCCGCCACAACTTCACCACTGAGTTCAGGGTCATGGAATCACCCTTTGTATGTAAAGTACCCTCCCCGTTTTCAATACAAGATAGAGAAAGTACTTCCCCATGAGTACTCCCCGACACTTTCCTTCCCCTTGGACATACCTCCCTTGGAACTACAGCTAGAAATAAGCAAAAGACACATGAAGAATGGTCATTTAGGTGAAGTATTGAAGGAACGCTCATATCTGCAGAACCATATCCTGATCCTCAGGAAAGGACGAGAGAAAATTAGGATGGAAAAAAACTCTTCACGAGAACAAACTATTCTACCCAAGCCTTGAGATTGGCTGCAGCCTTCAAACACATTCCTCTATCTGCCTATCACTATTATGAACAAATATGTAAGAATAGATCATGTAACGGAGGCTGTTGAGCAGTAAATTCTCACATGTGGAAAAAACTGAAAGATGCAACACAATTATATGGAAAGCACAACTGTAATGGAAATGACTCAAACTGCAACTGCAGTATTGTGAGTCTCAAAGTGCATTATAGTGCATGATTCACGATGAAGTGACAAAGGTTTCTAATTGCCTGAACAATGCAGGAAAATATCACCCCTGGAATATGTGGTAAGCGGGTAACTAGAGTTAATACAATCTCCACAAAATGAACATCGATGGAAAGTTTACCATGACAACACAATGGAGGGCCAAAAGAATTTTAATTTTCCTTTTTATGATGCATGAAATCAAGACTTGCAATCTCTATAGCACCTTATCAAGTCTCTTAAAAACATCTCAAAATACTTCACCCACGGTGAGTTTTAAGTGCATTGGCTGTTGTCATGTAAGCACAGCAGCCATTTTGCGCACAGTAAGACGCAAGAGCAATGAGGTCCATGACCAGTTAATTTGTTGTTGACTGTGCTGGTTGAGGAAGAATGTTGGTCAGGAGATGGTGGGATATTTAACGTCCATCTCAATAAGTGGCCCCGACCTTCGTTCATTGTCTCATTCAAAGGAAAGCACCTCCAGCAATGCAATAATATTTCACTACTGCACTGCAGTGGCAGCCTAGATCATGACTTGGAGTGGGAAACCTTCTGACAAAGATGCAAGAGTACTACACGCAAGCTGACATCCCGTCCCCATTAACACAGCAGATCAATTGACCAAGAATTACAACCTGACTCAAAAGAGTACTTCTGGTTTAAAAGAAAGACTTGCATTTATATAGCACCTTTCACGACCTTAGAATGCCCCAAAGCGCTTTGCAACCAATGAAGTACTTTTGAAGTGTAGTCACTGTTGTAATGTAGGAAACGCAGCAGCCAATTTGCGCACAGCAAGTTCCCACAAACAGCAATGTGATGATGACTAGATAATGCTGGTAATGTTGATTGAGGGATAAATATTGGCCAGGACACCGGGGATAATTCCCCAGCTTTTCTTCGAAATAGTGCCATGGGATCTTTTACATCCACCTGAGAGAGCAGACGGGGCCTCGGTTTAACAAATGTGCGGGTTAGGTTGATTTGGCTATGATAAATTGACCCTTAGTATTAGGGGGGGATTAAATATGTGGGGTTATGGGGATAGGATGGGATATGTTAGGGGGAATTAAATACTTGGGGTTACGGGGGTAGGGTGGGATATGTGTACTGTGGGGATTAAAGCAGGGGACAGGGTACTGGATTTGGATGATCAGCCATGATCGTATTGAATGGTGGAGCAGGCTCGATGGGCCGAATGGCCTACTCCTGCTCCTAGATTCTATGTTTCTATGTTTCTATGTAACATCTCATCCAAAAGACAGCACCTCCAACAGTGCAGCACTCCCTCAGCACTGCACTAGATTTTTTTGTACTCAAGTCTCTAGAGTGGGACTATGAACCTACAACCTTCTGACTCAGAGGCGAGGGTGCTACCAATTGAGCCACAGCTGACATTCTTGGGTTTGGGTTAATCCCAAAGTCCATTCCATTTAACATATGCAGTACAGTCAGGAGGTGAACCAGTTGCTTCAGAGCGCAAGGCAGCTCGAAGAGTTGGCTTCGTTGAATTGCTGAGCGAGCCTTTGCTCAGTGGTAGCATTGTTCCGCCTCTGAGTCAGAAGGTATAGGGTTCAAACTCCAAACAGTCCCGGTGAATGGAGACCGGAGCTCTGAATTCCGGGCAAATAACATAAAAACATAAGAAACAGGAGCAGGAGTCGGCTAATCAGCCCCTCGAGCCTGCTCCGCCATTCAATAAGATCATGGCCGATCCAATCTTGGCCTCAACACCACTTTCCCGCTCTCTCCCCATACCCCTTGACTCCCCTGTAGTTCAAATGTCTGTCAATCTCCGCCTTGAATATATTCACTGACTCCGCCTCTTCAGCTCTCTGGGGTAGAGAATTCCAAAGATTCACGACCCTCTGAGAGAAGAAATTCCTCCTCATCTCCGTCTTAAATGGGCGACCCCTTATTCTGAAACTATGACCCCTAGTTCTAGATACCCCCACTAGGGGAAACATCCTCTCAGCATCCACCCTGTCAATCCCCCTCAGAATCTTATAAGATCACCTCTCATTCTTCCAAACTCCAATGAGTATCGGCCCAACCTGCTCAACCTTTCCTCATACGTCAACCCCTTCATCCCAGGAATCAACCTCGTGAACCTTCGCTGCACTGCCTCCAATGCAAGTATATCCTTCCTTAAATATGGCTGACATTCAGTGGGACATTCGTGTCCGGTGGGTGCAGGTCCCCCTTCAGCCCCTCCCCCACCCCCACACCCGCCCATCGTATGGGTTATGGGAGCCATAAAATCCTTCGGCTGCGTAGGATTGACCGTCCTATCGGCTGGTATAGAGATGGTTATGCCCACGGAGGGAGCGTTCACGTCGCGGCCTGTCAGACTGTTAATCAGACTGCGAATCCTTCCACTACTTCGCACCATTCTCCAAGGGAAGGGCGTGAAGATTCTACAAAAAACAAACAGCCCAATTGTTTAGTGTGCGCGTGCCTTTATTTCACTCACCAGACACAAATCCTTTACGTGCAGAATGCCATATGTGTCAGACGTGTTTCTGCTGAAAGAACATCCAGTGTCATTTGCAAATCCGGTATCATTTGCAAAGTCTAGGAATTGAGCCAACCTTTCAAGCTCCCACACAAGAGGGGTTGGGATCACGGCTTGGGCTCCACCACAGGAGCTTGTTGCATTGCGTGTACACGTAAACCTGTTGCCGTTCAGCCCATTCAAACATGTACAATGGTACATCCCACCGAGGGCTTTGCAGTTGTAGACACATATGTTGTTCTCACACTGATTAAGGTCTGTAATGGGAAAAAAAAGTGATCAAATAAGTAGCTCGGAACTGATGTTTTATGCAGACGGAATGGGAATAACAGATGCTGCAAGATTAATATTATTGCGTGTTAACTAAAATGAAAGCCTCGTGCCAAGTGGGCTCAATGTTGCTCTATTTCTGTATGCTGGGCAAATTTGATAGGCCAAAGTTAAATCCAGTTGTGGAGATTTAGGGGGAAAAATTGGGTATCGCCCATTTTGGGGCGCTAATATCGGCTGGGCGCAAAGTTTAGCGCCTGGCGCTAATTATCACCTCCAACTGCAAAATTCGCCTCTATCGCCCCTGGAGGTGATTTGAGCGCTAAATCAGGCGCTACACACCTCTCTTAAGGCACAAACGTCAGGGAGCAAGGCGCTACCTCAGAACGCTACCGAAGCTCAGGCGATGTCAGTTACCATGGAAGCCAGACAGACTGGTGCCGGCCAGTTCTTAAAGGGGAGGGGCCATCTTGCTGACCAGCCACACCCTACTCATTGCAGCCTTGAATCTCGGCCTGGAGAGACCTCAAAAGCAATTGTGTTGGAAGCACTAATGGATAGGCCCAGGAAAAGAGCTCGGCACTTAGGAACCTCAAAACTGGTGCTGAGGGCCAAAACTCCTTAGGACAGCGTTAAAACCAAAAATTTTGCCGACAAGAAAAGGCAGGAAGCGCCCGCCTTTAAATAGTGCTCCCCCAGCCCCTTCCCGACTTGAAAACGTTCCCCTCTACCTGTCGTTCCTAGTGGCAGGCGCTAAGGCAGGGGGCGCGACTCAATATCCGGTCTGGGGCGCTACCGGGGAGTTGCACGCCTGACTGACGTCACGCTCTGCAGGCGCAGGAGTTCGTGACGGTAGTGTTTAGCGCCGCCGTAAAACGATTGGTCAATTTCGCGAGTGGCGCTAAAAATCGCCGCGCTCGAGCGCTAAGTTCTTTACGCCCCGTTAGCGCCCCCCAGAGGCGCTTAAGGGAGGCGCTAACCAACCGAATTTTTCCCCCATAATATTTGATTCTCCCGCGAATACAAAATATGGAGAAACAGGGTACAAAAAGTACAGATGTGCCCTGGCCTATGTCTGGCCTATCCTTCCCTCTCAAAAATATGTTGGTTTCCTCGTAATTGGTGTAGCTCGGAGGAAGTTTCCCAATGGCCTAGTTGGTAAATGAGCTGCTCAGTGTAGTACTGAGCCATGCAGAACAGAAGGTCTCAAACGTGACAGCCACGGTGGTATTAGAATTGGCCTCAGCATCTGTAGATGAGAGACTAGAGATGGGAAGGCCAGCCAGGATTCCTGTTGCTGGTTGCTCTTCATGTGGTCTTGCTGGAAATGTGTGTGTGTATGTGTTGTCTGGTAATTTGTGAGCTGGCATCAGATAAATGAGCATGAAAGCTATCAGATTTTGTAAAGACCCAAATAGTTCATTACTTCAGGGAAGGGACCCACCACCTCTGCCCAGACTGACGCCAGTCCCACGCTAAAGGGCCGATTTTAAGTCCCGGCTGGTGTCGTCCAGTCGGGGCCCCAGGCAGATGGAAAAACTCCCGGCCCTCTGCAGCGTGAGGCCCAGGAGATTTTAACTCCGTCAGTCTCCTGACCGAACCCGGTGAGAAGCACTTGCTGGCTGGGGAGCGGTAGCAGAATTTTGGGGCTGGAGAGGCCCACGGTTTCCTTGTGGAGCCTGGAGGAGCACTCCTGCTCCCTCTGGCCCCACAAGGAAACAACTAAAAAATGAAGTAAAATTAAGCACATAAGAAATAGGAGCAGGAGTAGGCCATTCGGCCCCTCGAGCCTGCTCCGCCATTCACTAAGATCATGGCTGATCTTCTACTTCAACTCCACTTTCCCGCCCGATCCCCATATCCAAAACACAGTCTTGAATATACTCAATGACTGAGCCTCCACAGCCCTCAGGGGTAGAGAATTCCAAAGATTCACCACTGTCTGTGTGAAGAAATTTCTTCTCATCTCAGTCCTAAGTGGCCGACCCCTTATCCTGAGACTATGCCCCCTAGTTCCAGCCAGGGGAAACAGCTTCTCAGCATCTACCCTGTCAAGCCCTCTAAAAATTTTATATGTTTCAATGAGATCACCTCTCATTCTTCTAAACTCCAGTGAGTATAGGCCCATTCTATTCAATCTCTTCTCATAGGACAGCACTCTCATCCTAGGAATCAATCTAGTGAATCTTCATTGCATCCCCTCTAAGGCAAGTATATCCTTCCTTAGGTAAGGAGACCAAAATTGTACACAGTACTCCAGGTGTGGTCTCACCAAAGCCCTGTACAATTGCATTATAATTCACTTACCTTTCTGGGCCTTGTCTGGGCCCGGCTCCTCTTGCCGCCATGTTGCCCTGACTGGGAAGGCACGACGGTTTCCCCGCGCAGGCCTCCGGTTACAATTGCAGTTGGGTCCCGATGACATCATTTAAAGATGGACCTCGCTGCCTTCCAACAGGTGTCCCTCTCACCTGCTCTGAAGAGTAGGTAAGATTGCAAGGTAGCAGGATCGGTGCGGGTGTATGATACTGGGAATTTTAACTGCCCGCCCGCCTGATTTCCGTCGGGCGGGCAGGGTTGAAATCAACCATTAAGTGGTTGACTTTTAATGCTCTCAAGGCAACTAGGGATGGACCATAAATGATGCCTTTCCACATCCCAAGAACCAATAAAAACACCCAGATCAGCGCTTTGATTGCAAAGACAATTGTTGCAGTGGCCGTTTTGTTTAAAGATCTTGGGGTAGAGTTTCCGCTTTGGGCTCAATCGGGAAATTGCGCCCAAAATGCGCTCGAAATTGCGCTGGTTAAGTTGCAGTTCCAAGTTCAGATAAAATTTACTGGTATAATCACAAACGTAAAATCTTCAATAAACCAGCGTAATCGAGCAGCGCAATAGAACGCAATTGTTTCTTTTTTACTTACTATTAAAAAGTATTGCTCGATGTATTTAAGAGCGGTAACCTGGTGCAGTTTTATTAATACAGCTGAAAATGAGGTTATCACCAAAAATAAACATTTTAATAAGAGTGTCCAGTCCTCCACCCATGAGTAGCCTGATTTAAAATCACTGAAAATGACTTTAAAAAACTATCCTGAACCATTTAATAGTTTCATTGGTCAGTTCCTTAGTAAGTTAAATATTTTTTTGATACGAAAAAACTTTTAAAACGTGCCGACTGGTGCCCGTGCGCCTCAGAAAATGTGTGCGATTTGAAGAGCCTTCCCGAACCAGGGCAATCGGCGGAATCCTGCATGGTCGACCTGGGGGCGGGGCCAGTTTTGTGGGTGGGGCCTGATCCGGGCACATTGATTCTTAAACCAGCGGGGAAAAAAATCGCGGAAAACACGAACGCAAGTGCATTTGGGCGTAACTCACTTACGGTTAACATTCCCCGATCTTTTGCAATGGCACGGCCGATTTTGCCGGCATTGCGCTGATATTACCGGCGGAAATTCTACCCCCTTACCTTCAATGTTTGCATTCGACATACTGAGTCCGCTCTGTGACCTCAGGGACTGGCTCACAGCGGATAGTAGCACAGAGTTCATGGCGGCAAGGGTCACGTTCTCCGCGATGTGAGTCAGGAGGATGAAGTCAATGATCACGCTGCCCTTTCTAAATCTTTCCACCACCACAGTGAATTCAATTGTACGGTGCAAGGCTACCTCTGCAGCTTCAGGCAGTAGCTGAGATAACTGACGGGGCAGAAAAAGACACAGTGTTCAGTGACTCATTTCTTTCAGCAGCACCTGCCTCGATAGGTCCGGGCCACGTATTGCGCAGTTGAGGGAGTTTGCCGAACAGACGAGTGGTGCAGTCGCTGCAGCTCAGCATATTGGTGTCAGCTGTGGCTCGGTCGGTAGCACTCTCGCCTCTGAGTCAGAATGGTTGCGGGTTCAAGTCCCACTCCAGGGCAGTGCTGAGGGAGCGCTGCACTGTCGGAGGTGCCGTCTTTCAGATGAGACATTAAACCGAGGCCCCGTCTGCTCTCTCAGGTGGACGTCAAAGATCCCCCAGCGCTATTCAAATAAGACCAGGGGAGTTCGATTGGAGGCCAATATTTGTCCCTCAATCAACACCTAAAAACAAATAACCTGGTCATTATCTCATTGCTGTTTGTGGGAGCTTGCTGTGCGCAAATTGGCTGCCGCGTTTCCTATATTACAACAGCGACTACACTTCAAAGAAAAAGTACTTCATTGGCTGTAAAGCGCTTTGGAACGTCCTGAGGTCATGAAAGGCGCTGTCTAAATACAAATTCTTTCTTTCTTTCACTATATTGGCCTCCTGATTGAGATCTTACCTGGACCACGAAGAGCTGCTCCAGTGTTCTGTAGGTATTGCTGGTTTCGTTATCGAGTTCTGTGGTGAAGTTCCGGTTGGTGATCGAAACGGAAGCTCTGAAGGCGACAAAGGCTGCAAAATATACAAAGTGAGATATCCAGTGGTTTTAAAACTCCCTGTGACGCCTTAGAGTGGTGGCAGGGGTGCTGCACATGGCCTTAGCATTCTGGACTCGGGAACGGGTTAAAATCGGGCGGGGTTCTCGATTCTGATCCCTATCCAGCGATCCTCTGCTGGAAAGTGGGCGTGTGTGGACTTCGAGTGAGGCTCCCCCCACCACATGGTACAATAGCCCAGGTACACTGGCTGTCTGGGCTCAAACAGAAAGAAAGCTCAAAATTGATGAGGTATCAGAGGACTTTGGCTTCAGGCTAAAAGGAGAGAGAAAAGTGAGAAAATTGGATCGGGAAACATTTTTAAAAATCAATGATGAATTAAAAAGATTGAAAATGTTTAAAAATTGCATGGTGAATGTAAAAAAGTTAATTTAAACCACTCGGAAATCACTGTTGGAGATGCTGCGCCATCACTGTTTAACACACCCGTATCAAATTCCTCTCTCCTGTCTTCTAGTCTTCAGTTCTGGGGAAGGGTATACACCTGAAGTCTCATAACTGGTCTCTTCTCTTTCAGGGGCTGATCGACCTACTGGGTATTTCCAGCTGTTGCAGTTACTCATTTGGATTAAATCCCTCGCTCCACAACTTTAAGGGAGGCGTTAATCTATACATAGGCAAACATCTCTGTTACAATGGCAGAGAGAGGAGTTTGTTACGAGCGCATTAAGTGTCAGGGCCATAACATGGCCCACAGCGATCGCACCTTCTTAGGTTGGAGGTAAAACAGTGAACATTGTTTGGTGGCGCTAATTAAATCCAAACTCTTTGGGGAAGGAATTACTCTGCTTGGTGTGCAAAGGACAGCCTTAAACACATTCTTTTTAAAACATTTACCATATCGCAGCACATAAGCCGTCTGTTCCCTTCAGTGGACGTAAAAGATCCCATGGCACTATTTCGAAGAAGAGCAGGGGAGTTCTCCCTGGTGTCCTGGCCAATATTTATCCCTCAATCAACATCACAAAAAATAGATTATCTGCTCATTATCACACTGTTGTTTGTGGGAGTTTGCTGTGCGCAAATTGGCTGCCGCGTTTCCCACATTACAACAGTGATATACTCCAAAAGTGCTTCATTGGTTGTAAAGCGCTTTGGGACATCCTGAGATTGTGAAAGGCGCTATATAAATGCAAACCTTTCTTTCTATAGCCACAAGAGTAATTCTTCCCCAGAGTTCATCTCCACTATGCAATGCATTGCAAGAATGCACATGATTTTGCCACTGATTTTTTCCTGTGTTTATCATGGTGCATGATTTTGGGAGCAGCTGGGCTTGCAGTGGGCAGCTGCTCTTTACCAGTCATTGCTTCAACCCCCAGCTGCATTCTCAGTTTGTTCCACACCACAACTTTTTTTGCCATTTTAAGCGCATGGCACTTCAAAGTAATTTTTTTTGTGCAAAAGATACCTGTTTCCGTGGTAATGGCAGCTGCTATATCTGTCGCCATCTCCGACCGTACTGGTGTCTCAGTTAGAACAACTGTTGTGCTTGCGCTCGTCTGTCCTGACTGGCTCACTGGCTGTGTGTCGCTGGGAGCATCGGTTGTGCTACTTTCTACCCATGTAGAACCTGTTGAATGAGTCTCTCTTGGTTTCCCAACTGGAGTCGTTGATTTCTCGACTGTAATATTTCCCAGGCCCATTGTACTCTGGATTGCCCTGGTGGTCGCACTGGTTGCATTAGGACTCCATGTCTCTTGTGTCACATTCTCCAGTGCTACGCTCTTACCTTGTGCAGTCGATGTGTTCCCGGTTTGCAGAATGCTGTCTGCAGTAGAACAAGGAACAACAACATGTATTTATATAAGCGCCTTTAAAACAAGAAATGAGAATTTTAAAAATCGAAGGCGTTGCTTAACCGGGAGCCAATGTAGGTCAGCGAGCACAGGGGAAATAGGTGAGCGGTACTTGATGCGAGTTAGGACATGGGCAGCAGAGTTTCGGATGACCTCAAGTTAATGGAGGGTAGAACATGGGAAGCCAGCCAGGAGTGTGTTGGAATAATGAAGTCCAGAGGTAACAGAGATATGGATGAGGGTTTCAGCAGCAAATGAGCTGAAGCAGGGGCGGAGACGGGCGATGTTATGGAGATGGAAACAGGCGGTCTTAGTGATGACGCGGTTCTGTGGTCAGAAGCTCATCTCGGGGGGAAATATGACACCAAGGTTGCAAACAGTCTGGTTCAGCCCCAGACAGTTGCCAGGGAGAGGGATGGAGTCGGTGGCCAGGGAATGGAGTTTGTGGTGGGGACCGAAGACAATGGCTTCGGTCTTCCCAATATTTAGTTGGAGGAAATTTCTGCTTATCCAGTACTGAATGTCGAACAAGCAGTCTGACAATTTAGAGACAGTGGAGGGGTCGAGAGAACTGGTGGTGAGGTAGAGCTGGGTTTCGTCAGCGTACATGTGGAAACTGACGCTGTGTTTTTGGATGATGTCACCGAGGGGGAGCATGTAGTTGAGAAATAGGAGAGGGCCAAGGATAGATCAAGTCCAATAAAAGGAAAGGGATCATTGTCTCTACATAACATAAAGTGCCTAATCTCAGATACATGTCTAACCCCATCTTACCTCCAAGTTTAACATCGCATACATATTCGCTGATACTAGTTAAGTTCTGGAATGCTTGACGGAGCCAATCGAGACTGTAATTCCGATTCACCGCCAAAATAAAGCCAAGGACCGGGTACTGCTGGTCTCCAGAGGTCAGCTCTGGGCAGAGGACATGGACATTCGCATCAGATACATTGTGTGTTCGGAGTGCAGCTGTCAGCTGTAACATACAATTACGCAGCAGATGAAAAACGATAGATAGAAATGCTAGCTATTTGTTAATTAATACAGTTGCGGTTATAACTACAGAATGTTGCCATGCCAACCAGAATCCCTTAAGTTGAATCCCAATCTTGCCTGGCAACTCCACTCAGAGTTATAGTATAGGTTTCCAAACTGGGATCCACCAACCCTAGAGGCTCTGCAAGAGGATTCCGTAGGAGGGTGTCTGCGATGCCATCACATTTCTCCCCTCACGGAACCAGGCATATCGTGCCCCTGTTTTTTATTTTGTACTTGCTGATTTACTGGCATGTTATCTCTGCTGCTACAGACTGATATAAAATATTTTCTGTAATGGGTAGCTGATACTGTTTTCTTAGGGCAGCTGGCACTGTCTTTTTTAAGTTAGGACAGGGGGCTCCCCGGGAGCGTGTATATATTTGGTGGTGGTCCCACAGAATGTGTCAATATTTGCTGGGGGTCCTCGAGACTGATGCGAGGGGGTTCCCTGTATGGTGCCGGTATTTGCAGGGAGCTCCTGCAAATGTTTGCTAGTGTTTGCTGGGGGTCCTAGGGTGGGTATCAATATTTGCAGGAGGTGCCCAGAAATGTGCCAATATCTGTAAAGGAGGTCCCCTGTAGTAATGTTTGCAGGGAATTCCCGGGAGTGTGTCAGTAATGGCAGTCCTCAGGATAGTGTCAATATGTGCGGGTTGTCCGCTGCATTAAACAGTTTGGAAGCAACTGCTTTTGAGTTCGGGGTTGCCTGAGCTAAATGAGGGAAGAAAGGAAAAGTGGCTGCATTAGGGGACAGAGAATCTCCAATAAAAACAGAAAATGCTGGAAACACTCAGCAGGTCAGGCAGCATCTGTGGAGAGAGAAACAGAGTTAACGTTTCAGGTCGATGACCCTTCGTCAGAACTGGAAAAAGTTGGAGATGTAACAGGTTTTTAAGCAAGTGCAGGGGCAGGGAAAGGGGGGAAGGGGAGGAAAGAACAAAAGGGAAGGTCTGTGATAGGATGGAAGGCAGGAGAGATTAAGAGACAAAAGGGATGATGGTGCAAGGCAAAAGGAGATGGCAATGGGACAAGTTCAGAAACAAAAGATGACTCTAGATGAGGTGTAAATGGCAATGGCAGAATGATCAACAGCTGCAGTGTGAGAGAGAGAGAAAAAAAGAGAATCTCCAACATTGCTTCAAGCGCCGTTATCTATAGGAGAATGTTCTTGAAAAATCTGTTCTTTTGTACTGGGACTCTCTCTTAGGCAGTCCCTCGGAACCGACGATGACTTGCTTCCACATTAAAAATGAGTTCTCAGGTGACTGATGAGCCCAATGCGGGACCTACAGTCTCTGTCACAGGTGGGGCAGACGGTGGTTGAAGGGGTGGGTGGGTGGGGTGCTTGGGTTGACGTGCGCTCCTTGCGCTGCCTGCGCTTGGCTTCCGCTTGCTCCCGGCGAAGAGACTCGAGGTGTTCGGCGCCTTCCCGGATGCTGCTCCTCCACTTTGTGCGGTCTTGGGCCAGGGATTCCCAGGTGTCAGTGGGGATGTTGCACTTTTTCAAGGAGGCTTTGAGAGTGTCCTTAAAGTGTTTCCTCTGCCCACCTGGGGCTCTCTTGCCGTGCCGGAGCTCCGAGTAGAGCGCTTGTTTTGGGAGTCTCGTATCGGGCATGCGGACGATGTGACCCGTCCATCGGAGCTGATCAAGCGTGGTCAAAGCTTCGATGCTGGGAATGTTGGCCTGAGCGAGAACACTGACGTTGGTGCGCCTATCCTGCCAATGGATTTGCAGGATCTTGCGGAGGCAACGTTGATGGTACCTCTCCAGTGCTTTGAGGTGCCTGCAGTACATGGTCCATGTCTCTGAGGCATACAGGAGGGCGGGTATCACTGCTGCTCTGTAGACCATGAGCTTAGTGCCGGGTTTGAGGTCCTGGTCTTCAAACACTCTCTTCCTCAGGCGACCGAAGGCTGCCCTTGTTGATAGCTGACAGTTTTGTACTGGGCTGCAATGATGTAAATCAGACTGAAGACTGTTTATTTCTGCAGGATCCAGTGGCTGGAGGGTCAGTAACCAGAGGGCACAGATTTAAGGTGATTGGCAAAAGAACCAGAGGCGACATTTTTTTACACAGCGAATTGTTGTGATCTGGCGTGCACTGCCTGGGAGGTCCTTAGGTCATGAAAAGCCCCATATAAATGCAAGCTCTTTCTGCACACTAAGATATGCTAATGAATGTGTAATTTATTGGAATAGGTGATAAAGGGGTGTGTGCGAATATAGGGCAAAGGATAGTATCAGAGTTTGTTATTAAGAAGCCATAGTTGAATAGCCTGAGGACAATCGCAAACTCGGCTGACACATGAAGAATGGTCACTTGTGCATGGTACCAGAGAGCTGCTAGTGCGTGTGGAACTGCACCCAGCACAAGGTAGCACCTTCACCAGAGCAAGAGAGAAAAAGGGACTAAACTGGAGGAAAAACATTCTTTAAATGTATTAGTCTCTGTTCAGAGTTTATTGGAGAGGTTTGACCATTAGCTGTTCCTGTTGAGCATCCAAGAATATATATTCTGCGGCTTTACGTACCCAACAACTGGCGTTCCTTAATAGGTCCAAATAATCCCAACTACTGTGGTTGGTGCCCATCTCAGATACATTCACCTTCAACTTCACCCAACCTAGGTGGCAGTCAATTCCAACTGTAAAACAGAGAGGTTAAACATAATGCATCTCTGGAAGGAAGACATCCTATAAGTTTTATGTTGCACCTGTACGGTACCTGTTTCATCACGATTCAATACAAATGGACCCAACTGCATAACATATGAGCAAAAATAAACTCTGGCTGATGGCTCAGTGAGCTTGTAAAAGACTTGCACTTATATCGCGCCAAAGCGCATTCCAGCCAATGAAGTACTTTTTGAATTGTCGTCACTGTTGTAATGTAGGAAACTGGTCCATACAGATCAGGATGCTCCCGGGTTCGATCCATAGTCTATGCCGAGTTAGAATCATAGAATCATAGAATGGTACAGCACAGAAGAAGGCCATTCGGCCCATTGTGCCTGTGTCAGCTCTTTGAAAAAGCTATCAAGTTAGCTGATCTCATCCAGAACAAGATGGAAAGTGGAGTTGAGGTCGAAGATCAGCCATGATCTTATTGAATGGCAGAGCAGCTCAAGGGGCTGTATGGCCTGCTCCTGCTCCTATTTCTTATGTTCTTAAGGGTCGGGGATCTGTGATTGGTCTTAGCATCCTAAGCTAGGAAAGGAAAAATTGGCCAGTGTTCCCATTCCTGACCACTATCAAGCGACTTATACTGAAAAGCTTGCATATTGTGGACCCGAGGTGTGAACAGGATCAAGCTTGTGATGCCCCCTACTCTTGAATAAATGTCAACACTCACTGTCTAGGCTCACACATAATGGTCACTTGGCTGAAGTGCCAAAGGTCAACCGGGACCCATCCTGGAGCTGTTCTCAAAGGGAGCACAGGTTAGAGATAAGGCTACAACTATTTTCCAACTGATTCTCCAATGCATGCTCCCTTTGAGTGTGGTTCCTCACTGGGAATGCAGGATTGATGAATTGCACATTGCCTCTGCTTAGCACCTTCACCCCAATTGGCGCACTATCAGTATCTACTATCTACAGCACTACAGCAATCACCAAGCATATCTAAACAATACCTCCCTGCCTCACAACCTGTACCACCAAAAATGACAAGAGCAGCAAGATTGTGAAAATGTCATCAGCTCCAAGTTTCCCTCCAAGTCACACATCATCTAGACTTGGACATATAGGGCGCGATCTTGCCAGCCCTGGGGAGGCGGGTATGGAAGTGGGACTGTCGTGAAAATGGCAGAATCTGGGGTCGGGTACCCAACCCGCCCCCAACCCGCCTCCATGCCATCTTGCCAGGAGGCAGGTAGCCGACCCGCGCTAGGTCCCGTCTCCTGGAGGCGGGATGGGGATTAGTGCCACTTATCTGCCTGTTAACAGGTAGTTAACAGGCAGATAAGAGGATTATCCCCATTTTGCCCACACAAGTGCGGGCTTCCCGAAGGCTGCAAACCCCGCCAGGGTCACCGAGGCGAATAGTGGGTCTGCGGGGGTCTGCGGGGTGCAAAAGTACACTGTGAAGGTAAGTGATGGGTGCAAGTGTGGAGAGGTGAGTATGTGAGGTAAGTGGAAAGTGTTAGTAAAAGTTTACTTACCTTTGTTTCTTCCTGCAGGTTTCAATCGGTGGGTATGCGGAGAGTCTCGCACCTCTGCGGCAGAGATGACAGATGGCCGCTGCATTCTCCAATGCAACAACCATCTAATTTCTGCTAAATAAAGAGGTTTGATGAGTCTTGAATTCAAGAACTCATCAAACTACAGAGAATGTCAGTGTTTGACATCTTCATACGTTGCCATTCTCTCTAACCGGCTTTCCCTTAATTGGTTGGGCGGGCTTAACAAGGTCAATCAAGGGAAAATAGCGTGGGTTGGCCAGAAGTTGATGGAGGCGGGACTAAAACCCGACAAGTGGGAGTCCCGCCTCCAAAAGCTCCCCATTGGCAAAATCCAGCCTTAAGCGTTGTTCCTTCATTGTCACTGGGTCAAAATCCAGGCTGTCTCTGTCTAATACCATGGTGGGAACACCAACAAGACAAGGATTTCAGCTTTTAAGGAGAAGACCCAACACCGCCTTCTCAGGATTTCTTTTGTTTTATACTTATCAAGGTGAGAGATACCGCTGCTGTGAAATAGAATACTTTCCCATGTAAAACACTTTGTATCAAACACCCACAGTTCAGGTATAGTGTGGTGAGACACAGAGTAATGCTCCCTCTACTCTACTCCAACAATGTACCTCAGCTCCAACCTTAGAACAGCACTCCCCAACTGTACCAATGGGAACGTTTGCATTTTCCACACCAGCCAGCCTTGTGACCTCTGTCAGTGGATTGTCAATTTAGTGCCCAACTGCAGGCAGCATTGTGTTGTAAGCCTGTGCCCACTATGAGCTAAGCTGAGATCGCCAAAACTCATCTCACAGCGGACCATTACAGCCAATAGACAGAGGAGATTTTAATCCCTTCAATCTGGGCAGAATTCACATCCAGGTCCCAGAAGTGAAAAGATCCCACTGCATCAATCCAAGCTATGGTACTCCTTAAAAAAAATAGATGCAACCCCAAGTTTGTTGGCATGTGAAACTCGGTTAATTCAGCTTCTGAAAGGTGTTCATGTTTAGTTCATTCGATATAGTGGGGGGGTGGGGGGGGCGGATGTGGTTGCTATCATTGGAGGGAGAGAGAGGGAGAGAGAAGCACAGATTTCACTTAGCAACAGCTGGTGTTTGCAAACAACCGGCCTTGTATATTTTACCATAGCAAGGCCACGGGGTTTTTATAACATTGTTGATCTATGTTGAAGAAAATGCAGACTTGTGTCTTTGGACAAAGCAGTAGCCAGAGACGACCATATTAGGCAATGCCTGCTCCAGTTTGATAAGAAAACAGTGTACAAATGTAAGTTTTTTCCTTTGTTCAAGGAGCACGGAAAAACCCATGCCTAGGTTTGCGCGCTCTATCTGTGACTGTACTCTGCTTGTAAATTGCTTTCTATGCTGAAGTTAAAGAATAAAATGATTATAACCAGAAGACTGAACTCGTTACTACTCAAGTGAACAAACGGAAGTTTGTTTTAAGACAACAAAGTTATGCTATCATCAAACAGGAAATAAATTCTCAACAAGAGAAAAAAACTAATATACTCTGGATTGTTTCAATTTTCTTTCATTTGGCTTGCATACTTGAGAGTTCACACACCTTGATTCTGAAATAGAACACATTTGCAGAAGGTACCATTTGTACAACATAGTTCAAATTCCTGGCAGTGAGAATCCATGTTACGCTCCCCTTGGTACATTGGGGATAATTCTTGTTCTGTTTTCCCACCGTCAATCTGGTACAGCCGGCTAAGGAATTGATCAGCGCAGTTACCCGAGTTCATTGAGAAAATGCTGACATTCTGTAGGGCTGCAAAACAAATGGGAAAAGCATGTTAGGTACCTGATAGGAAAAAATACTTTCCTTGGAATATCGGTTTTCTTGTGGTGTTTGCGAAATTTAGGACAGGGAGCAGGAGAAACATTTTTAACGGAGGGTTGTGAGGCTGTGGAGTGCACTACCAGAGTCAGTGATTGAAGCAGAGACCATGTCAACGTTTAAGAATAGGGGCTATAGGTAGTTGAAGGAAAGGGAGATAAAGGGATATGGCAACAGAGCAGGCACATCGGATTAGGATTACAGCTCATCGGGGATAAATATTAACAGGGACTAGTTGGGCCAAATGGCCTGTTTCCATGTTGTCATTTCTTTGTAATTCTATGTCTGGTCACTTTATATTTCGCACTTCTCCCCTCATTGGGCTCACGGCACCAAACACATTCAGCTGGCAGGTGACCTACTCCAAGTACTGCACCAACACACATTGTGACTCCAATGTCTGCACCGACACAAAGCTTGCAGTATATCTCCTTGAAGTACTGTAGGTTCCATTTACTAAAGTGTTGAGTTCACCCAAATACATAGGCCAAGAGTTGATTCCTTTTCATAGAATCATAGAATTTTACAGCACAGAAGGAGGCCATTCAGCCCATGGTGCCTGTGCCGGCTCTTTGAAAGAGCGATCCAATTAGTCCCACTCCCCCTGCTCTTTCCCCATAGCCCTGCAATTTTTTTTCTATTCAATATATATTCAATACCCTTTTGAGAATTATTATTGAATCTGCTTGCACCATCCTTTCAGGCAGTGCGTTCCAGATCATAACAACTTGCTGCGTAAAAAAATGACTCCTTGGGGGTGATTTTGCCAATGGGGGCGCGTTGGAGGCGGGACTGCTGCTTGTCGGGTTTTAGTCCCGCCTCCATCGACGTCTGGCCAACCCACGCTATTTTCCCTTGATTGACCTTGTTAAGCCCGCCCAGCGGGCTTAGCAGGCCAATTAAGGGAAAGCCGGTGACAGAGAACGTCAGCGTATGACGTTTCATCTGTCAAAAATTTTTGAGAAGCTGTCAAACACTGACACTCTCTGTTGTTTGGTGAGTTCTTGTACTCAAGGCTCACCAAACCTATTTCCTGAGCAGAAAGCAGATGGCTGTTGCATCGGAGAATGCAGCAGCCATTCTGTCATCTCTGCCATTGAGATGCCTCCGGATCCCCAACGATTGAAGCCTGCAGGAAGAAACAAAGGTAAGTAAACTTTTTCTAACACTTTTCACTCACCTCACATACTTACCTCTCCACACTTGCACCCATCACTCACCTCCACAGCACACTTTTGGACCCCTCCGACCCCCGCAGACCCACTGCTCGCCTCGCTGACCCTGGCGGGGTTTCCCGACGTCGGGAAGCCCGCACTTGTGTTGGAAAAATGGGGATAATCCTCTTAACTGCCTGTTAACTACCTGTTAACAAGCAGTTAAGTGGCTGTAATCCCCTTCCCGCCTCGAGGAGACGGGACCCGGCGCAGGATTCTGCCATTTTCCCGGCAGTCCCGCCTCCAAACCCGCCCCCTAGATCGCTCCTCTGGTTCTTTTGCCAATTAACTTAAACCTGTGTCCTCTGCTTACCAAACCTCATGTCAGTGGAAACAGTTTGTCCTTATTTACTCTTTCAAACTCCATCACAATTTTGCACAAATCTATTTCATCTCCCTTTAACCTTCTCTGCTCTAAGAACAACCCCAGCTTCTCCAGTCTCTCCACGTAACTGAAGTCCCTCATCCCTGATACCATTCCAGTAAATCTCCTCTGCACCCTCTCCGAGGCCTTGACATACTTCCTAAAGTGTGGTGTGCAGAATTGGACACAATACTCCAGCTGAGGCCTAACCAGTGATTTATAAAGGTTTAGCAATAACTTCCTTGCTCATAGAAAGAGTGCAAAGATTTTTTTTAAATGATCCCTACCTTCTCCTTTTATTTATTTTTTAGCCATGTTAATCATCCGATATTTCACTCCCCATTACTGGGATGATGCTGGCATTGAGCATCTGACTGACAGACAAGGACATCTGTGATAGACGTCTCCCAGTGTGAATGCATTTATTGGGACTTCTATAAGAACCTGTCAGTGTACTTGCAAAATTGCCAGGGTTTGTACAGAAGATAAAGGGGTGGTGCTGTCGCAGTTCTGAGCCTTACTTCATTGAAAACAATTGCATTGATAATCCCGTATTTGAGCTTTTAGTACAATGTACGGTTGTAATATGGGGGGGTAGACTGGTGATCTGTTTGTGGGCTAGTTGTAGGACCTGGTTATGTTCTGTAACTTTTAAAATTGTTTTCTGTTTGTTTATGTGCCCGTGTTTCGAGGCCCCTTTGTTACTGTGCAGTAACCAGGGAGACAGCCTACATCATCAGTATTAGAGCCAGTCGACATCCATGGGGAAATGTGAGGAGTGACATTAATAATCAATAAGCTTTTAATTGATTGCAAACTTCAGACTGGAGTCAGTCAGTCAGTTCCATCTGAGAGAACAAAGTTCAGCTCCAAGTCCCTGTTCCTGCAAACCAAGTGCAGGGACCTCCCTGCCTCTCTCTCCTTCCTTAAGACGCTCCTTAAAACCTACCTCTTTGATTCTTCTTAGGCAGTCCCTTGGAACCGAGGATGACTTGCTTCCACATTAAAAATGAGTTCACAGGTGACTGACGAGTCCAATGCGGGACCTACAGTCTCTGTCACAGGTGGGGCAGACGGTGGTTGAAGGGGCGGGTGGGGTGCTTGGGTTGACATGCGCTCCTTCCGCTGCTTCCGCTTGCTCCCGGCGAAGAGACTCGAGGTGTTCGCCACCTTCCCGGATGCTTCTCCTCCACTTTGTGCGGTCTTGGGCCAGGGATTCCCAGGTGTCGGTGGGGATGTTGTACTTTTTCAGGGAGGCTTTGAGGGTGTCCTTGAAGCGTTTCCTCTGCCCACCTGGGGCTCTCTTGCCGTGTCGGAGCTCCGAGTAGAGTGCTTGTTTTGGGAGTCTCGTATCGGGCATGCGGATAATGTGACCCGTCCATCGGAGCTGATAGAGTGTGGTCAAAGCTTCGATGCTGGGGATGTTGGCCTGAGCGAGAACACTGATGTTGGTGTGCCTATCCTGCCAATGGATTTGCAGGATCTTGCGGAGGCAGCGTTGGTGGTACCTCTCCAGTGCTGTGAGGTGCCTGCTGTACATGGTCTATGTCTCTGAGACATACAGGAGGGCGGGTGTCACTACTGCTCTGTAGACCATCAGCTTGGTGCTGGGTTTGAGGTCCTGGTCTTCAAACACTCTCTTCATCAGGCGACCGAAGGCTGCACTGGCACACTGAAGGCGGTGTTGGACTTCGTCATCGACGTCTGCCCTTGTTGAGAGTAGGCTCCCGAGGTATGGAAAGTGGTCCACGTTGTCCAAGGCCTTGTTGTGGATTTTGATATTCGGGGGGCAGTACTGTGTTAAGCTTTTGGTCACCTGTCCTAATGTGGCTCGGTGTCAAATTTTGTTTGATAACGCTCCTGCAAAGCGCCTTGGGACATTTTACTATGTTAAAGGCACTATATAAGTACAAGTTGTTGTTGTTGCACTTCAATTTGTTTTTTAAATGAGCAATGTTTAATGGATTTGATTTTGATGATAAAAAAACCCTTTTGACAGGGTCAAAAGGCTAGAAATTAGTAACAGACGAACACTTAGCACATCTATATGGCATTCCTCTGCTATTTTAACAGAGACATTAATCGATCTATTTTAAATGGATTATTATTGACAGCAGCAATTTAAAACATAATGGCCCGGAATTTGCGGCGGGTAATAACAGCGAACGAACAGCGTTATCACCCCTTTGAAACTGACTGCAACTTCAGGATGTAGCGCATGCGCATCCTAACGCAGAAATCCTGAAGTAGCGGTCAGTCATTCACTGCTGCGCTGTGGAACCTCCCCACCCCCACCACAGAGCCCCACCAGACTAATCTGTGAAATCATGGAAACTGACAAAAACTTTGTCTCCTCCATGGTAATATCGCTGTTAAACACCCCATTAATAGTTAGACCCTTTTAGATTAGGTGTAACTGGGGTTTTAACAGCGTATTGACTGCTAAACAAAGGTTATTGCACTGAAAAACTACTTTAAATTTTGTGGAGTGTCAAATTTATCCATTTAAAAAAAATAAAAAGTAAGAAACTTTAAAAAAAATTATTTTTAAAAAAAGTGTTCATATTTATTTCAGGTTTACCTTTTCCCCGTGTGACAGCCCCAATCCTTGGTTTGCTCTCTGTAACATTTTTTAAAAGTTAGAATCAAAGGAGCTTACTCACTTCCTGGTGGCCGGTCTGTGAGAATTCTGCATTGGGATTGGCTGCTTAGACCGCTTGTTGACATCACACCAGCTCGCGTTAGGGATTCCACATTAACCTACGCTGTTTTAAACTGAACTTCGGAAAAGCCGAACTTCTCGCCACAGAGATTGCGAGATCTTTGTGGGAAGCTTACTTCGGGGCCAGCGGTGAGCGCAATTGCTTCGCCGCTGACCGCAAATTGCGGGCCAAAATGTTTGAATTGCACAGCAAGTTGATCAGCATCTAAATCAGTAAAGACAGGCGAGTGCTTGGGTGTGACCCTTCATCAATATTCGGTTTCAAAATTTGTTTCGATGATATTGACTCACCCATATCCCTCACAAAGCTACTTAAAAATAAAAATTGTGTATTTAGAATAGTTAAATCAGCAATGCCTCAATCCAGGTCATCCCCTGCCTGCCTCTGGTCAGGGATAGATGCAATGGTGAGCCCAGGGTTGACTTGTGAATGTTGAAAGCATTGAAGGTTGGGATCATTGATGTCCCGTGTTTAAGTTCACAAGTTAAGATGATGTATCTGGGGTTAGATTCCCAGGAAAAAGGAACTGGACCCGTGTTGTACTGAAGCTTTGTTTTCATATTTAAACCCCTCCAGAAGAAATTATTTTTGGCTTGAAAGGCAGAATTGCAGTAGCTTCTGAAATGTCAGAAAATGGGCAAAATAAAGTGGCAAAAAAAAAATAATCAAAACTATCGGGGAGATGGAGTCTGAACTTAAAAAATACATTTCAGGGTGAAATTTCCTGTGGGGCACAATCGGAAAGTTACACCTGAAATTATGCCCATTTGTGTGCCCATTTTGACGATATCAATTTACCCTCAAATTTCCTGTCAATCTCAATAGCATATGCTGAACATGAAAATCAACATAAACAAGCACTCGAGGAAGATGCAGAACTTCTTTAAATAATGAAAATTAAGAGTTTCATCATTCATGCACATTACGCACATCATGCTTAAGAACACGCAATCGTAGAAGCTTTTCAACTTTTAATGTGATTCATACTGAAGACAAAGAAATGCATTCAAAGAAACAGAAAATACAGTGAAGGATAAATATTTTTTATATCGCTTAAAATAAAAATCGCAATAAAACACCAGAAAAATGACTGTTTCCTGCTGCACTTTAACCTCTGGGCTTAAAATGACACCCATTTTGAACCAGTGTAATTGCAGGAAGTTTGCGTCACTGCTCTTTAGCCTGGGGGGGGGGGGGGGCGGGGGGCGGGGGGCGGGGGGGGTGTGGCGGGGTGGTAGTGAAGCGGAGCTATTATAATGAGGCAAAATGCGTCTGGGGGCAAGGATCGATACATATGGACATAAAGGATCGAGCAAATTCGCGCATAGCCTAATTATATGTGTAGCACACATTAAATAGAACTACATAGAATTTACTGCACAGAAATAGGCCATTCGGCCGAACTGGTCTATTCTGGTGTTTCTGCTCCACACGAGCCTCCTCCCGCCCTACTTCATCTCACCCTACCAGCATAGGGTCCGAGTTTGCTTTTACACTGGGTATTTGCTTGACACCCCAATTACGCGAGTTTCTAGGTGCCCAAATAAACAGGAAATTCCATCCCCTCATGTCTTCAGCATTCACATCCACTTTCAGTAACGTTAAATGCAAACTGGTTTTGTGTATCTTAATGCTCAAGAGCAACAGGATGTTGGGCTGTCAGCCTTTTTGCAAACTGTTGGCCGGCTTTTGCTCATTCTCTAGGTTGGTACGAGATTGGCAAACGCCCATGGAACCAACCCCAACAAGAGAAAACTCAGGAGGAAAAATAATCCGAAACAAAGGGAACTCGGTCCTTTCTCACTCTGGAACCTGGACTTGAATCCAGCCTGGACTTGGTGGGATGAAAGTCTCTTCTCTCTACTGGTTCTAAAGGTCCGACGTGAACCGAGCAGTCCCAATCCAATTCTAAGCAGGAAGCCACAACAACCAGCAGTAATTTGACATTAGAACGAAATGAAAGAACTTGCATCTTTATAGCGTCCTAAAGCGCTTTATAGCCAATGAAGTACTTTTTTGAAGTGTATTCACTGTTGTAATGTAGGATTAGTTTAGCAACGACAAATTCCAAGCACTGTTATAATGTTGGGAAACGCAGCAAGCATTTTTGCGCACAGCAAGGTCCCACAAATAGTAACGAGCTAATGACCAGATAATCTGCTTTTTAGTGATGTTGGGATGAGGGATCAATTGTCCAGGACTAATGTAATATTAGTTAGTATTACAGTGGGACTCTCACTCAATGAGGTCACTGGCGCAGTGAGGGAGTGTTTAAGTGGAGTTATGGCCCATTGTTGAGGGCTGAGCAGACATAGCTTCACTCTGCGGATAGCCTCTTGTATATTTGACATTGGAACGCTGACACCGTGGCTGACCCTGAGTTACTATAGTAGGACACGTTCCATTCCTCATCACTCACCTCCGTCAACTCAAGGAGCTCAAAGTTCAACCAAAATACTGTTCTTTCTGCCACTGTAAGCATTAGAGTTTTGATTGACCTATTTATTTTTAGTGACAAGCCCGGTTATAATTACTTTGAGCTAATAATGACAGTTGCGATAAAGGTGCTTGTACATCCATGCCTGGTTAGTTCAGATCCCTTGGTTAGCATGGGTTCCCTGGGCTTACAATGCTAGAACAAATCCCCTTGTTGCTTCTCCGTGGGTCTACAATTGAGGGTGAGCAACAAATGACAAGTTTCTGCGCCCACGTCTTGGAAATGGCAGGAGTATAGCGACTTTGATTCGGAGGGCAGACATCATGTGGCAATAATATGTTTTAGAGATGCTGGCTGAGGCATAAATATTGGCCAGGACACCGGGGAGAACTCTATTGCTCTTCTTCAAAATAGTGCCATGGGATCTTTTACGTCCACCAGAGAGGGCAGACGGGGCCTTGGTTTAATGTCTCATCCGAAAGATGGCACCTCCAACAGTGTAACACTCCCTCAGTACTGCGTTGAAATGTCAGCCTGGATTATGTGCTCAAGTCTCTGGAGTGCGACTTGAACCCACAGCATTCTGACTCAGAGGTGAGTGTGCTACCCACTGAGCCACAGCTGACACCTGATTGATGAGACGTTAAACCATGATCCCATCTGTCATTCCAGAGTGGTTCAGGTGGATATTAAAGATCCCATGACAATAGTTAAAGAAGAGTTTCTCCAATATCCTCTCCAAACTTCCTCCCTAAATACGCACTATTCCTGGCTATGTCCTCTCCCACCAGCAGGACAGACCCACCAGAGGTGGCAGCACAGTGGTATACAGTCAGGAGGCAGTGGCCCTGGGAGTCCTCAACATTGACTCCGGACCCCATGAAGTCTCGTGGCATCAGGTCAAACATAGGCAAGGAAACCTCCTGCTGATTACCACCTACCACCCTCCCTCAGCTCTCCTCCATGTTGAACACCACTTGGAAGAAGCACTGAGAGCAGCAAGGGCACAGAATGTACTCTGGGTGGGGGATTTCAATGTCCATCACCAAGAGTGGCTCGGTAGTACCACTACTGACCAAGCTGGCTGAGTCCTGAAGGGCATAGCTGCCAGACTGGGCCTGTGGCAGATGGTGAGAGAACCAACATGCAGGAAAAACCTACTAGACTTCGTCCTCACCTGTCGCAGATGCACCTGTCCATGACAGAATTGGTAGGAGTGATCACCGCACAGTCCTTGTGGCGACGAAGTCCCATCTTCACACTGAGAACACCCACCATCGTGACACTACCACCGTGTTAAATGGGATAGATTCAGAACAGTTCTAGCAACTCCAACCTGGGCATCCATGAGGCGCTGTGGGCCATCAGCAGCAGGGTAATTGTATTCCAACACAATCTGTAACCTCATGGCCTGCAATTACCATGAAACCAGGGGACCAATGAGGAGTGTAGAAGAGCATGCTTGGAGTGTAAGGAGACGTGGCAGGATTGTATGAAATAATGTATATATTTTTTTTAAATCATAAGACTACGAGGCTGGTGAAAACCCAGAAGCTATGCAAACAGTCTGGCCTAATTAAACACTGTGGACACAACAAACAAGGCAGTTAATCAAGGAACCAGAACACAATGTGAGGTAACCTCAGGGTTTGCTAACCAAATCGTCTCTGAGCAGATCAGCGAGTGATGATGCACACAGAGACCCTATAAAAAGAAATTAATTCTGAACTCTGGACACAGATGGGAAACACAGCCAAGAGGAAGACGGGGACTGCAGCCAAGAGAAAGGCAGGATACTGCCGGGTGAATCAGACCCATTGACCTACAACCAACTCAGATTGATCAACTGAGAGTGATTGTATGTATTGGCCAAATGCGTGTAAGGGCATAGATATTGCACGTGAGGGCATAGATATTGCGTGTAAGTGAATAGATATTGCAAAATAATCCATAGTTAAGTGCATAGTTATTGCAAATATTATTGATCGCATTCAATAAAGTACTGGTTGATCGGATCTTGTTTGACCTGTAGTATTTCAATAAGTCTCAGGGTCTGAACACAAAAGTGAAGTCTTACAGGAGCAGCACCAGGCGTACCTAAAAATGAGGTGCCAACCTGGGGAAGTCACAACACAGGACTACATGCATGCTAAAAAGCGGAAGCAGCATGCTATAGACAGAGCTAAGCGATCCCACAACCAACGGATCAGTTCAAAGCTCTGCAGTCCTGCCACGTCCAGTCATAAATGGTGGTGGACAATTAAACAACTGATGGGAGGAGGAGGCTCCATGAACATCCCCATCCTCAACGATGGCGGAGCCCAGCAAGCGAGTGCAAAAGACAAGGCTGAAGCATTCGCAAAACTCTTCAGCCAAAAGTGCCAAATGGATGATTCATCTCAGCCTCTCCTGAGGTCACCACCATCACAGATTTTGGCCAATTCAATTCACTCCACATGATATCAAGAAACAGCTGAGCACACTGGATACAGCAAAGGCTATGGGCCCTGACAACATCCCGGCTGTAGTGCTGAAGACATTGTGCTCCAGAACTAGCCACTGTCTCTAGCCAAGCTGTTCCAGTACAGCTACAACACTGGCATCTACCCAACAAAGTGGAAAATCGCCCAGGTATGTCCAGTCCACAAAAAAGCAGGACAAATACAATCCAGCCAATTACCACCCTATCAGCCTACTCTCAATCATCATCAAAGTGATGAAAGGTGTCGTCGACAGTGCTATCAAGCAACACTTATTCACCAATAACCTGCTCACCGATGCTCAGTTTGTGTTCCGCCAGGACCACTCGGCTCCAGACCTCATTACAGCCTTGGTCCAAACACGGACAAAAGGGCTGAATTCCAGAGGTGAGGTGAGGTGAGAGTGACTGCCCTTGACATCAAGGCAGCATTTGACCGAGGAGCTCTAGTAAAATTGAAGTCAATGGGAATCAGGGGAAAGACTCTCCACTGGCTGGAGTCATACCTAGCAGAAAGGAAGATGGTTGTGGTTGTTGGAGACCAATCATCTCAGCACCAGGACACCGCTGCAGGAGTTCCTCAGGGCAATCTCCTAGGCCCAATCATCTTCAGCTGCTTCATCAATGGCCTTCCCACCATCATAAGGTCAGAAGTGGGGATGTTCGCTGACGATTGCACTCCTCAGATAATGAAGCAGTCCATGCCCACATGCAGTAACACCTGGATAACATTCAGGCTTGGGGTGATAAGTGGCAAGTAACATTCACGCCACTAAAGTGCCAGGCAATGACTATCTCCAACAAGAGAGTCTAAACGCCTCCCCTTGACATTCAACAGCATTACCATCGTCAAATCCCCCATCATCAGCATTTTGAGGGTCACCATTGACCAGAAACTTAACTGAACCAGCCGCATAAATACTGTGGCTACAAGAGCAGGTCAGAGGTTGTGTATTCTGCTAAGAGTGACTCACCTCCTTCCTCCCCAAAGCCTTTCCACCAAAGGACTACAAGGCACAAGTCAGGAGTGTGATGGAATACTCTCCACTTGCCTGGATGAGTGCAGCTCCAACAACACTCAATAAGTTCGACACCATCCAGGTCAAAGCAGCCTGCTTGATTGGCACCCCATTCACCACCTTAAACATTTACTCCCTCCATCACTGGTGCACCGTGACTGCAGTGTGTACCATCTACAAGATGCACTGCAGCAACTCACCAAGGCTTCTATGACAGCACCTCCCAAACCCACGACCTCTACACCTAGTAGGACAAGGGCAGCAGGCGTATGGGAACACCATCACCTCCAAGTTCCCCTCCAAGTCACACACCATCCTGACTTGGAAATATATCACCATTCCTTCATCATCGCTGGGTCAAAATCCTGGGACTCCCTAACAGCACTGTGGGAGTACCTTCACAACACAGACTGCAGCGGTTCAAGAAGGCGGCTCACCATCACCAAATAACCTGCTCACCGATGCTCAGTTTGTGTTTCGTCAGGACCACTCGGCTCCAGACCTCATTACAGCCTTGGTCCTAACACAGACAAAAGGGCTGAATTCCAGAGGTGAGAGTGACTGCCCTTGACATCATGGCAGCATTTGACCGAGTGTGGCACCAAGGAGCTCTAGTAAAATTGAAATCAATGGGAATCAAGTGGGAAAACTCTCCACTAGCAGAAAGGAAGATGGTTGTGGTTGTTGGAGACCAATCATCTCAGCACCAGGACATCGCTGCAGGAGTGCTTTGACCTGGATGGTGTCGAACTTATTGAGTGTTGTTGGAGCTGCGCTCAAGGGCAATTAGGGATGGGCAATAAATGCTGGCCTTGACAGTGACGCCCACATCCCGAGAATGAATTAAAAAAAACTGGGGGAATAAAAAACAGTAACTGGTCATTTATCTCACTGTAACAGTAGTGACTGGGCTTCAAAGTAATTCATTATATATGGGACATTTAGGAGAGATGTCACGAGGCATTATATACACACACACACACACAAGTTCTTTCTTTTGCTGATTGTGAGATAGTGCTGGCACAAAACAGTTGCTCACATTACAACAATCACCACGTGTTAAATCAATTCACTGCGTGACGCACTTTGATATGTTTTGATGTGATAATATAAATGTATATTATATATTATTATTGTAGCAATTCTATGACAGTTCAAAACAGAGACCAGTTACAGTTGCCATCTGTCCAGCTTTGAATGGGCGTTACAAGAATTTCTAAACGGCAAACCGGATATCAAAGGTGTTGGGTTTTTTTGGAAGCCCATTATTTCATTTACCTGTGTCTTATAACGTGGAGGCATTCATTATTAAAATGACTAAAGTTTTTGATTAATGTTAATCAGCAATGAAGCAAATGTCAGAACTCGAGTCATGAGTGCATGCTCTGTCCTGCCATTTGTCCAGTTTCGGACTTGGAAAAAGACGCCAACCCCGGAGTCCAAATGTTGAGCAAGATCCAGTCTCAGAGCAGCAAACTGATAGCATGTGGCATCTTGTGTTTGGAATTCTGTTACAGTATTTCCTCCCTGTGTTATTCCCCAGGAACCCACTGAAAAACATTATCTGTCATGTGATGCTGTTGTTCAGCAGCTCAAACATCACCCACAGCTGGTGCACCATTTTACCTGCCTCTTCTTCTCTCAGTGCTTACCTTCCTAAAGCTACAGCCCAGGTTAAGGAGCTGAATGTCAGTTAGCAAAATATCAATGGCAAAAACCAAATGATTCAAGTTTTTTTCCCCTCAAGTTACTTGTTACAATAAATACTGTGGTTGCAGAAACCCGAGTTCTCATGACTCATTGAAGAGACCCCAGGGTCTGTTTTGGCCTGTATTGTTAGATTCTGCACTTTAGCCCCAGGAACAGGCTGATACATCTTGGGCCAAGACCAGCCTCCTTGGGTCCTCCTTTCTTAAATTTTTCATATTTTCTTCCCCCAATAGGTTTGTCTGCTTTTTTTTTGCCTCTCCCAGATCATACGGCTTTGGGGTCGGGTGGGGAGTGTATATATTGTGACTCAAGGCATCGCAGTTGTGTGGGACAGGCTGGATGGGCCAAAGAGTCTTTCCCTGTCCGTCGTTGTTTGGACGTTGACCTATGCTTTCTTACTTCAGAATTTTGTGGCTTCTGAAAAAAAAAGACTTGTATTGCATCTTATCACGTTGCTTAGAAACATCTCAAACAACTTTGGGCAACTTGACATACAATGAATTCAGTGAAAGAACGGCAAAATGGGATTAAGACCACTGTTCATGTGGAAGATAAAGACCAACGCGGACTGGTTGAGTCCAACAGCTGTTGTATTTTCTATGTGAAACATGGCAGCCATTTTGCGCAAAGCACAATCCCACAAACAGAAATGAACTAAACTGTTCTTAGTCCAGGGCACCGGGAGAAGTCATCTAACCATTCTCCAGCCTCTGGAAGTGCCAGATATTTGCTATTTCTGGATATTTGTGAAGTGTAAAGGTCAGTGCACACTTTCAATACTATGAATCATTTTCAGTTTCACACAGCTCCCTCTTTATTTTTTTAAGTATGGTTGCCTTGATCCCGGACATTCGAAGACCATTGATACAGTGGCATCAAGCAGGCACAGTTAAGTAGCGGCTTATCACTGGAAAAGCAGCTTATCCCTCGGCGGAGCATCCAGTGACAGCACAAGGAGGGCAAGAGGTGGAGTGAGGCAGCTGCGGAAACTGAGGGAGCCTTCGGACAATTTGTGCACGGTTGAAAAATAAAAAAAGAGGCGGTCAGAAATGATGGGGTGGGGGGGAATGTAGAGTTGGGTTGAGATGAGTGTTCCTGGAGGTAATAAGGAGTATCACTATCATAAAATGTTTATGGAATTTCCAAAGGACTTTGAATAAAGCAGGTTCAGATTTTCTAATCATCTCATTAGCAGTATAGCTTGTGAATTGTCATCCCAATTCTCATCTTGTTTATAGCATTCAAATTTTCAATCTCCTAGATGCTCAAGAGATCAAAATTATCAATGCGTTGTTACATTAAGGGAATTCAGCACCCAGACCTAAACCTGTTTATTAGTTACACAACTTTCATCAACATTTACAAGAATGCTCATTTACATTTGCTCGGAGTGGTTTATCGACTGTAACAATCACTATCTCTGATATCCGAGCAATGAGGTTTACCTGCCAGTACTGGCTGCTGTCCCTTTGACTCAGTACAGTTCTCCTGCTCAGTCGGAGCCTCAGCAGTTTGTGTTAATCCAGGTTGCACGTTCCACACTATGCCGCCAAATGTCACCGCGATGTACAGGATGATTTCTCTCATACTCCCAGCATTTGGCGAAATGCGGTTTGTCTGTGATTGTGCGTGTGTGTGACATAAGCCTATCTATCCGCTGCTTTCTTGTATCATCGTTGTTTACAACAGAAGATCTTGCATTAGTTGCGCAGCACTTCCTGTTTGTGATCATTGCTCCTTCAGCCAAAAGTAATGAGCATAAGCCACAGTTTCCAACATTATAACAGTGACTACACTTCAAAATGTACTTCATTGGCTGTAATCCGCTTTGGGATGTCCTGAGGTCGTGAAAGGTGCTATATAAATGAAAGTCTTTCTTTCTTAATTATATATAACATATAGTAAGAGTGATTAAATTGAACAGGAAAGATAGATTAAAAAATACAAAGACTTGCATTTATTCCTTAACAACTTCCAGTATTCACTCGAGTTTAGAAGAATGAGAGGGGATCTCATTGAAACGTATAAAATTCTGACAGGGCTAGACAGACTGGATGCAGGGAGGATGTTTCCCCTGACTGGAGGGTCTAGAACCAGGGGTCACCGTCTCAGGATACAGGGTAGGACATTTAGCACTGAGATGAGGAGAAATTTCTTCACTCAGAGGGTGGTGAACCTGTGGAATTCTCTACCACAGGAGGCTGTGGAGGCCAAGTCACTGAATATATTTAAGAGGAGATAGATAGATTTCTAGACACAAAAGGTGTCAAGGGGTATGGGGAGAGAGGGGGAATATGGTATTGAGATAGAGGATCAGCCATGATCATATTGAATGGCGGAGCAGGCTCGAAGGGCCGAATGGCCTACTCCTGCTCCTATTTTTCTATGTTTCTATTTATATAGCACCTTTAACAGAAAAATGTCTTCACAGAGGTGTGAGGAAAGCAGACACTGAGCCAAAATGGGAGATTAGGAGGGATGACCATATCCTTGGTCAAAGAGGTGGGTTTTAAGAAAGTGAGGTGGAGGGATTTAGGGAGGGAATTCCAAAGAGTGGGACCTCGGTGGCTGAAGGGCTGGCCCTGTGGGGGACACGGAACCATCTTTAATGCTCTGTGAGCCTGATTTTTATATGTTGCACATTTGCAGGTATTGCCTTCATGCTATCGAATTTGGCACAAATGTTTTTATTTGAGGAGCAGGAAGTTTAACCCTCACTCAGCCGTTGAAACAGATGCAGGTATTTTTACATTTAAAAGATTTATCAAGCAGTGAGCCACACATGGCAGGGAGTACCCGGGTTGATCTTTGGTTCTTGCGGAGTTAGCTGATCGCAGCCAAGGTAATGGTGGTGCTGGATTACAATTAGCATCAGTGTCTCTGCTCAGCGACTTACTTCTGCTGCCTTATGATGTGGAGGCATTAATTACTGGTTACTAAGATTTTCAATAAATATGATCAAAGAATAAATAAACAATCAGGACTCAAGCCATGATTCCACCATTACCCCAACTTAAAAATGCAAGAAATACTGGAAGGTTGGCCCACTCGGTCCACAATCCATGTAATTCTACCTCGGTCATGGTTTCTTCCCACTTGCCCAGGTTCTCTTCTCTCTTCCTAACCTCCACGTTAATCAAACAGATCTGTTAATGTCTTTATAAACCCACAACCCCTTTCGCAACAGGTATTGATCCAATTCCTTTTTTAACGATATCAACTGACCCAGAATTAACTACACCTCCACTATCTTTTTTTTTGGGGGGGGGGGGGGGGGGGGGCAGAATTCCAAGTTAAATAGCCTACCTGACCTTAACTTCTCTATATGTTTCATTACTTAAAACTGCCACCTTTTAATTTATTGAAATCATCTCAGGTTGCTTAGTGTGATGTCAGCAGGCATACGTTACTCATCAAATATCTTTTGACATCAGTAGATGAGGTACTGGTATTACACAGTTGTCTCTTCAGGTAAGTTATAGGATTATATGTATTGTATGTATTTATTGAGACATAAATCATTCATACTACTGTGGCTGCTGTAAAATTTCAATTATACTTAATATTAGTGTTTTCGTATAAATTTACTACCTGCAGACAAATGTTGGAATGTTATAAACTATCGTTCTTGCCATTATTAATCTTCCTATCCCAACCTATTTGGTATCAAGATATATTCCTCCCCCTCTCGCACACTCCCGCACTCTCTCTCCTCCCCCACAACACGTATGCTTTTTTTCCTCCCCCTGTGCTGATTCTCATCAGAATACAAACCCACAGGTATCAGCCACTCCACCTGGAGTACCTCGCTCAAAATGTAATTTTTCCAAGTGAGTTCAGGCACTGATATTTCTTGACAGGCTATTCATGCATGGGGTGCACCACAGCCAAGTCACAGCCTTTCCTCGCATGATGTACACATGATTTACCTGCAAGGGGGGGCAGTCACAGGACAGAAATTGAAAGCGGAAAGGTTGGTTGATATTTTTAATCCCCTCCCTAGCTCAGGGGCCTTAAAAGTCAATTGCCGCACTCCCCATTGCAGGCCCGCTTGAGACGATCTCATCCCAACTAGAGATTTGCTTTGTACTATCATTACTTTTGTCATTTAATCACTCCTGCCTTCCACCCTATCACAGACCTTCCTTGTTGTCCATTCCTCCCCCTCCCCTCCCCGCCCTTGCTTAAAATTTGTTACATCTCTAACTTTTTCCAGTTCTGACCAAAGGTCATTGACCTGAAGCGTTAACTCTTGTTTCTCTCTCCACAGATGCTGCCTGACTTGCTGAGTATTTCCAGCAGTTTCTGTTTTTATACATTAAGAGATTTGTGCTCTGTTCGCTGACCAGATAGGCGCACTGTATCAAAATTTCAATTTGTGTCTATAGATCAAATAGAGAGAGACCTGTCGGTTCGCCTTTAAGAATTTTTTTTTGGAGCGCGGTCCCGGCCGAAGCGCTGATTGACAGGCGGGATTGGAAGTGACGTCTGGAGCCCGCCTTTCACCGCTTTGAGCCTCGGCCAATCAGAAGGCGGCGTGCGTGACGAGCGGCCCATGGAATGACCTCATCCCTAGTGTGGGATGACGTCAAATTCAAGATGGATGGAATCACTGCGGCGGCGCGCGGCACCAAATTCTAAAGCGAAAAAAATAACAACCGGAAGCGGGGATCTCACGGCGACTTTTTTTCCCCCCCTCAAAGTCTGAGACGCCCGGTGAAGGTGAGCAATTACCGAATTTATCGTAAGCGCAATAGTGGAAGTTCTCCAGACTTGTCTCGTGTGTGAGGGGAGAGAGAGAAAAAAACGCGGCCTGCCCTGACGTAACTCCGAGGCGGTTTTTTCCTCCCATCCGGGAGCAGCGGCGGTTGGTTTGTGGCCCCCGACCTCCCCACTGCGCAGGCGTCACTCGCCGGCCGTGACGTCTCGACCCTGCGCGCCTGCGCACCGGGACGCGTGAGGGGGGCGAGGCCGGATTGTCGACACTGCGCATGCGTCATTCATTGACCCTGATGGGCTGGGGAGCGCATGCGCGCGCGAGAAAAATAGCAGAACGATATGAGTTAGTTTTCCTTTCTGTTTATTTATTTTAGTGTTACGCGGTAACTTTGATCCCCTATTATTTTTGAACGGCTTTACCAAATTCCCAACTGTTTCGCCGGAAACGGTAGTGTAGTGGTTATGTTAACTGGACTAGTAATCTAGAGGTAAAAACAGCAAATGCTGAAAACACTCAGCAGGGCAGGCAGCATCTGTGGAGAGAGAGACAGAGTTAATGTTTCAGGTCCATGACCCTTCGTCTTTCCAGCATCTGCAGTATTTTGCTTTTACATCAGTAATCCAGAGGCCTGGACTAATGATTCCGGGGACATGAGTTCAAATCCCACCACGGCAGCTGGGGAATTTTAAATTCAGTCAATTAAATAAAAAGCTAGTATCAGTAATGGTGACCATGAAACTATCAGCTTGTTGTAAAAACCCATCTGACTCACTTTAGGGAAGGAAATCTGCCGTCCTTACCCGGTCTGGCCTATTTGTGACTCCAGACCCACAGCAACGTGTTTGACTCTTAACCCTCTGAAATGGCCAAGCAAGCCACGTGGTTGTTTAAGGGCAATTAGGGATGGGCAAATACCGGCCTTGCCAGCGATGCCCATATCCCGTGAACAAATAAGAAAAAATTGTTTTACCTATTATACAGGGGAGTAACTAAATCTTCATGAAGTATTCCCATTTAAAATACATTATAGAGGGGAAATTGCATTGTCTTCATTTTGTGATTTTCCCCCCCTTCCCCTCTTCCCCCTCTTCCCCTCCTCCTCCTCCTCCTCCCCCTTTTTGACAAACTGCATTCCCTTTTTAAATCCGCCCCCCCCTTTCTGGTGTTGCATTTGAGATTTAAGATGCATTCGTGAGTTTGAGGTGTTGCAAATGAAATCCAGTTCTGTCTGCCTGAAATTAGCTTTTTATTATTGAACTGCTTTTGGCAAAATATGCAGTGAAAAGGAATTTTAAAAGGGCTTAGTCTTGTATGTGAAACCTAAATCCTGCAGTGAGATCCTAGTAATATCCTTATTTTTACTTTTAACGTGCTTTGTTGTATTTAAAACGAAAACATAAAATCCCTGTGTAAAATACAACTAGAAAATTCATGTGCATTGTATTTACTTTTGTACATCAAAATGTTGTCAGTGTATTGATTTAATCATTGATTACTGTATGTATTTTCAATAAACTAATCAAATCTCAATCTATAAGGCGGTTGAATAATACTCTTGTGCATATAGTTTGATTAGGACAGTAATTATACAGGTTTACTAAACTTGTCAGTTAGCCAAGGAGGAAGGAATTCATGGATTGTGAATGTGTTACAGAAGATGTACTGTATGATGTAAAGTCCACTTAGTAATATTTCAGTAGTTTTCAGACTCTGCTATGCCTGGCTGAGGAGCTTGCCCTCCTACAAAACTCCACAGTATGCTTCACTTTCGCTAACTGCAATATTCAGTTTACTTTGCAATACAATTTTTTTTCTTAAAGTTGGGTAAGATAATATTGTCTTTGCCACCTTATGATGTCCTAAACGCTTTACAGCCAATTAAGTACTTTTGAACTGTGGTCACTGTTGTAATGTTAAAATATCGAATAATCCCCATTCACCATGTTATGTGAATCAAAATTAAAAATGCAGTTACTCTACAATTGTAGAATCAGTGCAAAGTTGTTTAGCTTCACACCATTGCTGCAGTTATAGAGGAAACACAACCTGAATCTAGAGCCGGAGCCCAAACTGATACAGGAACAAAGTGGAGTAAGACACTCTGAAGGAAGGACTCACACCAACACTAAACTTGTATTGTAAATACACAATGTAAACAATTTCAATCCAGTCTGCAGTCTATGTTTATTGAATTTCATTACTAGCAGACCAGGTTTGAAATTAAGGTACCAAAGCAAAATACTGCAGATGCTGGAAATCTGAAATAAAAACAGAAAATGCTGGAAATACTCAGCAGGTTAGGCAGCATCTGTGGAGAGAGAAACAGAATTAACGTTTCAGATCGATGACCCTTCGTCAGAACTGGAAAAAGCTGGAGATGGAACAGGTTTTTAAGCAAGTGCAGGGAAAGGGGGGAGGGGAGGAAAGAATAAAAGGGAAGGTCTGTGATAGGATGGAAGGCAGGAGAGATTAAGAGACAAAAGGGATGATGGTGCAAGGCAAAAGGAGATGGTAATAGGACAAGTTAAGAAACAAAAGACGGCTGTCCAGCTTTTTCCAGTTCTAATGAAGGGTCAGCGACCTGAAACGTTAACTCTGTTTCTCTCTCCACAGATGCTGCCTGACCTGCTGAGTATTTCCAGCATTTTCTGTTGAAATTAAGGTAGCTAGCTCTACCTCACCACCACCACCCCTCTCGACCCCTCCCCTCAACTTGAGGTCATCCAAAACTCTGCTGCCCGTGTCCTAACTTTGAACCAGGTCCTGTTCACCCATCACCCCTGTGCTCGCTGACCTACATTGGATCCCGGTTCAGCAACGGTTCGATTTTAAAATTCTCATCCTTGTTTTCAAATCCCTCCACGGCCTCGCCCCTCCCTATCTCTGTAATCTCCTCCAGTCCCGCAATCCTCCGAGATATCTGTGCTCCTCTAATTCTGGGCCCTTGAGCATCCCCGATTTTAATTGCTCCACCATTGGAGGCTGTGCCTTCTGCTGCCAAGGCCCTAAGCTCTGGAATTCCCTCCCTCAACCTCTCCACCTCCCTACCTCTCCTCCTTTAAGATGCTCCTTAAAACCTACCTCTTTGACCAAGCTTTTGGTCATCTGCCCGAATACCTCCTTATGTGACTCGGTGTCAAATTTTTGTTTATAACGCTCCTGTGAAGCGCCTTGGGACCTTTTACTACGTTAAAGACGCTTTATAAGTACAAGTTGTTGTTGTTGTTGTTGTAGTAGAGGCCGAGACTGCAAAATCTGCTGACTCTAAAATATGTCCCGTGGTACTGCTAATCAAACCATCAATATTTTTAAAAAGCACAATGCATTATTACAATCAGAAGAAGTGTATAATCAGCTATCAATTTGTACTATTTTTTTTCTGGATTGTAGAAGAATTAGTTAAAGGGCTCTTGAGTGTGTTGACCACTATTTGTTCTGCCGATCAACAATTTATACTTTGCAAAGGACCATTTATGCAATTACAGCTTTCCCCTCCCCATCGCCTACTTAGAATTGTGTCAGATCCCTTCTAGCATCACAAACCAAAGTGTTGCAGTGATTGTGGGGATTCTGTTCTGTAGTTTATGCCCCACAACTATAAAAGCATGTCGCTGCACAAAGCAGGCCAGTACAGATTTTCCGACTCGCTCTTGTTTTGAGGCTGTCACCCACACTTTGATGTTATCGCCTTCTGTTTTTTTTTGTAATCGACCACATTTGACAACAACTTGCTATTAATAGCAAAAAAATCAAAAAGTAGGCCAACAGTTAATCACTGAGACTTCAAGAGTAATAGAACTCAATTAACTATCTAAATAGTCTTAAATATTATAATGGGGTTATCTGCACACTTTGTGATGCCTCTTCATCATTGTGTGTTGTTGTGTTTTATACTTTTAAAACTGTTGGTTGGAGGCAGCCTGGCAATGGAGATTTTGTGGAAAAACCCATAGTTATGATGTAAAGTTCAATTCCAGTAACATGAATGAGAAGAGTGGGCTGTGTGTGTGTTTTTAAGCTATTTGGAAATGCATCTTGGGTTCCCCCTTTATAACATGCTGCCAGTTCAATTTCTAGTTAAACACCCCCAAAAAGTTCTATATTTGGAAGGCATGTTACCAGTTTTCATTTCTAATTTTTGTATTGAAGGCTCAAATTGCATCCTGTTATGATTATCCATATTTTTAAAAACGAATTGAACTAAAGTCAGCCTATGTTTTATACTGTCTATCTTATCCAAATGGTCAGCTAGCTCTCCCCCTTCCTCCCACAAGAATCCTGATTCATTGATCTCAAGCCTGGTTAAGTACTTCTATTTGAGATATTAAAAGCTGTTTTTCTATTGCACTTGTGTTGCTTGCTCCAATGCACAGGTCTCACACAGCACTAAAGTAAACTGGCCAGCAGCTGAGAAGATCCAATTTTTAAGAAGAGCGTCTTCCCAGCCCCAGGCTTCAGTGAATCTTGGCGAGTTTACTTTGGTATTGCCCCATGATGTGTGAGGCCCACACGTCTGCAACCGGTAGCATAATTTAATTCTTAAAAGCAGCATAGGCAATGCTTTGTGTCGGCCATTTCGTTTATTGAGTGATGCTATAGGTTGCTGCTTATATTCACGCAGACATGAAGGTGTTATGGTGGTAGAGGGTCCTCGATATTGCAACCTAGGTTGGATTGGGTTTTCACATTGCAAACTAGATTGTATTTAACTGTGTGTCAATAGGAAATGTTTATTCTTGTTTGAAGTACAATCTCATGAAGCATTTTTTCTTGTCTGGATGTACTTAAAGCAATTCTTGGATCGTTCAACTTCATTGGTAATTGATCATCCTAAAAACTGTGATCTGTTAACATGATGCCATTGCAAATGCAGAGATCAAAAGGAAATATGTGGTATGCTCTTTGTTGTTGGATCCCGAGACCAGTATTTGTAAAGAGCAACATGAGGCAACCAGACACGAGCTTTACTGCTGGATTCAGGAAGCAGGAAGATTCCAAAATCGCAAATGATAGTCCCGGAGGATGGCTTAATGGGCTGTTTGTGATTTAAACTGACAGAGGACTGTTTCCTGAATTTTATGGGAGTAGAGCTTAGAGAGTGAAATAACCCACTGTGAACTTTGCAAAGGACCATTTAGCAGTATCACCAAATCCTGTTTCATAGGCTTCTTCAAATTGTGAAAAAAAATACTGTGATTAAGCTTTGCCTGTAAAAGGCCAGATCTGCGTGTTGATATTTTGCATGCCAAAGTAACTAAAAGTTGGGAAGAGCATAGGTAAATTCTGGTATTCAGTTAACTGCAATTAGGGTCATTGTCAAACATGTGAGGGACATCACACAAAGTAACACAGCTTCCAGGTCATGGGGGGACACAGTCCAGCCATGCAATCTACTGAAAGAGCAAACATTTTTAAAGGCATGAATCATAACTGGGTTGTGAAAAGAAAAATACTTTTTATTTTAAAATAGAGTATTCTTAAATGGCACAAAATTATGCACATTTATTATCTTGCATAAGAACATAAGAATTAGGAGCAAGAGTAGGCCGTACAGTCCCTCATGGCTGATCTTCGACCTCAACTCCACTTTCCCGTCCATATCCCTTGATTCCCCTAGAGTCCAAAAATCTATCGATCTCAGCCTTGAATATACTCAGTAACTCAGCATCCACATCCCATTGGGGAAGAGAATTCCAAAGATTCACAACCCTCTGACTGAAGAAATTCCTCTTGGACTGATGTTGTGTACTGATGAAGTGGAAATACTTAAACAGGACCTAAAACTCCTGAAAAGTTAAACCAAATCAAATTTATTCTAGAAAGCATGTGACATTGGTCACATTTCCAGTGGTTTTAGTGGGAACATTCTAGACTCGTGCTTATTATCTCGGGTCAAGTTGATTTGTATCAGCTGCAGATAAAACAACAGAGGAGTCAAGTGATGCGATGAGTTTGAAAAGCTTGTACGCCATATGAATTATAGGAAACCAGTTATAGAAATAGACAGTACAGCCCATTAGAGCCTAATTGAAATAATTATATTCCATAAAGCAATAATAAAATTGTGAGTGAGACGTTGATGAGAGGTTAATAGGTTTAACCGGCAACTGTATTACACTAGCGGCAGCTGTGATTAAGTAGCAAAGTAGAGATCAGTCCATTCCATGTTAACACCATTTAAATACTTGTAATTTTTATGACCTCAAGCATGTTATTATCTACAACTGATTTGAAGTACTTTAGTGCTCACCAGGTTAAGGGATGTTAGTACTATGGAATGTATTGCTAACATCTCTTACCTTGATGAACACACAAATATCAGCATCACGGTACAAATTTCATTTCACAAATGCTGCAGCCAGAGTCGGGGCCCAGCCTGAACCCTGAATAAAGAGGAGTGAGACTCCCTGGAGGAGGCAGTCTGACTGTGTTTCGCTTCAGGTCAGTTCAGGCCTTGACACCTGATTTTACAATCCAAGATAAAAACAGAAAATGCTGGAAATACTCAGCGGGTCAGGCAGCATCTGTGGAGAGAGAAACAGAATGAACGTTTCTGGTCGATGACCTTTCGTCAGAACTGGAAAAGGTTAGAGATGTAACGGTTTTAAGCAAGTACAGAGGCAGGGAAAGGGGGGAGGGAGGAAGAAAAGGGAAGGTCTGTGATAGGATGGAAGGCAGGAGAGATTAAATGACAAAAGGGATGATGGTGCAAGGCAAAAGGAGATGGTAATGGGACAAGTTAAGAAACAAAAGATAGGTCGAAAGGAGGTGTAAATGGAAATATCATCAGCAACAGCAGAGGTTATGATCTGAAATTGTTGAACTCAATGTTGAGTCCGGAAGGCTGTAAAGTGCCTAATAGAAAGATGAGGTGCTGTTCCTCGAGCTTATGTTGAGTTTCGTTCGAACAGTGTAGGAGACCGAGGACGGAGTGGTCCGGAGAATTTTTAATTTTTTTTTACAATCCAAAGGTTTAATGTTGGTGTGAAGCAGATGCTTTGCAAACCCATACAACTTGTAGTTTGAATGCACTGTAAAGCTCCCTCTACTCTGCCCCAACAATGTGCCCTCAGCTCCAATCTCAGAAGAGCATCCTGTACCAGTGTGACAATTATTCCATTTCCCAGTAGCCCATCTGAGTGAGGTTGACAATTACCTGTCAATTAATCAACCAATTGGGATTGCGTGAACCAGAAATGTCTCTCGTTTGGATGCCCCTGTCTTGTATCACTATGTATTGTTAAAGGTTGTAGTTGCTTCTTGTAAATATGGTCACCTTCAATGTGTACATGTCTGCTAAATCACCATGATCCATTTTCATGCTTGTTGGATGCGCATTACAGAAACTTGGTTCACAAGGATTGTTTGCCAATGTAATTAATTGTCTGGTAAAAACTGAAATTGTTGGAAATCAGAAATAAAGACAGAATGCTGGGAATACACCAGGTCAGTCAGCGTCTGCTGTTCTCTAAAAGTACAAGACTCAGCAGGAAACGAGACTCATTTGGTCTGATGGCTGTGCTGTACATTCCTTCCACCCCTGCTCCCCGCTACCATCACTACACCTCATAACTGGTTCTCAATGCAGAGGATTTTTGTTTCTGTGGGCTGCTTAGGTGCTTACTATGGAACCTTGTGGTGAAACATAAGGTTTCAATTAATGTTCTAATTAATCTAATATATGTCGAGATGTTCTATTTTGGGATTTATCCATCAGTTAGGAAACAGACTAAGAACTAACCTTTCCAAAACTGCTGTCCCACAAAATGCAAACCGGGCAAATCAGCAAATAAGAAATCTAAGCACAAATAGAATTCATTTTCCACGGCTTCATGGATGAGATTGGGATTGCGTGAACCAGAAATGTTTCTCGTTTGGATGCCCCTGTCTTGTATCACTATGTATTGTTAAAGGTTGTAGTTGCTTCTTGTAAATATGGTCACCTTCAATGTGTACATGTCTGCTAAATCACCATGATCCATTTTCATGCTTGTTGGATGCGCATTACAGAAACTTGGTTCACAAGGATTGTTCTAGAATAAGGATGGAGTGCAGTGTGTATCTATGCAAAAACAGCTGTAAAGTATTTGCAAGGTATATTGGGAAAATAATTCCAATTGGAAGCAGGGAAGACTGAAGCCAGCTTTTTGTCCCTGGAAAACTGTTACTGCCTTGTCACTGATTCCATCCACCTCCCTCGCTACTTACTCGGGCTGAACATAACTGTGTGCAGTCTTGGTGCCCTGTTCATCCCAGAGCTGAGCTTCAAATCTCTCTCCCATTCATCACCAAGCCCACTTATTTCCACCTTCAGAACATTGCCTATCTCTACCGTACCTCGTCCCTGCCCCCGCCAAAACCCTTATCCATGCCATTGTCACCTCCGGACTAAATTCCAACTTGTCTAGAACTCATCTGCCCACATTCTGACCTGTGCTAAATCTAGTTTGCCCATCACCCCCTTTCTACTTGGCTCCCCATTCCCGACACATTGAATTTAAAATCCTCGTCCTCATCTACAAATCCCTGCACAGCCTCACCTCGTTGTACTTCTGTCATCTCCTTCAGTCCAACATTTCTTCCTGTGCCCTCCAGTCCTCTGATTCTGGGCATCTGTTCCTTCCCCTCTCCCCTCATCCTCTGTTCCATCATTGGTTGCGGGACCTTCAATTATCTCTCTGGAGCTTCCTCTCTAAAAGCCTCCGCCTTTCTATTTTTTTTTCCCCCACACCTGTAAAATTCCCTTTAAAACCCATTTGTTTGGCCAAGCCTTCAGCGATAACTACCCTACAAAGGCTCCTGATTGTCACTTACAGTCAAAAGATATGGTACACATGTGGGAGTTTGTCATCTGTTTTTCAAATCCACGTACCAACATCTCTGTTACAGAAAAAATGATAAAAGTAGCAAGAAATCCTTAAATTTATATATATTATAAAGGATATCTGATCTCTCATGACATTGCTCACTCCTAGTCTGGAGCACAGTTTTAATGTTTAGTACTAACCTGGCCCGTCCCTTTAAGGCCATGGGTTCTTCCTGTAAAAGAATTCTCTAGATAGATCCTAAAGTCAATTAGAGTTTCATTACTGTTTGGTGAGAGAAGTTAACAAGTTGCCAGGTTCTTGTAAACTCTTGGTTCTAAGTCAGAAAAAAAAGTGTGCCTTTATTTTTAAAATGTTTTTGACACGTTGAAGTGTGATGTCTGGAGGTTGTCAGACACTCTCCAAACTTGTCTGTAGTGTAAATTGCACCTGTGCTTTTTTATAGATTGGCAAAGGGCCATTCCCATCAGTTCATAAATTTAATTCCTCAGGTTACAAAAAACGAGTGAAGGTACAAATTTATTCACTGGATTTTATGGTGTGAATGTACTACCCCTACACACAGAAAGAAAGAGAGGACAAGATCACAGCTGGAGAAATAAAGAAAGAACTTGCATTTATCTACTACCTTTCACGCCCTCCAGGTATCCTGAGGGGCTTAGACAAATCTCCAGGACCTGGTGGTTTCCACCCCAGGTACTAAAAGAAATAGGTGAGGAAATTGCAAATGTGTTAGTTATAATTTTCCAAAGCTCTCCAGATTCAGGGCACGAGATGATCAAAAACGAAACCGACGGAATTGGAGATAACTCTGTGACATGGGTTGTAATTGGTTGGGAGGTAGGAGACAGAAGGGCTAAAGGAAACATTCTCTCATTGGTGGAATGTGACAAGTGATGTTCCACAGGGCTCTGTACTGGGGTATTCAGCTTTTCACCATATATATTAATGACTTGAATGAAGGAATAGAGAGGTATATAACCAAGTTTACACTATTTTAGGAGGAACAGTAAGTTGATGGGGGTAGGAAGTTACAAAAGGACATACAGATTAAGTGAGTGGGCACAACTATGGAAGGTGGAGTTCAATATGGGGAAGTGTGAGGTCATCCACTTTCGATCCAAGAAAGACATTGGAATATTTTCTTAAAGGTAAGAGACTAGGAGCTGTGGAGGAGCAAAGGGATTTAGGTATCCAGGTACACAACCTTGATTTAAAAATTCTCATCCTTGTTTTCAAATCCCTCCATGGCCTTGCCCCTCCCTCTGTAATATCCTCCAGCCCTACAACTCCCCGAGATCTCTGTGTTCCTCCAATTCTGGCCTCTTGAGCATCCCCGATTTTAATCGCTCCACCATTGGTGGCCGTGCCTTCAGCTGCCAAGGCCCTACGCTCTGGAATTCCCTCCCTAAACCTCTCTGCCTCTGTACCTCTCTTTCCTCCTTTAAGACGCACCTTAAAGCCTACCTCTTTGACCAAATCTGCCCTGATCTCTCCTTATGTGGCTTGGTGTCAAATTTTGTTTGATAACGCACCTGTGAAGCACCTTGGGTCATTTTACTACGTTAAAAGCGCTATATAAATGCAAGTTGTTGTTGTAAAAGCTAGTGTACAGTTACAAAAATCAATCAAAGAGGCTAATGGATTGTTGGCCTTTATCTCAAGAGGGTTGGAATACAAAAGTAAGGAAGTGATGCTGTTGTTTAGGGCCTTGGTCAAACACCCATCTAGAATTCTGCGTTCAGTTTTGGCCACTGCACCTCAGGAAAGATATATTGGGCTCGAAATTGCGGTCGGAGGCTTCCCGCGGGCGAATGCCTCCGAACCGCAAGAAAAGTACGCACCTACCTGGTGCCTTCGAAGACGTGTGCTCCTGGACATGCAGGCGTACGCCTGCGTGAAGGCCCACGTATCCCAGGGGCACATGTAGTTCGCAAGCGTCTCTGTGATCATGTGGGCCAGCCCAACCAATCACAAAGGGGATTCCCATTATGCTTATGGGGATTCCATTTACGTACAGAATCCCCATAAGCATAATAGGAATCACATAAAAAGCATACTTTCACCCCACTTAAATAAAAATAAATTACAAGTTAAAAATTAATTAAAATACAATTTAATTAAAGACTTGAAACAAATATGATTTTTTTGAAAATTAAATTTAAACATTTGTAAAGGGGCCAAAAATAACCTAAACTAATTTTAAAGGTTTTTGAATGTTTAAATCATTTTTTAAAATTATTTAAATATTTATTTAAACCCTTGAACTTGTAAAAGAAGGCCTTACGCCTGCTTTTACCAGGCATAAGAGTTTCATGGGCATTCGCTGGGCAGTAGTTGGGCACCCTGCACCAGCGAATGTCTATTTCCTGTGCATGCGGACGATCTGTCAAGCTGAAACTTGACAGATCGTGAGTTCCGGGTTATCGCGCATGCGGAAACCCGGAACTTGCGGGGCACTTACGACCACATACAGGCCCCAGAAAATCCAGGCCTTTGGCCTTGGAGGCGATATAGCACAGAATTATACTGGGGCTTAAAGGGTTAAATTATGGGGCTAGGCTTCATTAGCTTGGCTTGTATGCCTTTGAGTTTGGAAGCATAAGGGGTCATCGAATCAAGGTGTTTAAAATAATAAAGGAATTTGATAGGATATATACAGAGAAACTATTTCCTCTGGTGGGGGAATCCAGAACAAGGGGATATAATCTTAAAATTAGAGGTAGACCAGTTGGGAGTGAAATCAGGAAGCTTTTTTTCCACAAAAACGATAATGGAAATCTAAAAACTCTTTTTCCCCCAACCACCCCAAAAAAAATGGTGCTGAGTCAATTGAAATTTTCAAGACCGAGATTGATGTGCTTTTGTTAGGCAAGGGATATGGAGAAAAGGTAGGTAAATTGAGTTGAAGTACAGATCAGCCATGGTCTAATAGAATGGCTGAACAGGCTTGAGGGGCTGAATGGCCTATTTCTGGTCATGCTTCACAATCAATTACTTTTGAACTGTGTTGTAGACAAATGCAGAAATCAATTTGCGCAAAGCGAGGTCCCACAAACAGCAGTAAAAGGTGGTGCTGCTTGAATGGCCACTTGATTGGCCGGGATACCAGGAAAACTCCCTGTTCTTCGAAAAAGTGCCATGGGATCTTTTACTTCAACCTAAACAAGCAGACGGGACCTCAATTTAATGTCTCAACTGGAAAACAGGATCTTACACAATATATTGCTTCTTCAACACTGCACTGAAGTGTGAGCCTAGATTATAAATTCAAATTCTGGAGTGGGGTTAAGCCCACAATCTTCTGATACAGTTGAGACTGTTACCACTGAGCCAAGGCTGACACAGTAAAGAGAATGATATTCTGCTATGAAATTCTACTGTGAACAGGGACAGAAACAATACAATGGAAAGTGAGTCATTTCAAGTGTCCTTCAGGCTAAACAGGTAATACAAGTTGAATAGTGGAATATTTAGTTTAGTTGCCATATCTCCAATTAGGAAATGGACGTATGGGGAGGGGAGAGTAAAAAGAAAGATTTGCACTTATTAGCACCTTGTCAATCTCTCAAAGTGTTTCATATACAGTGAATTGACTGTAGGTAGGCAGATGTGCCTGCCAATTTGTACATAGCAATGAGGTAAGGGATTAACCTGTTTTTGGTGGTGTTGGTTTCGTGAGAGCACTGGGAGAGTTCATTGATTTCCTTCAGATAATACCATGGGCACCTTAGCATCCATCAGATTTCAGCTGAATGACAGTACTTCCAATAATGTTGCACTCCCTCAGTACCACACAAAATTGTCAGTTTAGATTATATACTCAAATCCCGGAATGGAGTTTGAACCCAGAACCTCCGGATTCTGAAGCAAGAGTGCGACCTACTGAGCCAAGCTGATAGAGATGTTGGATTTTAAAGTACCGCTATAAAAACAGGCTCAAGGAAACGGAAGATGCAGACAGGAAACAACATATTCAGACTTCTTAAAATAAAAAGGGAGTGGGCAAACTGGAAGCTATTAAATTCTTGACCTGTATCTGAATGTAGAACCAAGGGGTTGGCTTTAAACCTAAAGTGCCCTAATTTTGTAAATTAATTTCTCTAAATAGGTAGCGAAGAAACTTGTTAAAAAACAAAATTCCCATTTGCCCTCCCCCTCCTAATTTTCTCTCTTCCTCTCATGAAGATGCTGACTTATACCAGGGTACAGTTCCATGACTGCTGGTTGCCCTTTTTTTTTTACCTCTCCTAAGCCGTTATTTTTCAGGTTGGCAGACTGTAACTAGTGGGGTGCTGCAAGGATCAATGCTGGGGCCTCAGCTATTCACAGTCTATATTAATGACCTAGATGAAGAGACCGAGTGTAATGTATGCAAGTTTGCTGATGATACAAAGCTAGGTGGGACAGTAAGCTGTGAGGAGAACACAGAGTCTGCAAAGGGATATAGATAGACTAAGTGAGTGGGCAGTAAGGTGGCAGATGGAGTATAATGTAGGGAAATGTGAGGTTATTCACTTTGGTAGGAAGAACAGAAAGCAGAATATTTTTTAAATGGTGAGAAACTTTCAAAGGTTGGTGTTCAGAGAGATTTGGGTGTCCCTGTGCAAGAAACACAGAAAGCTAGCATGCAGATACAACAAACAATAAGGAAGGGAAATGGCGTGTTGGCCTTTATTGCAAGGGGGTTGGAGTATAAGAGTAAGGAAGTCTTGCTACAATTGTACAGGGCCTTGGTGAGACCACACCTGGAGTACTGTGCACAGTTTTAGTCTCCTTATCTAAGGAAGGATATACTTGCCTTGGAGGCGGTGCAACGAAGGTTCATTAGATTGATTCCTAGGATGAGAGGGCTGACCTATGATGAGAGATTGTGTAGAATGGGCCTATACTCTCTGGAGTTTAGAAGAATGAGAGGTAATCTCATTGAAACATACAAGATTCTGAAGGGGATTGACAGGGTAGATGCTGAGAGGTTGTTTCCCCTGGCTGGAGTGTCTAGAACTAGGGGGCATAGTCTCAGGATAAGGGATAGGCTGAGATGAGGAGGAAGTTCTTCACTCACAGGGTTGTGAATCTTTGGAATTCTCTGCCCCAAAGGGCTGTGGACGCTGAGTCTTTGAGTATATTCAAGGCTGAGATAGATAGATTTTTTGGACTCTAGGGGAATCAAGGGATATGGAGGTCGGGCGGAGGGGTGGAGTTGGGGTCGATGATCAGCTATGATCTTATTGAATGGCGGAGCAGGCTGGAGGGGCCGTATGGCCTGCTCCTGCTCCTGCTCTTATTTCTTATGTTATGTTCAATGAGCCTGGGCAATGGGTGACCACAGGCATCATCGCAAACTAGAATTTGCATCCAAGGTTCTTTCTTTCATGCCTCTTGTACATAGCTGGAAGTCACTGGATTCAAATACTTAGAAATAAAGATCATGTGTAAAATAAAGAAATTGATAGAAATATATATATACAGCATTGCATTTTGTGACAGCTATTAAATGAACCATAATTACTTTCTCATGTAAAAGAATATATTCTTTTTAGGCAGTCCCTCGGAACCAAGGATGATTTGAAAAGAATATATTAGTAATTGAATAATGTATTTGCTGGTCAGAATTCCACCTTATCTGTGCCCCTGGATTATTCCCACAGCAGATCTATCAACTATGCAACAATTTTTAGAAGTTGATACATAGCACTGCAGTTTATAGCTGCTGTTAATGTTTAACCCACAGAGTGGTAGCACTTGGGTTAAGGTGCCTGATTACTCTCTCCGTGCACTCCCAGTGTTCAGCACTGTGTGAGATGCTCAGCTGTAGAATTGTGCAACAGGCAGAGGGGGAAAGCTGGAGAATGAGTCGGCGTGGTTCACTCTCGTGAACTGGGAGGGAGATAGGTGAACAAAATCTGAGATTGGGTCCATTTAGTCCACTCTCATGCATTGTTCATGGGCATGGGAGCAGGTTGAACTGTGTCCTCTTACTCAGTAGAGGGGGCATCTTAACTAGAGCATCCACTATAACATGGTCCCTAATCCTTTTAAGTCACTGGTAATTGTGGTGCATCAGCGCCAATCAAAGTTATTGACATCTGAGAGCGGTAGATATGCAGTTATTTAAAGTTGGGCAGGGTTGTAATACAATATAGTTAGTACTGTTGATTAGGACTTTTCTTTTGTTGTTACTGCACAAACTAACTATGCAACTTAGTCACTGAATGATGGGCCAGTATTTGTACCTGCAGTTCTTTACATGATTTTCAGAGTGAAGGGAGATTACTCTGCACTGTCCTCAAGCCTATCTCAAGAACAGTACTGGCTATGGTCAGGAAACAGGTTATCAGGGAGGGGAAGGACAGAGTGGGAATTATGAAGAGAAGAAAGAATATCCGTCTAATATATTTTTAAAACCGTTTGTCTACTTTTTTATACTGTGTGCTTCTGACTTGTAACCTGAAACTGCCAAGCACTTTCCAATCTGCAAGTTACCTGACCAAACAGAGGTGAAACTCAGACTTTTTGAGCCTGTATCTATTTAACAACAATTAGACTCTCTGATCTTAAGGAGAAACAGTTCTACCTTAGCAGAATAATACACTGTGCATTATATTGTATTACACAACCCAGTCCTTATAAAAGGGATTTGATCCGACTTACCATGATATATCCGCAAGCGTATTAAAGAAATATACAGCACTGGGAATTTCCTCGGGTTCTCCCGACCGGCCTGCCGTAGCTTCGACGAGAGATCAGTGGAAACCCTGTTTTCGCCAAAGCTATGGCTGCTGATTAGGAGAACCCTCCCAAAAGAAGTTCCTGGCACAGAGCTCCCAGGTGGCTGAATTGGTGAAGGCAGTGAGCAGTACAGACCAGGGAGGTCCCAGGCTCACTGGTAAGTCTGTACGGAGTTAGCTGATCTCAGCCAGGATGGCAGTAGTAGTAGTGCTGCAATAGGCCTCAACCTGATTAGAATAGGGGGAAATCCTCCATCATTCCCTTTTCTGATTGCTGTCCACCCATGGAAAGTGTGGATGTTGGATTAGGACAAGTTCATTCTTGGCTATAATGTCTCCCAATAACTTGCTGATGTCAACTGTTTAGGCTCAAATGTGAAAATTAGCCACTTGGATGAGGTACTGGTGCTTGTGGAGCTCTAGCCCAGCAAGAGTCAACATCTTCAAATTATAAGAAAAAATTGGTAGGGTAGGAAGGAAAACAGAATGCTGCAGGATACGTCTTTAAAGTGGCCTTGTCATTATTGGAAAGGTTGATGTGGAATGCAGTAGATGCTGAGAGGTTGTTTCCCCTGGCTGGAGAGTCTAGAACTAGGAGGCATAGTCTCAGAATAAGGGGTTGGCCATTTAAGACTGAAATGAGGAGGAATTTCTTCACTCAGAGGGTTGTGAATCTTTGGAATTCTCTACCCCAAAGGGCTGTGGATGCTGAGTCATTGAGTATATTCAAGGCCGAGATAGATAGATTTTTGGACTCTAGGGGAATCAAGGGATATGGAGATCGGGTGGGAAAGTGGAGTTGAGTTCGAAGATCAGCCATGATCTTATTAAATGGCGGAGCAGGCTCAAAGGGCCGTATGACCTACTCCTGCTCCTATTTCTTATGTTCTTAAATGAGCAGTAGTGAATCTCTGAACACGAGCTTCAGATTCCTTCCCAGTGCAGTTATGTAATGTGCAGTTTTGCATTTTGCTTATCAAGACATCCAAAACCTGAAGTTACTCAAAAATGTGCAATTTCTACCTGAAATAACATTTCACATAAGAAGAGGTCTTTGGATTCAATCCTGAGGCATGTCTACTAGCAGAAAAATGTAAATCAGGCCAGGACATCCGAAAAAGAAGAAAAGCTGATATTTTTGGATACAATGCAGAGTTCTCCCAAAGGTTTTATTTGAAACATTAAGCTACGTCTCTGTTTCAGATACCGACTAACCTGCAGTGCAAATACAGCTTTTTGTATTTTTTAAAAATTATTTCCGTCCCCTTTGCTTCTAAAGGCACTGAACGTTTACTGAGTTCCAGGGGTGCCGGGCGCTCCTGGGCCTTTCACTCTAATGGAGTGAGTCTGAATATCAACTGTTGGCCGAGTAGGTACCAGTCTAGCTGCATGCGTAGAGCCCGTGTATCTTTATGCTCTTTTTGGCTAATTTCTCCTACATGATGGGCAATGTAAAACTTGGAATGAATGTATTTTTCATTTTGTTAGCAACACTGCAGGAATTTTAGCCAGAGATCTGAAAAGGCTGCCTGTTCTAGATCCAGTTTTCTTATCTCCGTGGCCTGTGAGCATTTTAGTTCTGTTAGGTGCCACCATATTTGTGGATGGAGGGTGGAAAAGCGAGAAGATTCTGCAACAGTTTGTGCAGGGCTGAGTTTAGCTTCTGTCTTTTTTCTTTCAAAGCAACTTAAATGCCCCTGTCCAGGTTCTGCCAAGATTCCTCTTGCATCCTTTGTCAGACTCCACCTCCCACACTGCAGCCACACGCATGGTCTGCTTCCTTTGGCATTCTGAATTCCACACAATATTCTCTTTTTGTAGACGGCTGCTATTTTTCTAATACTGAGATGTCCCGCCTTCAGTAGGGAAGTGGTCAAACACTAAGTTTAGTCCATGTAGCCAACGGCGACTCGTGTTATGAGGTTGTGATAAGCATTCCACTGTTCTCCCTCAGTTAAGTACATCTTATGATTGCTTTATGTCAGGACAAACAGGTACTTTTACCTAGATGTGTCAACACTGTTTAAAGTTATCGCTTCAGAAACTTACAGCCTTCAGTGTGGTTTCGGGCTGCTTGGAAAAAGTGAAAAAGCACTGTGCTTTTGGATTGCTGCCATTTGTAGTAAATCACACTTGTGTGACTCATCAACGGAAATAGTTACTGGTGAGTTGATGTTGCTGTGTGGCTCAGCTGATGAATGTGCGCTTTGTCACAGTGCAGCTGCATGTTTGAAGAAACAATATCCCTTTTCCTGGGCGTTCTGTGTGCCCCACATCCAAGGCTCGTCTTGAAACGCTTAAAAAAAAAAAAAAATTGCACGATGTTCTATCTGACTGAATTCGTTATGACTTCCTAGTAATCATTTTTTTGTTGTGTGTAATAGATATTCATCTATTCTTTTAAAAACTATTAATTTCTACCGCATTCTTCCACTGTTGGCTGGATTGGTTGAATTTTTATTTATGAAACTAGGTGGTCTATATAAATTTACTAGTGATTTTACGAGAGATGAGGTCAGCCCCAGCCCATGTACAATCAGCATTCCTATTCTATGGGGCTGCTCAATTATCTTGTTTATAAGCTGGAAGACAGTTTAGATATCGGAATAAGCATCGCAACAGTTTACTTTTCTTCCTCTGGCCAACATTCTTCCCTTAGCTAACAGGGCCAAAAAAAACCTAATTAACTGGCCATTCATGTCGTTGTTCGTGGGACCTTGCTGTGGGTTTTGCATTTACCTACATAAAGAAAGAACTTGCATTTACATAGCGCTATATCGCATCCCAAATGGATGCCTCAAGGCACTTTACAAGCAATAGATTACTTTTGAAGTGTTACATAGGCAAAACACAGCCACTTAAAAGTAATTCATTGTATGTGATGCACTTTGGGATGTTTCCAAGAGATGTAATAAGATGTTAGACAAGTATTTTTTTTCCACCTTGACGGTGCTGACTAATGATGGGGTATTGTTCTACAGGCGCTAGCAGCTGTCCAATATCTTGCCCATGTGCTATCATTCATGTGTAATCTAGGTAATGAATGCCAGTCAGATAGTCAACCATGGGGGTCATCACAACCAAGCTTGGATTGTTCTTATCAAGAAGTCGCTGGATAATGATCAGGAGCTGAGATCCTGACTGACTTTCCCTAATTCTCAGGCACTCCGAATGTTAGCATCCAAGCTGAGATCAGTTAGCACAGACAGGAGCAATCAAATTTGAGTGTCTCTGTTCTACAGATTAATATCAGTGGGCCATTGGGGAAGCTTGCAACCATTATGAGTTTGAAACACTCCGATCTGAGTCCTTCTTCAAGAGTTTCTCTTCAAAAATTACTGTTTTTGAGAGCAGTCTGCACAGGGCGGGATTAAAACGGAGTGTACTTAAACAGAGTGTTTTATTTGGGAAGAGGGGGAAGGAGTTGCTCCTTTTTGCCTATGCTACTTGTAGTGCTTTGTGTTACAGGTAGATATTTAATTTCAGTACCCATAACTTAATCTAGATCAAGTAAGCTGTCAAGAAACTACACTGTAAACTAAGTTACCTAATTACAAATTCAATTAAATTTAATTAGATAAAACAAGGTCATATAGGGATGGCAGTGCAGGTTGGTGTGCCATGACTGCAGCATGTGGGAGTTTGTGGAGAGCATTGAAATCCCGGACAACCACGTTTGCAGTAAGTGCCTGCATCTTGAGGAACTTCAGCTCAGAGTTTTTGAGCTGGAGTCTGAGGTGCAGACATTGCGGGGCATCAGGGATGGGGAGAGTTACCTGGACATGTTGATCCAGGAGACAGTCTCACCCCTGAGGTTAGGTAGTGGTACAGGTCTGGTTAGTGGTCAGGGACAGGAGGGTGTGATTGCAACTCAGGCAGGTAAGGGGACCCCAGGTGCAGTGCTGGAGGAGCCTCAGCCTTTGCCCTTGTCCAATAGGTATGAGGTTCTTGCTGCCTGTGTGGATGAGGGAAAAGCCTGCAGGATGGATGAGTAAGCTGACCATGGCACCATGGTGCAGGAGTCCATTCAAGTGGGGGGAGTGAAAGGGAATGTAGTTGTGGTAGGGAATAGTATAGTCGGGGATAGATACTGCTCTCTGCAGCCACGACCGAAGGTTGAGTTGCCTGCCCGGTGCCAGGGTTAAAGACATCTCCTCGCGGCTGGAAGAAAACTTGGAGTGGGAGGGGGAGGATCTAGTTGTCGTGGTCCACATAGGAACCAATGACATAGGTAGAACTAGGAATGAGGTTCTGCTGAGGAAGTTTGAGGAGCTAGGATCCAAACTAAAAAGCAGAACCTTAAAGGTAATAATCTTTGGATTGTTACCTGAGCCACGCGCAAATTGGCATAGGGACAAACAGATTAGAGGTTTAAATGCGTGGCTCAAAGAGTGGTGTGGAAGGAAGGGGTTTCAGTTCCTGGGGCACTGGCACCAGTACTGGGGAAAGAGGGAGCTGTTCCGTTGGGAAGGGCTCCACTTAAACCGGGCTGGGACCAGTGTCCTGGTGAACCGAATAACTAGGGTAGTGGACAGGGCTTTAAACTAATGAAAGGGGGTGGTGGGAGGATTCAGGAAAGAGTAAATTTAAAAGCAGCGAGATAAATGTCAAGGCTCTAGAGCAGAGTAGAGTTTTGGGTGAAGATAAGCAGAGTGGGTCAGGAAGGGACAGAGAGAGTAACAAAGGTAATAAGGCATCAGTGACTAAGGTGCCATCAGGGAAAAATAGAAATAAGTCAAAGCTAAAGGCACTATATCTGAATGTGCGAAGCATTCGCAACAAAATAGATGAATTAATAGCGCAGATAGAAATTAACAGGTTTGATCTAATAGCCATAATGGAGACGTGGCTGCAATGTTGCCAAGGTTGGGAACTAAATATTCCAGGATACTTAACTTTTAGAAGAGATAGGCAAAATAGAAAAGGATGAGGGGTAGCCCTGATAATAAAGGATGGGATAAAGACAGCAGAGAGAAAGGATCTTAGCTCCGAAAATCAAGAAGTAGAATCAGTTTGGGTGGAGCTAAGAAACAGCAAGGGGCAGAAAACAATGGTGGGAGTTGTTTATACGCCCCCAAACAGTAGTTGTAATGTAGGGCAGCCTAAATCAGGAAATTAGAGGTGCATGTAACAAGGGTAATACATTAATCATGGGGGCTTTAATCTACATATAGACTGGGCATACCAAATTTGCAGTAATAGTGTGGAGGATGAATTCATGGAATGTATGCAAGATAGTTTTCTAGATCAATATGTTGAGGAACTAACTGGGGAACAGGCTATTTTAGATCTAGTATTGTGCAACGAGAAAGGGTTAATTAATAACCTTTTAGTAAAGGGGTCTTTAGGGAAGAGTGACCATAATATGATAGAATTTTATATTGAGTTTGAAAGTGATTTAGTTAAATCCGAAACTAGGGTCTTAAATCTAAACAAAGCAAATCACGCAGGTATGAGGGGCGAGTTGTCTAAGGTAGATTGGGAAACTATATATTAAAAGGTATGACAGTAGAGAAGCAATGGCTAGCATTTAAAGAATTAATACATAATTTACAACAAATATACATTCCTTTTAGGCACCAAAAACCCACAGGAAAAGTGGTCCAACTGTGGCTAACAAGTGAAGTTAAAGATAGTATTAGATCAAAGGAAGAGGCTTATAATGTTGCCAAAAAGAGTAGTAAGCCTGAGGATTGGGAGGATTTTAGAATTCAGCAAAGGAGGACCAAGAAATTGATAAAGAAAGGGAAAATAGAATATGAGAGTAAATTAGCGAGAGACATAAAAACAGACTGTAAAAGCTTCTACAGGTATGTAAAAAGGAAAAGATTAGCAAAAGTAAATGTGGGTCCCTTACAGGCTGAGACAGGAGAAATTATAATGGGGAATAAGGAAATGGCAGAGAAATTAAACAAATACTTTGTGTCTGTCTTCACGGAAGAAGATGCAAATAACTTCCCGGAAATAGTGGAGAACCAAGGTTCTAGCTAGAATGAGGAACTGAAAGAAATTAGTATTAGTACAAAAATAGTACTGGAGAAATTAATGGGACTGAAAGCCAATAAATCCCCTTGACCTGATGGCCTACATCCTAGGGTTTTGAAAGAGGCGGCTATAGAGATAGTGGATGCATTGGTTGTCATCTTCCAAAATTCCCTAGATTGTAGAACGGTTCCCGCGGATTGGAAGGTAACCCCACTATTTAAGAAAGGAGGGAAGAGAGAAAACGGGAAACTACAGACCAGTTAGCCTGACATCAGTAGTAGGGAAAATGCTAGAATCTATTATTAAGGACATAGTAACAGGGCACTTAGAAAATAATAATAGGATTGGGCAGAGTCAACACGGATTTATGAAAGGGAAATCGTGTTTGACGAATCTGTTGGAGTTTTTTAAGGTTGTAACTAGCAGAATAGATAAGGGGGAACCAGTGGATGTGGTGTATTTGGATTTTCAGAAGGCATTCGATAAGGTGCCACACAAGAGGTTATTAAACAAAATTAGGGCTCATGGGATTGGGGGTAATATACTAGCATGGATTGAGGATTAGTTAACGGACAGAAAACAGAGAGTAGGAATAAACAGGCCATTTTCGGGTTGGCAGGCTGTAACTAATGGAGTACCGTAAGGATCAGTGCTTGGGCCGCAGCTATTCACAATCTATATCAATGATTTGGATGAGGGGACCAAATGTAATATATCCAAGTTTGCTGATGATACAAAGCTGGGTGAGAATGTAAGTTGTGAGGAGGATGCAAAGAGGCTTCAAGGGGATATAGACAAGCTAAATGAGTGGGCAAGAACATGCCAAATGGAATATAATGTGGAGAAATGTGAAGTTATCCACTTTGGTAGGAAAAATAGAAAAACAGAGTATTTTTTAAATGGTGTGAGATTGGGAAATATCCTACTCCTGCTCCTATTTCTTATGTTCTTATGTTTTTGGCAATTTTGCTACGGGGGAAGAAAAATCTCCTTGTTCTTTTTGAGAAGGAAACATTGAGCAACACTGCAAGATGCATCTAGACTTTAATATTCCCCTTATGAATAAGTGCAGTGAGAAGTCAACTTAGTAGGCAAGAACATTCATATTCAGTGTTATTACTTAAACTTTTATTTTGCAGGGCATGTCTCATCTTGGTCCACCTGTATCAGATTTGTGTAGGTGGGTTGTAGTTTATTTTAAAACAATGTTTTTCGAGGTAAAAACCAATTTATCCAATACATAGGGAATACTTGATGGTGACTAGTGCTGCATAGGTAAAGACTGGTGAGTAATGTTTGACCAAATAAGTCATAATTACCCAATGTCATAGTCGTGTTCTTTTTTCATAACCTGCTAGGCAATCTCGCCTGGCATTGCACATGGGTAGTCAAGACCAAGAGTAATTTCTAGGAGAAGCGTGATTGGCGGGCAGGGGATAATTGGACCAGAGTGTGCAGATCCGTCTTGGCCCTAAGCTCTGGAATTCCCTCCCCAAATCTCTTCACGCCTCTCTTGTACTTTAAGAGGTTCCTTAGAACCTACCTCACCTGCCCTAACATCTCCTTCTTTGGCTCGATGTCAATTTTTGTCTGATTATGCTTCTGTGAAGCGCCTTGGGATGTTTTCTTACGTTCAAGGCATTGTATAAATGCAAGTTGTTGTAGGAGGCATTGTGATAGGTATTTTCAGTGTTCGAGGTATCACACTGTGCGAAGCACAATAGCTGCTATTTTATAGTTAGAGTATATTTCCTTAAGATTGTGTCGTCTGACCACTGGGTTTCCAGAAATTGTTTTTAGAAAAAAAAACATCCGCCTTTTTTTCCTCAGTAATTGGAATTTCTAATATCCAAAGTAAGGGTTTAAACAAAAATTCATATTTCATAATGGTTATATTTATCCGTTAAATCACCTTTTAATGTCTTCATTAAAGCTTTAACTCAAAGGCCTCAGCCTCTTCCATAAAACCTGGGCTTGAACTTGATGTTTTTGATAGGACCGTATTGGGAAGATGAAGCTGTAGGGGCTACAATGGGAGTGACGGGGTGGGGGAAGCGTGTAATTGGGGGAGGGGATGGGAAACGATCCACTGAGGTCCACAATTTCCCACTGCCTTGGGAGATTGACAAATTTCTTTTAATCTTAATCCCCAGATTTAGTCATTTAAGGTACTAAATAGCTTGTATTTGTTTTAACAATACTTAGTATTTTTATAACTTTTCATTCAGTGCAACAGTTTGCAATAATTATATGTAGGAGAATCTACACTAAATTGGTAATGATTTACGAGGCAATAATTAAATTGAATTGTCCTGAAATTAAATTGTTGCTTTGGGCTCAATGCCTGACATTGTGTTAATACTATACAGTCAGATATAACTTTTTTTAACCTTAATAGTTAAGTGCACAGATTACAGTAGATTACGTCCACCTGAGAAGGCAGACGGGGCCTCAGTTTAATGTCTCATCTGAAAGACAATGAAGCACTCCCTCAGTACTGCACTGAAATGTCAGCCTGGATTATGAGCTCAAGTCTCCAGAGTGGGACTTGGGCCCACATCCTTCAGAGTGGCAGATGAGCCAAGGCTGACACCTTAGACTTGGAAAAAGTAGGACTGTTTTCATTGAAGCAGAAAGGCTAAGGAGAAAGTAAATTATTTCTGTTGTTGGTGAATTGGTAACAGGCATGACTTTAGAATTAATACTAAAAACATAAAAGGGTAAATTAGAGGAACTATTTTCACATAAGGAATGCAAAATCACAAGAGGCTTATGAAGCAAAGTCAATCAGGGAATTTTAAGAGGGAATTAGATAAACATTTAAGGAGAAAAAATATTAAAGGGAAAGTGCACAAAAACAGTATTAGTGGATAGCGCGAATATGGAATTAACACTAGCACAGGCTACGTCTGTGCTGAAATTTCCAATTCTGTGAGTATGCAACAGCCTAGATCTGTGACCTTTGGCTATATATTGCAAATGTGACTCTCCTCTTCAAATAAAAAAGAGAAACAGATAAACCAGGAAATTATAGGTCAGTTAGTCTTACTTCAGTTATTGGCAAACTCCTAGAGGCTATAATTCAGAATGAAGTTACTGAGCGCTTGGAAAAACATGAGTCAATCGAGACCAGTCAGAATGGATTTCTAAAAGGCACATCATGCTTGTTCAACCTCAAAGAGCTCTTTGAAGAAATAACAGAGGGTGGATAAAAGAAATGTGGATGTGGTTTACATGGATTTTCCAAAAGCATTTTATAAGGTACCACATAGGAAAAGATAATAGTACTTGGAATTAAGGTACATGTCACATGGATCGAGGGATATTGGGAGGGCAGAAAGCAAAGGGTAGGGGTAGAAGCTCGAGTGGAGCATAAAGGCCGGCATGGACTGGTTGGACCGAATGGCCTGTTTCTGTGCTGTAAAAGGAAATTTATTAGAGAGGAAAGATTTGGTGATTGTTGTTGCTTTTATTTACTATATGTAAGTGATCTGCACTTCAGAATTGAGGGAGCAAGATCAAAATTTGCTGATGATACACAATTTGGGGTATGGCAAATTGTGACAAGGACTGTGAATGACTGCAGGAGGACATGGGTAGGCTAGCAGGATGGGCAGATAGCAGATGCAGTTAAGTGTAGAAATCCATCTGCCACAGTTTTGCCCACTCACTTAATCTATCAACTTCTCTTTGTAATCTTATGCACCCATCTACAGCTCCATGTAAGAGAATTCTAACTTCACAAGTCTCTCTTCATAACTCTGACCTTTCATCCACAGTAATATTCGAGTGACATATCACACAACTTTCCCATTGCATTTGTAACCTTTCTATAATGGGGTGCCCAAAACTGCACACAATACTACCACCAATCTTTGTGTCGTCAGAAAACTTGGATTTATGGCTCTCTCGTGCATTATCCAAGTCATTAATAAGTATAGTGAATAGTTGAGGCTCCAGCACAGATCCTTGTGGGACATCTCTAGTCACTTCCTTCCAATTCGAAGGACCTTGATTTGCAGATATACACAGGTCATTAAAGTTAATGCAAGTAGATGAAGTCATAAAAATGGTAAGTTGAATCCTTGATTTTTGTATCTAGTAGTATAGGGGGCGATTTTGCCAATGGGGGCGCATTGGAGGCGGGACTGCTGCTTGTCGGGTCGTTGTCCCGCCTCCATTGACTTGTGGCCAACCCACGCTATTTTCCCTTGATTGACCTTGTTAAGCCCGCCAGCGGGCTTAGCAGGCCAATTAAGGGGAAGCCAGTTACAAAAATTTTTGACAGATGAATTGTCATTGTTTGACAGCTCTGTGAAGCTGTCAAACATTGACATTCTCTGTTGTTTGATGAGGCCTTGTATTCAAGACTCATCAAACCTCTTTCTTTAGCAGAAATTAGATGGTTGTTGCATCGGAGAATGCAGCAGCCATCTGTCATCTCTGCCGGTGAGATGTGAGAGTCTCCGGTTCCCCAACTGTTGAAGCCTGCAGGAAGAAACAAAGGTAAGTAAACATTTTCTATCACTTTCCACTCACCTCACATACTTATCTCTCCACACTTGTACCCATCACTTACCTTCACAGCGCACTTTTGCACCCCTCTGACCCCCCACAGACCTACTGCTCGCCTTGCTGACCCTGGCGGGGTTCCCCAATGTCGGGAAGCCCGCGCCTCTGTTGGAAAAATGGGGATAATCCTCTTAACTGCCTGTTAACTACCTGTTAACAGGCAGTTAAGTGGCTGTAATCCCCTTCCCGCCTCCAGGAGACGGGACTGGTGTGGGTCAACTACCCGCCTCCTGGGAAGATGGCACGGAGGCGGGTTGGGGGACGGGATGGGTACCCGCCCCCAGATTCTGCCATTTTCCCGGCAGTCCCGCCTCCAAACCGCCTCCCCAGGGCTGGCAAGATCGTGCCCATAGAGTACAAAAGTCAGGAAATAATATTGAACTTGTACAAACCTTCAGTTAGGCAGCAGTTGGATTATTCAGTTTAAAACAAAATAAAAGACATACATATTTCATAGTAACACTTACCCATTGAATTGTCTTTGTGTATTTTAATACAGTACATTCATTCAAGCTTTTACTTCAAGTCCGCAGCCTCAAAAGTCTGGGCTTTGACTTAATATTTTTGTTCTGAGTCTTGACTCTATTTGTCGAATGCAGATCCTGCTGTCTGATCCTGCAGTATACACAATTTCCCAGGGGGCATCGTAGCATTTATTCACTCCAACTACTCGAATGTTTTTCTTCAGCTTCCAGCTGACTCTGCTTGGTTGTTTTCAAAGTTATTTGAAGACAAGCTAACAAACAATTTCAAACATTTTATTCAGGTACAGTTCATATTTTTTTAAAGAGAGACTGTCTGTGGAGATAGAAAGATTTTTTAAAAAGTGACCCATTTCAAACATGACAAACTACTGATTACAGATCTGCTGAAGCTTTTGATGTTTGAATTATAAATATTTTATTTATTTTTCTGAGTGGAAAAGTCAAATAGTGTTGCGGTGTATAAAAGTTTTTTTAGTTTGTGTATTTTTGAAAATGTTTTAAATGCATACTGGACGATGAGTTTGAGCAGGTTTTCAACTAAATTTTAAATACATTATTCAATTTTTAGTTCAGAAAGCGTGTCTATCCTCATCCTAATTTAAGTTCTTTTTCTTTCCTCCCACCCCCACCCCCCCAAAAAAACAAATGAGTTGAATTTTGGTGTTTTCTCAGGGAAACAAAAAGGTCTGATTACCATCACATATGAACATAAGAAATAGGAGCAGGAGTAGGCCATTCGGCCCCTCGAGCCTGCTCCGCCAATCAATAAGATCATGGCTGATCTTCTACCTCAACTCCACTTTCCTGCACTATCCCCATATCCCTTGATTCCCTTAATATTCAAAAATCTATCGAACTCTGTCTTGAATATACTCAACGACTGAGCCTCCACAGCCCTCTGGGGTAGAGAATTTCAAAGATTCACCACCCTTTGAGTGAAGAAATTTCTCCTCATCTCAGTCCTAAATGGCCAACCCCTTATTATACTGTGACCCCTGGTTCTAGACTCCCCAGCCAGGGGAAATATCCTCCCTGCATCTACCCTGTCAAGCCCTGTAAGAATTTTGAATGTTTCAATGAGATCACCTCTCTTTCTTCTGAACTCTAGAGAATATAGGCCTAGTCTATTCAATCTCTCCTCATAGGACAATCCCCCCATCTCAGGAATCAGTCTGGTGAACCTTCATTGCACTCCCTCTGTGGCAAGTATATCCTTCCTTAGGTAAGGAGACTAAAACTGTATACAATACTCCAGGTGTGGTCTCACCAGGACCCTATATAATTGCAGTAAGACGTCTTTACTCTTATACTCAAATTCTCTTGTAATAAAGGCCAACATACCATTTGCTTTCCTAATTGCTTGCTCTACCTGCATGTTAACTTTCAGTGATTCGTGTACAAGGACACCCAGGTCCCTCTGAACACCAACATTTCCCAATCTCTCACCATTTAAAAAATACTCTGCTTTTCTATTTTTCCTACCAAAGTAGATAACTTCACATTTCACCACATTATATTCCATTTGCCGTGTTCTTGCCCACTCACTTAGTCTGTCTATATCCCCTTGAAGCCTCTTTGCATCCTCCTCAGAACTTGCATTCCCACCCAGCTTTGTATCATCAGCAAACTTGGATATATTACATGTGGTCCCCTCATCCAGATCATTGATATAGATCACCTGCGATTTGTCGATAGTTTGAAAATGTAAACATTCTAATTAGTGGCAAATGTGAACATAGAGAGACCATCACAAACTCTGAATTCAATGTTTGCAGAGATCTCTTAGAATTGCAAAGCAGTGCTACCAGACATGGGAATCTCCTCTTCCCTCCCTCCCCATGCTGTCAGGCTCATGCCTTCCCCTCCCTTCGCTGCTAGCAGATTCTAGGAATACACCACTGAGCCAGATCCCATTTCCACCCTCCAGTTCTGCCAAACCTCAGGGTTCTCCTGCCACAGTGCTGCCAAGCCCGAGGACAATTCTCCCAATGCAACCAAAATACAGGATCACTCCTAATACTACCAAAGAACAGGACTGCTCTCCAGTGCAGTTAAACCTGACCCCTTCACTGTACAGCTACCATTCATTACCTACTTTCAAATGGCACATCAAGCATCTCGTTGTGTATCCTCAGCTTTAAAATATTATATTTTATAAGGAATAAAAATTAAGTATATATAGGAAATTAATATATCTCACTCATTTACAGGTTTTATAAAATACTGGAGCAAGGCACGGATTTTGATCCCAGAGCAACTATAAAATCTCAAAATACCATATAATAAAAATGGAATTGGACTTATTCAATCACCATAAATCAATAGCCTTGATGTTATAGCCCACCGTACATAATACCCCTGTTGTTACAAAATAGTATATCCTGCAACTTGCCATGAGCAATGCCAGTGGAGCTCTGTTGGAATATAATAAATGTCTGCACAATTTCTGTGAAACGTTACCTGTAACTGTTCCACCTTTTTCTGTCACACTCTTCTGTCCCAGCTGCTTCTGTCACGCCTGGCTGTTCTGCTAAAATATGGTATTTTCAGTGCTATTTTACTCCTCCCTGGCATGTGACATTCACAGGCTTGTTCCTTCCAGTCGTAGCTAATCAGAGCTAAGCATCTGGGAGGACCAAGTGGTTCATCCAGCCTTGATCCTTCCAGCTCCATTGTGGTTCAGAGGCCTAACTAAAGCAGCAGCTCTCACCAGGTCTGTATTCCTAGCCTCAAGTGTTTTATCTTTTTTCAATGCCCATTTGGCTACTTTGCTTTTTGCCTCTCCTTCCCCCCACCTTTTCTTTAAAAGCCTATTTGCCTGCTGCCTGTCCTCCCAGCTGACCCGAGTAGCCACCTGACGCCCTTCACCCAGCTGACCCAGATTTCCCACTCACCCACAGCTGCTGCTGCCATTAAAATGCTAAAACACACTTAAATGTGTCTAAAGTGGCCACTGCCACCTGCTAACTCCAACTTCCTGTGAACAATGTCACAGGAAACCATTAGTATGTATGTATGATAATGTATGAAAGGAGAGAAATTCAGATTTGAAATACTGTCCATATTTGCAGTGTTCTACATTTTTACTTGTTTGCTTATTAAGCCCCAGCTCTCTCATTTCCTCCTTAAACTTCTCCACCTCTCTCTCCCCCTTTAAGGCACTCCTTGAAACCTATTTCTTTGTTCATCTGTCCTAATATCTCCTTATATGGTCAGTGTCAAATTTTGTTTTATAATACTCCTGTGAAGTGCTTTAGGAAGTTTTACTACGTTAAAGGCTCTATATAAATGCAAGTTGTTTTATGAATTTGACTTCTTTGTCCATTTGCTAATTTGTTTACTCCCCACCACCACTACCCAAAAACACATCCATTCTGTTCCAGTCTGTCTCAGGAAGCGCTGGCTTCCTTCCTGAGGGCCAGAGGATTTGAGTCATTGTGAAAGTTTAAGCATGCCTTTCTTTGTCGCTGATCAATAAAATAACTTATTTTTCTTTTAATGCAACTTGGTTTTGTTTTTACAGTATCACAGGACAGGTTTAAGTGAAGAAGGCCCTACAGCCTATCAGGGCAACTGGAGAATGCCTGCCCTGCCAGCGACACCCACCTCCCAAGAATGAATGCATTTTTTAAAACTCCATTTCACAGTTAATACTTTAAGCAGTGTAGGCAATTTAAGCTGACGGCAAGTCAACATTTTTCAAAAATAAAATTCCTGAAGAATTTCAACGTGATTTGTTTTTCTTCTGGGAAAATACTTTGAATTATTTGTGAATATTGCTTACTACCATTAAACCTGTTGCATAGGTCACAGCTTCCTACAAGATTTTAAATGGGATTACAATTTATTGCCTTGTGCGCCAACAATTCACTCGGCAACTCGGCATCAAGGTTGCGAACATGCCCAATGTGCTGGTTTTTACAATGCAGTATTTTTGAAGGTTGATTTTTATTTTTTCCAACTTTTCCATTTGTCTTCTCCCCTCCTGCATGCTGGGTAGAGTTCCTTACATGAATCAGTGTTACTGGGGTAGTGTTCTTGGGAGGAAAGGGTTGGCGTATGAGGAGAGATTGAGTATAAAAACAGAAAATGCTGGAAATGCTCAGCAGGTCAGGCAGCATCTGTGGAGAGAGAAACAGAGTTAACGTTTCAGGTCAATGACCCTTCGTCAGAACTGGGTAGACTGGGCCTATATTCTCTGGAGTTTAGAAGAATGAGAGGTGATCTCATTAAAACGTGTAACATTCTTAGAAGGCTTGACAGGGTAGATGCTGAGAGGCTGTTCCCCTGGCTGGAGAGTCTAGAACTAGGGGTCATAATCTCAGGATAAGGGAATCGGCCATTTAGGACTGAGATGAGGAGAAATTTCTTCACTCGGGGTTGTGAATCTTTGGAATTCTCTACCCAGAGGGCTGTGGATGCTAAATCATTGAGTATATTCAAGACAGAGATCGATAGACTTTTGGACACTAAGGGAATCAAGGGATATGGCGATAGGGCAGGAAAGTGGTGTTGAGGTAGAAGATCAACCATGATCTTATTGAATGGTGGAGCAGGCTCGAAGGGCCGAATGGCCTACCCCTGCTCCTATTTCTTATGTTATGTTTCTTGCATGAGCCACAGGAGCATAATAGATGAAAATTGACAGGGAGGGAAAGAAGGAGCAAGAACCATCTGTGATCTTTACCCGTCTATAGTCCTGGAATGATCGTCAAAACAAAGCTTGTAAGTTGATAAAGCATATTTAAAAAAAAATCAATTCTGAGAAAGAAAAAGTAAAAACAGATTTTTTTTAAACTGAAAATAATGAAACTGAAACAGAAGCAACAGTAATATTGAAACTAAAATGATCAAAAAAGCGAGAAGGAACTAAAATAGCCACCGAAAAAATAGCTCTGTCAAAGCACTGAATTATGCAGTTGTTCCTCATTTTATTTTGAGATCTATATTACATTTAGTAAGTTGGAAGCTATTTCTAATTTTTGTTTCTGCATGATGCCTATTGGAGGTTATATTGAAAGTAATGGTAATACCATGGAACGATCACAAGACAATCAAGGCAGATTACCACGAGAAGCAACTTGATAGAGTAATTGTGTCCTATTGTAATCCAAGTTTTCTAAACTATAATCTTGCTATTGGAACATCATGCTTTGTTCATTTAAAAGAGAATTAGCTTTGCTGCTTTTGGTTTCTGTCAGCCTCTATGATGCCAGAGAAATTTAAAGTGCGCTAGAAATTTGATGATGTCCATGTAGACACAACCTCAAAGTTGAAGTTATTTGGTAGTGCCTTAAAGCACCAGCTCTCTAAATGTCCTTCCCACAGGGCTAACTCACCTTGGCCATTAGCACCTCGCTGAGCACTGGAGCAAACAAGGAATCAGAAATAAGTTAATTTCCACTGCATCCTTACAGGGAGACAGCTGCAGTTAGCAAGGTAGTGAAATTTGCCACCAATAAGGAGTACAAAGCCCTAACCGGGTCTGTCATTTAAAGATATTCCCTACCGGTGGTCTGAGAAGTGCTACCAAACCATTCATATTCGACTGCCTAGTGCTGTAATGCAGAGAAGGTGGACAGTCTAGTATTGGAACTGTCGTCTTTCGGATGAGACGTTAAACCAAGGCCCCGTCTGCTCTCTCAAGTGGACTTAAAAGATCCCATGGCACTATTTCAAAGAAGAGCAGGGAAGTTATCCCTGGTGTTCTGGCTAATATTTATCCCTCAATCAACATAACAAAAACAGATTATCTGGTCATTATCACATTGCTGTTTGTGGGATCTTGCTGTGTGCAGATTAGCTGCCGCTTTTCCTACATTAAAACAGTGACTACACTTCAAAAAGTACTTGATTGGCTGTAAAGCGCTTTTGAACGTCCTGAGGTCATGAAAGGCGCTATATAAATGCAAGACTTTCTTTTGTTATAGCAAAGGGAAGCTGTAGGATTGGCCAGACTCTGAGCACTGGCACAAATGGGGCAACTAAATACAGTTATCAAAGTCAGAACCTCTGGATGTTTATGTGTAATGGAAAGCTGCAACTAAACTTTTTTTTTAAAGTCTATAATAGTTGCCTGGAAGTGACAATAAGGCAGTAATCTAATCTATGAATTTAGATGATGACATGAATCTTGTCATTCATGTGGAAATGACTTATGAAATAATACTGGGCGGCCTGCTGGTGGCGCTGTCCAGGGAGAGTATAAATACTCGGGCACGGGCCCAGCTTGCGCGGGACATTCTTAACAGGAACTAGTGAAGGCCACAACTAGACCTCCATGTTGTAAAACAGTTGATTAAAGCTTTGTTTAACGCTTAGACCAAGTGCCTAGTAGTTTTCTTACGTCAGATGGTATCCTAAACCAAAAGGGAAAAGCAAGAATGGTTTTACACAGATCCTTTTTTAAATATTTACTACTTTAATGTTGTGGGTAGGGGAAGGAGGATATTCAGTTTGGATCCAGCAGCGGTCCATGCCAATGCCATCTGTTGGTGCACTACATATTGTTGCTGCGTAATATTGTTGACAGTGAAGAATTAGCATCACAGGCCTGTCAGGAAATCATCTTTGGCTGCTTACCGAAGAATATCTATTGTTGGTGTAAATTGATTAGTGGATAATTTACAAGGCCATAACCTGTAATCCATTATGAGGTTTAAATTATCCTGCAACTGAGAGACCACAGCTCAAGTGGTTTATGCGCATCACCCGAATCCCAGGACTTGGCTGTGAAAAGCTAAAGAAGCAAAATTGTTGAAAGAATAAAGAACGGGACACGATTGAAGTTCTTTTTTAACTCGTGAATGGAATCCGTAGAATGGATGTGAGAAGCAGAAGGGACCTAGGGTATTTGGTTTGTAAACTAAGGAAACAGTGAGTTAAAAGTAATTCAAGGAGTAACTGCTTTGCACTTAGATGGCAATCTATTCTATAAATTACTGAGTCCATTCTACAGAATGCAGGATTGACTGGAATTAACAGTTTTTCTTTCAGCAGCTGGTTGTTATATAGACTTAATGCCAAGACAAAAAATCATGTGAGCAGCTCCTGAATGTGAATCTAAATGGCTAAACAAACTAGATAATCGATATGGTCCTTTCCTGTTCTTGCTTTCTGTTCTGAGCTTACAGTGAGGTGTCATATTTGTTAAGCCATTTGTGAATGCTGTCCCATATCAATTGCGATGAACTATATTTGCCACACAATTTACCTGAAACTTGTATTATAATTGATCTTGTGGTCCACATAATGGTTGCAAACACTGGCTTTTGTACTATGATTTATGATGCCCTTCAAACCCCTTACTCAGATTGCAGTATTGTAATCACTCCAACATAGCTATTATTCACTGTTGATGGTGCACAAAATGAGAAAACTCCTTGGAATGTCTTGACAGACTAACTCTTGGTTAATGCTGAGATAAATGTTAGTTATCTTTGGGACAGGAGGTGCTGGCCTACATTTCTAGTTTTAAACATTTTCCAGACCAAAAAAAATGTGGCCATTTTAAGAGCAGTCCCAATTTTTTTATTTTTTTTTGGTTTCATTTATAGTCATTCTTTAACCATTTAGAGCAGGGTAACTAAACAGTGGTCCCTAAGGTGCTCACATGCATACTTATTGGCCTTAGAATCATAGAATGGTTACATCATAGAATGGTTACAGCACGGAAGAAGGCCATTCGGCCCGTTGAGCCCATGCCGGCTCTCTGCAAGAGCACCTCATCTAGTCCCACTCCCCCGCCCTTTCCCCGTAGCCCTGCAAATGTTTTTCTTTCAGGTACTTATCCAACTCCCTTTTGAAAGCCGTGATTGAGTCTGCCTCCACCACCCTTTCAGGCAGTGCATTCCAGGTCCCAACCACTCGCTGAGTAAAAAAGTTTTTTCTTATGTCACCTTTAGTTCTTTTGCCAATCACCTTAAATCTGTGTCCTCTGGTTCTCGACCCTTCTGCCAATGGAAACAGTTTCTCTCTATCTACTCTGTCCAGACCCCTCATGATTTTGAACACTTTGATTAAATCTCCTCTCAGTCTTCTCTGCTCTAAGGAGAACAACCCCAGCTTCTCCAATATCCATGTAACTGAAGTCCTTCATCCCTGGAATCATTCTCGTAAATCTTTTCTGCACCCTCTCTGAGCCTTCACATCCTTCCTAAAGTGCGGTGCCCAGAATTGGACACAATACTCCAGTTGAGGCTGAACCAGTGTTTTATAAAGGTTCATCATAATTTCCATGCTTTTGTACTCTATACCTCTATTCATGAAGCCCAGAACCCAGTAACCTTTTTTTAACTGCTTTCTCAACCTGCCCTGCCACCTTCAATGATTTGTGCACATATAGCCCCAGGTCTCTCTGTTCATGCACCCACTTTAGGATTGTACCCTTTAGTTTATATTTCCTCTCATTCTTTCTACTAAAATATATCACTTCACACTCCAGTAAATTTCATCTGCCACGTGTCTGCCCATTTCACCAGCCAGTCTGTGTCCTCTTGAAGTCTATCACTCTCCTCCTCACTGTTTACTATACTTCCAAGTTTCATGTCATCTGCAAATTTTGAAATTGTGCCCTGTACACCCACATCCAAGTCATTAATATATATCAAGAAAAGCAGTGGTCCTAGTACCGACCTCTGGGGAACACCACTGTATACCTTCCTCCAGTCCGAATAACAACTGTTCACCACTACTCTCTGTTTCCTGTCACTTAGCCAATTTCCTATCCATGCTGCCACTGTCCCCTTTATTCTATGGGCTTCAACTTTGCTGGTAAGCCTATTATGTGGCACTTTGTCGAACGCCTTTTGGAAATCCATGTACACCACGTCAACCGCATTACCCTCATCAACCCTCTCTGTTACCTCATCAGAAAACTCGATCAAGTTGGTTAAACACAATTTGCCTTTAACAGATCCGTGCTAGTTTTCCTTAATTAATCCACACTTGTCGAAGTGACTGTTAATTTTGTCCCCGATTATCATTTCTAAAAGCTTCCCCACTACCGAGGTTAAACTGACCGGCCTATAGTTGCTGGATTTATCTTTACACCCTTTTTTGAACAAGGGTGTAACATCTGCAATTCTCCAGTCCTCTGGCACCAACCCCCATTTCTAAGGAGAATTGGAAGATTATGGCCAGTACCTCCGCGATTTCTTCCTTAATTTCCCTCAGCATCCTAGGATGCATCCCATCCGGTCCTGGTGACTTATCTACTTTAAGTACAGCCAGCCTTTCTAGTACCTTGTCTTTATCAATTCTTATCCCATCCAGTATCTCCTCTACCTCCTCCTTTACTATGTCTATGGCAGCATCCTCTTCCTTGGTGAAGATAGATGCAAAGTACTCATTTAGTACCTCAGCCATACCCTCTGTCTCCATGCGTAGGTCTTTTTGGTCCCTTATCGGCCCAACCCCCCACTCTTACGACCCGTTTACTATTTATATGCCTATAGAAGACTTTTGGATTACCTTTTATGTTGGCTGCCATTCTATTCTCATACCCTCTCTTTGCCCCTCTTCTTTTCTTTTTCACTTCTCCTCTGAACTTTCTATAGTTAGCCTGACTCTCAGATATATTCTCGACTTGACATCTGTCATACACGCTCTTTTTCTGCTTCATCTTACTCTCTATCTCTTTCCTCATCCAGGGAGCTCTGACTTTAGTTGCCCTGCCTTTCCTCCTAGTGGGAATGTACCTCGACTATACCCAAGCTATTTCCTCTTTAAAGGCAGTCCATTGTTCGATTACAGTTTTGCCTGCCAATCTTTGATTCCAATTTACCCGGGCCAGATCCATTCTCATCGCACTGAAATGTGCCTTCCTCCAATTAAGTATTTTTTACTCTAGATTGCTCCCTGTCCTTTTCTATAGCTAATCTAAACCTTATGATACTATGATCACTGTTCCCTTATTCTGGTGTCTGATACAAAATGTTGAGAACTCTTTGAATGTAGATTTTCAAACTTCTACAGTGGCTGTAAACCTCAATTTGAAGCTGATACATTCTCATGATACTTTAATACTCTCTATGTTTTCTATTCATTTCTCCAAGTTTGACATTCATTGTTCTGCTGCTGTCTTGCAGGTGGAGCAGACCATGGAAGGGTTACTTCACTACATCAATCCAGCACATGCCATCTCTCTCCTGAGTGCACTCAACGAGGATCGTCTAAAAGGCCAGCTGTGTGACGTCGTCCTAATTGTTGGTGACCATAAATTCCGGGCTCATAAGAACGTTCTGGCTGCCAGCAGTGACTACTTCCGGGCTTTGTTTACCAAGAAGGAGAATGAGAGTCAGTCGGTCTTCCAGCTGGATCTCTGTGAAGCAACTATCTTTGAGAATATTCTGAATTACATCTATTCTTCATCCCTCTTCATAGATAAGAAAAGTCTTGCAGCCATCCACGATCTAGGTGGCAACCTTGGTATTTCTTTTCTAACCAGCATTCCGTCACAGACGCCTCAGATTTCCTGCACCCCGAATCCTATTAAAAAGCTCAGCAAAGTTGGTGAAGATGGAAGTAGCTCCCAGCCACGGAGCGTCATTGTATGTCAGAGTCGCAATGACCTTGATAAAAGTAACGTTGATTCTGAAGCAAAGGGAGGGGATTCAAGTCAGAAAAAGGGGCCATCAGAGGAAGATCCAAGACACAGTTTTAAGGCCTCGTCTTTGATGAATGCTCTAAGGGCAAATTCTAGTGCTGTATCCAGAGATGTTGAGGTAACTCAATTATTGGATGATAAAGGACAACCTTTGTTAAAGGATATGCATGGGGCATTAGGTGATACTAAATTCCATGAAACCTTCAAATCGCTGGAAGATCGAAACAGTAGAATGAAGTTTTGGTGGGATAGGAGAAATTCCATGAGTGTAGATGACACCTCAAGTTTTACTGGCAATGTTTCTGATACAAGGCAAAGTCTGACTGACCTATTGGTGAATGGAAAGCCTTTGTCTAGGCCACAACTTTCACCTGCATTTTCATTTCATGGAACCACAGGACTTCCGTATTCCCAACAGAAATCTGGGCACACGGTAAGTGCTGGCAGAATGGAAGAGAGTAATTTGCTATATTACGCCAAAGTAGGGCCCACAGTTCAACCTCCAAGATTGCCGCCTAACTGCCAGAGTGTTGTCAGCAGTGGTCCATTGGTGAAAAGTCTCCTTCGTAGGTCATTATCCATGGATAGTCAAGTCCCTTGCTACTCTTCTTCTCTTGATCTAAAAATGAAGTACGGATCACAGATATGTAAACGCGAACCACTGGAGTTGACTTGTGAATCATCTCAAAAGCCATCGAACGTTGATGACTCAATCAAACAGCGACTTCTGAAGGATAAGCCACAGATTGATCAGCCTTGTCGACCAAGACAACTTAATGTATCTCAGTCTGCTGAAGCTGAGGCCATCTCACTACCAACAGCTGTTAAAATAAAAACAGAACCCTGCAGCCCTGTCTCAGATACTTCTGATATAATTAGGGTTACTGTGGGAGAAACTTCTCCATCTACCAGTAAGGAGTTCTCTGTGAAAAATGTAGAGAGGAACAGAAGAACATCAATGCTACCAGTGAAGAGGCGGTTCCAGGCTGAAAATGCAAAATTTTCCTTTGAGAAGTCCGAAGCCTTCCAGCATTCTCCCACTATAACACAAAGTTTTGAGGAAAGTTCAAGCCCTACTGCAGATGATACTAATCTTGATCTGTCGAAGACTGATGAGAACAAGGATGAATATTCTGAGTCTGAATCAGCAATAACTGGCAAGCAATTCAAATGCAGGACCTGCTTCAAGATATTCCGATCTACAGCAGGTCTTTTCCGGCATGTCGACATGTACCATAACCCAGATAAGCCATATGCCTGTGATATCTGCCACAAGAGATTTCTTACCAATTTCAAAGTTTGGACACACTGCCAGACACAACATGGAGTGGTTATCAACCCATCAGCAGCTACCAGCTCCAGTCCAGTTTCAGAAGAAAAATTTCAAAAGAAACTGAGCGATATGATGCGTGAAAGGGAGATCAAGAAGGCCCTTTTTCACAAGTTGCGGCGCAAGCAGGTCTCTCATAGTTACCCAGGGCTGCGGTCAGAACAAGGATTCAAAAAGAATTTGAAATCTGCAACCAAAGGAGTGTACATATGTACAACATGTGGAAAGCTGTTCCGCTTCCTTTCACGTTACAGGCAACACATGAAGACCCACCCGGGTGAAAAGCCCTTTGTTTGCAAGCTCTATAACAAGGCTTTCAAATCGAAAGAACAAGGTGTTACTGAACCTGTGAGTGAAGATAATGTTGAACATCAGTGTGAACATTGTAATACCAAGATGTCTTCATTGGCAGAGAAGACCAAGCATGAGAGGATCTGTAGGAATGTTACTGTGTGCTGCTACTGCAGCCTTAGGTTCTGTTCCAGAGAACTAAAGCAAGAGCACGAAAGTCAGTGTGAATATAAGAAGCTAACCTGTCTAGAATGTAAACGCACATTTAAGTCCTCTTTCAGCATATGGCGTCATCAGATCGAAGTCCACAATGAAAACACAATGGCCCCAGTGGAACAATCCTGCTTGGATCCAATATGTCACAATGGTGTCTTGCCCAAAGAGGTTCAAACTGAAGTAGCAGAGGACTCTATAGCCAGCCCAAGTACTTCAAAGGAAGATGAAGCATGCAGTGATTCTTCAGAACCAATGTATGTCGACTCTGAAGATTCCTCTTGCTTTCCTGAAGATCTGAGCATCTCTAGTCGCAGAAATACAAGCACTAAAGATAATCATCTGCCTGATGCAGTCTCCACAAATCCCATCCATCTGGAAGACGTGGCATCTGAATCCAACAGCTGCGGCGGGGAACAGGAGGACCTAATGTACAAAGGAGAACGTGGTCTTTGGCCATGTGAAAAATGTGGCAAGATCTTCACCATACACAAGCAGCTGGAGCGTCATCAGGAATTGCTGTGCGCTGTTAAGCCATTCATTTGCCACGTTTGCCATAAAGCCTTCCGTACCAACTTCCGCCTCTGGAGCCACTTTCAGTCCCATATCTCTCATTCCGCAGACCATCTTGAATTCTCTAAACTTGCGAGGAGCCCTTCCTCTCGTCCTCCTCCTCCCCCTCCACCACCACTCCCACCGCCATCCCAGGTGCAGTCTCCTGAGCCTGAACAGCCCTCAAATCATTCGGACCAGTCGAGTAGCCCACGGGCATCCGATACACTTTTTTCCCATGCCCCTCCTCTTGCAGCAGCCACCTTTGAAAGGCCATTCATGTGCAAATTTTGCCGTAGGACTTTCAAGACTGCTTTCAGTCTGTGGAGCCATGAACAGACTCACAACTGAAATAAGATTTAAAGTCTTCTGTGATTTATTTGGAATTCCACTAGATTTATCTATAAAGATAACTTGGAAAAACGTGCGCCAAGGTCGTGGACTGAATATAAGGCAATATAATGTACAATCCATTCTCCGAAGGTTTAGAAAAAATAAAGAGTTGGATAAGAAAGGTGAAAGGTAATATATGGAACTGGTATTACTTACGGAACAAAGTAAAATCTCTAGAATTTAAAAAAACCACCATACTTGTTACTTGGGTGCTACATGGAAGCATATTTTTTATATGATGGGAGTTTGCCAGTGTTACACAATCATTGTTTTAAGTGGGACTGGATTAATACCGCTGAACCAGTTCACGCATTGAGATGGATCCTTTTATCATGTGTTTTTAACATTCAGTAATATATGTGGGGCTTCAGTAATATCATCAAAGCAATTGTATTCTGTTAGCACCAACTCAATTAACATTCACTGGATCAGCCATTTTGGCAAACGGACTATTGGGCAGACTGACTAGGGAAAGAAGAATGTGGCCATTTCGATCAGTTTTTTTCAGCACAGAAAAGGTATGATTCTGAACACAGTCTCTGCACTGGTTAAGGCCTACAGTACATCTTGTAGCTCAATGATCCGTCAGCATGGGCTTAACTAGTTAAGAGGCTCATGGAATTATTGGGATCTGCTGCAAGTGATGAGCCTCAGCCAGTCAGCAGATTGGAGAAGAAACGGGAGCTTGGTTGTCAATCACACTTCCCCAGTTAGCACCATGGATGGGAATCTACTGCAAACAGGCATATTAACCAAGGTGACTCCAAAAGATGGTTCGCAACCTACAACCAGAGAGGGCTAGAGATTATCCTCTTTTACATGTTAACGCTTGTGCACTTAGTCATTCAATGATTTTTATACAGTACCTATTAAAGAAAAAGTACTTCCATTGTGGTGTTGGATACACACAGTGACATTCTAGAAATCCTGTACCGTGACCAGGACCAAAGGTAGCAGACAACTAATGGGAGTTCTAAATGGTGTGAGCTAAAACTAAAGAGAGAAGAAACAAAATGCTATCTCCAAGAACCATGTTAGTTGTCCTTCAGCACTGGGGTATGTCGAAAGATGGTGACATGAGCAACACTGGAGGACGGTAGAATGGGCGCAGTATAGCACAACCACTCTCACACCTCAAGTTCCCCTTCATGTGACAAGCAATGTTGGAATGTCTCCTGTTTGGGTTTCTTTGCTTAATAATTGATTGTGGATTTTTTTAAACTAAATTACAGTGAATTGAAATTTAGTGAAAGACTGATTTGCTAGTAATGACAACAACTGAGGTCAGGAAAGAGGATATGTCCTCCAGAATCATGAGCCAAACATTACTGTTTAGGCCAACTTGTAGTAAATAAAAAGTATTTTGTATTCTAAATTGAGGTAACAGTGAAATGTGGTGGCACAGAAAATGGAGCATTACACTAACTTTGTTTCTGTAGAATGTACTTAGGAAGGGGGGAAAGTGTAGGGAGGGTGGGCATCTTAGTGGCCTTTGTATTTGTGCCAGGTTCTAAGAATTTAGACTTCCTTGGAATCTGCCAATGGCTCAAACTTGTCACCTCAACACGTTCCACCCTAGCTCTAAGAGTATGCTACATATAATTAACTGGTTTATACATGGAACTAATACAAAGACATCTGGTTAGCCTGTGTTTGACATTCAAATATGGATCGTATGACAGGATTCCGCTGTAGGGATGGTACTGTTTCAACATTATACTGGTATGTCCAGATACGTAAAATCATAACAATTGTTTGTTTACCACCCATCTGCACCCAGTTGTGATTGGCATAAAAATGCTTCAGAAGACCAGAATGAGTCTCACCCCTCCCAAATTGGGGGTAATAAAAATTCCAGCAACACTGACAGGACTAATAGTAAACGATTATCAGTGCATCATTCTTTTTAATCCTGTTGTTACAAGGGGAGTTCAAGTAGTTCAACTAGCTATTATAACTAAACATTTCCTTTTATAAATTGTTATTATTTTAAAAGACAATATACAGTTTGCTGCATTGGAGTTTCTCAACTTAATTCTTGATTTCATGAATTTAGTACTCTGAGCGTAGAATTACATTGTTTACAGCAGAACAGTAATTAGCGTCTTTAAAATCCTTGTTTCCAGTTGTACTTGTCATTTATTGCAGTAAAACTTATGAAGCAGAGATCTATATATTATTCCTTATCATCTCCCTTGTTAACAGTATATGTTGAAGTGTAGAAGAATAAAGTTGAGAGCTCTGAGGCCACATATTGCCTTTTTTAATTTAAAAGGTTCTTTTCACAGTTAATACTATTGTTCAAATCCTTACATTAAAAATGACATTTTGTAAGATTCAACTGAAGAAAATATCTCTGTACCAATCTGCTAAACGAAACCAAGACTGGCTGAGATCCTTAACTAATTATGGACAATAGGGCTTTAATGATTAACTGGTTTACTGTGGTTTTTGCTAACCTTTAGCACTAGCTTCCCTTTTCGATTGGTTAATCTTCCACTACTTCATGACTTGGCCTGAATCCAGCAAATAAGACAGCACTGGTACACTGAGGAGTAAGGACAGCCTGTATTTAAAAGTAAATATATTTCTGGCCTTGCTGCCAACAGAGATGGTTACAATCATTGAACAATGTAATGTTTGTTTTCAAAGCAGCAGAGAAGATCCGTACAGCAGTACAAAGGTTTTATATTGGCAAGTCGCAGGTAATCCCCTGAATCACTTATCAGAGGAGGAGAGGGGAAGGAACTAACATGATCTTGATGTACATTGCAGGAAGATGTGTTCAATATAAGTGCTATGGCTGAAGCTGATCACTATATTTGGTTGCACTGTAGTGTAGATTTCACTTGCACTTTTTAAATGATTAACATTACCAAATTTTGCCCATAGTGACCAGGGTAGCTTTATTTCTGTTTCATTTATTATACATTCAATTCAAGGCTGTCCTTGCTCTGGCTGCTTGTTTGAGTCTGTTATGTGTGCAGAGGAAAGTGATGAACTAGATATGAACTCCTGGAGCAAGTTATAGAATTTTAGAATGGTTACAGCACAGAGGGAGGCCATTCGGCCCTTCGAGCCCGTGCCGGCTCTCTCTAAGAGCACTTCAGCTAGTCCCACTCCACCGCCCTCTCCCCGTAGCCTTGCAAATTTTTTTCCTTCAGGTACTTATCCATTTCCCTTTTGAAAGCCACGATTGAACCTGCCTCCACCACCCTTTCAAGCAATGCATTCCAGATCATAACCACTTGCTGTGTAAAAAAAAAAAAAAAGTTTTTCCTCATGTCGCCTTTGGTTCTTTTGCCAATCGCCTTAAATTGGTGTCCTCTGGTTCTCGACCCTTCCGCCAATGGGAACAGTTTCACTCTATCCACTCTGTCCAGACCCCTCATGATTTTGAACACCTCTATCAAATCTCCTCTCAACCTTCTCTGCTCTAAGGAGAACAACCCCAGCTTCTCTAGTCTATCCACGTAACTGAAGTCCCTCATCCCTGGAACCATTCTTGTAAATCTTTTCTGCACCTTAGATTACTAAAGATAAAAAGAAAAAAAACACATACTGGAATTCTAAAATAAGAGCAGAACATTATGGAATTAAACAGCAATCCAGTCAGCATTTGGAAGGGAAACATTGATTAGTGTTTCATTGAGACCTTTCAGCAGAACTTCTCTGTTGGATTTCACCCAAAATGTTAATCTCTCTGATGCTGACTAACCTGCTGTTTGGTTTCCATATTTGTTTTACTTTACATCAGTAAAATCTGTATAATCCATTAGCCAGATGATTTTTGAAGCTTGTAATGGACAAGGTGCACGGTAGGTTGTAATTAGTGACAGGTAACTTGTTTCATGGGATGAGTCCTTCTATTACAGCTTACTGTAACACTGGGGGGTCTGCTGTCCACTGTGACCTTTTAAAGTTACTAACACTTCTACTCCAGTTTTGAACTAACCAGCAATTGACATTCAAACATCTTGGTGTGGTTCTGAGTTATACATACCAAGAAGGCCCAGATTTGGCCCCTAGTGTATGCTGAGTTAGCTGATCTTAGACAGGGCAGCAGTAAGAGGTGCGACAATTGGCCACAACCCCCCTCCTTTCTCACTGTTGATTGCTATTCAGTGACCCTAGCTGGAATCTGCACTTGTGTGGACATCATGTGAGGATAACATTGGGCTCAGCTGTGATTTCTCTTCTTTCCTCTCTCCCGCCGCGCCCCCCCCCCCCCCCCCCCCCATCCAATAGTCATACATCGTACCTAGGGTCACGCATGAAGATTGACTACAATTTTTTTTCTCATTTGATGTACGCCCTATTAATTCATTTTAAAGAAATGCCCATTTTATGCTATTCACCTTCTTATCAAATCGTGTTTTTTGATGTGGTAAGAGAACCAAAATGAATTGAAATGTCCCTTAAGGTTTTCGGTACAGTGAAAGAATTGTGCAATTGCCATTACTCATCCTGCTGTGATGTAACTTTGGGAGCTTGACCTGACCATCGGATTTGTTTGTCCAGAGGTCCTCCTACCAGCTGCCCTTCTTCAGTATTACCACACCGTACGCACCCAATGTCATAGCAAAGCAAAATTTTCACCAATTGCAAAAACAATTACACAGACTTCAACTTTGAACGCCAACAAAACTTATTCCTGCAAACGTTGCATGACTCAATGCTGCAGCAGTCCCCGGGCTGAGATTGCAAGTGCATTTGATGTCCAGTCCAACACACACTGGTTGTGTAGAAATATTTTCAATTTTTCAAATGATACAATCTTTGAAACAGACCAGTAATTTTCTTGCATAATCAGCTAATGAAAAAAGACTTGAGGAAGATCATTTTTTTTCCCTAGTGATATGTGTTTAATATTGAGCAAGAAAAAGATTAGGAGTACCAACAGTTCACAATATATTCCCTTAACTGACATACAGAGGTATACTTTAACACTAGTATAACATTTTCTATTAGCGTGCATCTATCTTCTCAAATGAGTTATGTAAATTTTCTGGGCAAGTTATTTTGAAATTCCTCTCTGAACCCATGAATATCACGGGCAGTTGGTCACTGCAATTTTTTTTTTATTGATGCATACAGTCATCCTTTAATTCTTGTTAGGAATGATGTTGGGAGACTTCATACTTTTTATTTTAATATTCTAGTTGCAGAATGTGTTATTTCCTTATTCTAATCAATAATCAATAGTTTATACATCATGAAGGTTTTAATTTGACGAGCATTGACTCTGATGCAGAGCTCACAACTCCCAGTCGCTGTTGGATCAAGGAGTCTCTTAAGACTCAGTGTCTAGATTTCAGGAGCCTAATATTGGATTTAATGTCAAGTTGAGAAAAAGTGGATTAATGATGATCCACCCTAGAAGTATTTGCCATGTTTTGTAAATAGGAAATGAGAGTTTAATTACGCTAGTGGCAGACATTCTCTACTATCCCAAATTTAGTTTTTGGTTTATGCTGATGGAGTATCCAAGTTTAATACCATCCTTTGGATCCTTTTATATCGCTAGATTTAACACTACTCCCAGTATGATCTTCATAATATCAAGCCGGATAAGTAAGGAGTTGAACTGATGCAGAGCTCACCACTCCCAGTCGCTATTGGATCAAGGAGTCTCTTAAGACTCTGTCTAGATTTCAGGAGCCTAATATTGGATTTAATGTCAAGTTGAGAAAAAGTGGGCTTGATCAATAAATTTGGTGCATTAGCCATTTTACAACTCGGGAGGCAGCAAAACAAGGGGAAATTGTATCAACGAAGCACACAGTTCAATATATATATATCTATAATTAGTAATCCAAATTTTAGGATATGTTCAATTAGGTTTGAGAAGGATCGTAATGCCATCTAGTTTTTATTTGGTCAGAATGGTCAAATTTTAAACCTTATTAGCAACGTTACCAGTTAGTCAAAAGAAAAATTAACTTGTGGCTCTGTCTGTGACTCAGCAGGTAAATGCACCATGTGGTATGATACTAAAGAGGTCAGTAAAGTCCTAGGTCAGTGTCTGTTTTGTGGCGACTTCGCTGATCTTTATTTGAGGGTGGGTTGAAGTGTTACGGTTGGCTTCACTGTTCCCAGGCTAGGAAGAGGAAAGTCTGGCATGGCTCCTACTTCTGGTTACTGTCTTGTGATCAGTGTTGGAAGTTGCTAGTGTTGACGATTGATGACTGTGTTTTCCCCCCTGTGATAGAATAGCTTGCTGACACTGTATAGGCACTTGGGTAAGGCACTGAAGAGTTGGTGTTGCCTTTGAAGTCAGAGAATTAGTGACTGCCTTTAGGAAAGGAGGAGAGAAAACGTAGGTTGGGGAGAGAGAAGAACATTAATTTGTATGTTTATTAAGTCCAAATCATAAAGTTGGCCACTACTTTCACAGATCCTCTGGAAAATAGTTTTCCATGCCTCTGCTGCGTATGTCATGAATGAACCATTTTTTTCTGCCATAATTCCTCTGTTATTTGTAGGCCACTGTGGGCTAGGCCATTCAAGCTTATTTTAATTGAACAGTTTAGCATAATAGAAAAACATGAGCATGACAAAATATGATTTTGTGGCAATTTAAATAACATTTCAGAGAATGGTTTGCATGCCAGAAAGAGTAGGTTAAATGAAGGCAAATGATGACGATGAAATTGTGAAATAAAATGTCAGTTACACAAAAGTGTCACAGTGTGGGAGCCTCCAGTGTTAGTGTATTGTGCCCAATAATCAATAGCTAACTTTAGTGCACAGGTTTCTGCTCCATTTGACATCAAATAAATAAATAGTCCTTAAGCAGCAATCAACAACACAAATAGGATGTAAAGCTACATAGCAGTAGAAACAAGTCAAAGGAGGTAATGATCAAACTGTATAACGCTCTAGTCAGACGACACCTGGAATACTGCTTGCAGTTCTGGTCACCAAGAAGCAAGAGAGACATTCAAGTGCTGGAGACAATGCAGAGAAGAGCCGTAAGGCTGCTCCCCAGTGTCAGGGTCTGGGCTATGAGTTAAGACTTGGGGGTTTTCAGCCTGGAAGGGAGGCTTTTGAATGGTAACCTTATAAAGACATACAAGATTGTTAAGGGTACGGTAAAAAGCCGAACTTGGAGTAGACCTAGGGGACGCAAGTTCAAACTAGTAAAAAGGTAATTTCAGAACTGATACTAGAAAATTCTTTTTCACATATTGGACCAATGTGTGGAATAAACTTTCAGATAGAGTAGTGGAGGCAAAAACCCTGGAATCATTTAAGAAACAATTGGATAGTACAGTGGAGGGCGTTGGGATCTCGCTGGATGGATGAATTAAGATGGGCCAAATGGATTTCCTCATCTGTATTTATCTTGTGATAAGGAAATGACTGAAAACACTGGTTCACTGTAGAAGAGGTTTGATGGTATTTGTTGTAAACAACTATTTTAGTAGATTGTCTCTTTTGAATAATTGAAGTATGGAGGAAGAAATGATGGGAGATGGAGAAGAGAAGATACATAATAGAATGTAGAATTGTTTCCAAAGAGGGTTTAAGATAAGTACTTTATGGAATTAAGCACCAATATTTGTTAATGTCATGTAAAAAGACAGGGATTGGTGATCTAGTCTGTTAGAAAAGTGCCCACATAAGGTGAGCTTTGGAAAGTTTATCTGATTTTTAGTGGGTGCAGGCCATTAACACAAACTGCCCACAGATTAGCAAAAAAATGGGTTTCACTCAGAAGCAACAAAGATGGTTGGTGCAGAAAATGGATAAATTCATATTGCTGCATTAGGCATTGCATTTCTGAGGGTGGTGTTAAGTCACAGTTGTCAGTGTAGTTGGAGCTTTGCTGTGCATCTGTTTGTGTTATACCTGGGAGTGCTTGATGCCTGCACTTTATTCTAGAAATGAAAAGTTGTTATTTTCCCCAGCATTAGCCTCTGTGTTGTTGATGAGGCAGAAATCATATTAAAAAAGTAAATATAAAATTACTTTGTGGGGTTGAGAAGCACATTAAATATTGAGAACATAAGAAAATTCAAGGGCGAGAAAAGACCATTCATCATCTGATACCCCAAGTCTCATATTAAAGCTTTGTACCTTATTTTGATTATCTGTGATGTTTTTGCCTATACAAGATCATGTGGCAGATGACTCCAAATATTTCTGACTCCATAAAGAAGTTCTGACTGGTAACTATGCTTTAAATATTATATAATAGTCTGGGTTTGCGCCATCTATACAATTTAATATGTTGTATAAGGCAGCCATAACTTTCTAGACTGTAGAGTTAAAACTCTAGTCTTGCCTCATAGCTTGTTCCTTTGACACTTGGGATTGGCTGTGTGTAAAATAACTGTCTAATAAGAAATTTTATTGGTGACATTCCAACTTTGCTGCCAGGAGCACATATCAGAAATTCAGGTATGCATGGCACATGATTTTCCAATGCTTATTTTAAATAGTCAGAGATCTATACGCCACGCACACTCAAACTCCCAATGGCTGGGAAAAAAAGAAAGACTTGCATTTATATAGCGCCTTCCACGACCACCGGATGTCCCAAAGCGCTTTACAGTCAATGAAGGACTTTTGAAGTGTAGTCACTTGCTGTAATGTAGGGAACGCGGCAGCCAATTTACGCACAGCAAGCTCCCACAAACAGCAATGTGATAATGACCAGATAATCTGTTTTAGTGATATTGATTGAGGGATAAATATTGGCCAGGACACCGGGGATAACTCCCATGCTCTCTTTGTGCCATGGGATCTTTTACGTCCACCTGAGAGAGCAGATGGAGCCTCGGTTTCACATCTCATCCGAAATACTGCAGTGTCAACCTAGATGTTTGTGCTCAGGTCTCTGGAGTGTGACTTGAACCCACAACCTTCTGTGGGACATGACTCCTTGCCAGGAATGCAAAATTACCAAATTACTCCTTGCATTGTTTCTGCTGGCATATTTTAAAAATTCAGAGAAGGGGAGAGGGAAGCTAGTGATGTTTGGGGGCAAAATTGAGATGCAGTGTATTTGGCCAGAAAGGGCTGTGTAAAGCGATTAATGCTACAAATATTTGGAACCTATGGAGTGAATGCACTACATTTCTTCTCAAGATCTTGTGCACAGTTTCATATCCGCACGATAACAAATCTTTGAATATAACTCGTATCCTATGAATGTGTGAACCTGTTTTCAAACTTGACTTATCTTTCTATTGAGCTAAGTGCCCATAAACACTACATTGGTCTGTTCAGTGAGTTTGCATTTGTGGCGTTGTCTCTGGTGCATGCAAGCACTCCAAGGTGCCACAGACTCCACATTTTCCACCTGTATCGTGCGGATATGAAACTGCACAGGAGCTTTAGCACATACTATATTATTGTACAGTACAATACTAAAGTAAAAAAGGTCAGTTACACCAATAGGTTCTCCAGTGATGGCGTAACCACAACCTGTTGTCTGAAATAATCTGGAACGTATCATCCCAATATATTGCTAAAAGCAGGAGTAGCACTAGCATAAATATGGCCATGAGATTGCAAACAACGATTCTGAAGAATAAAAATCCAGACTCAAAAAGAGACGGCAATTTGATTTGTATTAGAGAATCTCTAAAATATTTTATATTTTATCAATAACAATTATATCAATAACTTGGGGCGGCTCCCATCTGTCGGCCTACTTCAGTCTCTTAAAGCAAGCCAGTGTAAACTACTTTTCGAGTACAGGTGAAGGAGGGGCCTGAAATCACATGGCATAAATTAGCTCTCTTGTTTCAGCTCTGTGTGAATCCAATGCAGACAGATGGAATGAATGTTTCCTCTCTCATTGCTGTCGGCCAGGTTCCTAGTTGAAAATGAATTTGGGCAGTCTCAACCCAATTCTTAGTAGGTGCAGACTCATAGCACAAAACTGCCTGCAAATTTGAACTAAAAATTGGTCATCTTAGTCAGAGAAGTCATCAACATGGCGGGTGTGGGAAAATGTTATACTGGTGCTCATTGAGGTTGAGGTTAGGACTCATTGTGAGGCAGAGTAGAGGTCGCTATACTCTGCATCCATCCAGTCTGTGCTGTAACTGACCTTAGAGTGCTTGATGCCGATACAGATTATCAAATGGAAAAAGTATTTGTTTCAGTCCTGATGCCCCCTCAGGAAAAACTCACGAAAAAACAAAACTTGACAAGTGGATGGAGTTGGATCGACTATTTAAACTTGACTGATTCACTGCATATAAATAGATTGGGGGGGTGGGGGGAGGGGGGGGCTGGTGACTGTTGTATCCAAGTGCCTGCAAATAGGTTTCACAATAGAATGGCATACAGGTGTAATGTACTGTTTTTCTTTTCAGAAAATGAATGAATGTATCGCAGTATTTGTACTTTGATAGTTACGTACGTCCCTGTTTGAAATAATACTGTTTGGCTATGCAATAACAATAAGGAAGTAAATTGTTATTGATCTTGGGACCTGAGATAATATAGTACTAAGAGATTTTTATAGATATTTGTCAAATAATTATTGTAACTGCAACTTTTTTTCCTTCAAATATTCCTTTCTTTTGCATGACTGTGCAGTCACATTTTTTTAAAGTTAACTTTTGTGTTTTTAAATGATGACCATGACAGATGGTTTTCATTTTTTTTTTCTCCAGAAATGTTTTGTTGATATTTTTTTCCACTGGTGGGGAAGGGGAAAATGATGTGTTCCTGTTTAAATGATCCACATTGGAACCAGACCATCAGGAAAGGTTCTGTGTTTCTTCTGCAGTTCAGTGCTTATAACCATACTCCATACTGACTCTCTCAGCAATTTTTCAGTGTTCTCTTCCTGCAGGGTAGGTGGCAGGGATAAGATCGTCTGGACCAGTCTGTTTTTTTTTATTATGTTCCCTGTCAATGCTGCTCAAAATTATCTAGAAAAGAGGCTACTGATCAAGTCCGGAAACCCCATCCCCATAACGGTTGGCAATTTTCCCATTTCTGGACAGTCCAGGTTTGTGTGGGTTGCCCAGAAATTTCTAACCTAATTTAAACTAGACACTAAAAGTTTTGCTTTCTTTGAACAAGTTATTTTTTTCCAACTTACTTCAATGCCTCATGCTGTGGAGGCTTTAATTATTACGGTGATTGAACTTTTCAATGAATTTTATCAGGAGCAGAGCAAATCCCTGAACTTGAGCAATGGTCACATCCCACCACTGCTTCTGTCCTGCACTCTGCCTAGTTTTGGGCTACATAGAAGGTCACTAATCTACCCTCTTCACATTTCACGTGTTCTTTCATGCTACCCCACCCCTCCGCCACCACCCGAGATGATATTGAACTCGGTGCAACTGTAATGCAACATATTCTTGACCGTATAAGGTTTGAATTTCCCATCTAAGGTGTACCAAAATGAACTAGCTCAGCAAATTATGTTTCCAGGAAGTGACATTTGGAATTTTTTTTGTCCTGATGCGGAGATTTCAGAAATGTTTTCCCATCTGAAGTACCCAGAGCTGAAGTGATGGTTGTGCTATTTTTCCCTGTCTGGATTCCTTTTCTAATTCATAGGACTATGAAGTGTTAAAAGGGCAGAAGGCAAATGCAGTTGATGAAGTATTCACTAATTATCTTGTAGAACAAGAAAAAGAACTGATTTGTGTGGTTTTTTTTTAATATATGAAGGTTTGAGTTGAAGTAAGCCCAAACAAGTTTACAGAACTATGTAAAGGGGAGGGCATGGGAGAAGGAAAAGAGAAAGCGATTATTGCCCTCTTGATTTATGTTTCCCTTTGATCATGCATCATATCTGGAGGATGAACTGTTCCCAAGTCTGTGCCAGTGCTGCTCTGAAAGCACCTGCTTGTTAATATATGCAAGAGTGGGCCGGGGTAAGATGCCTCTGAGCTTTTTTTTTACACCATGAGAAAAGCACCTGCATTCTCACTGCAGCATTATGACGAGGCATCTGGCTTCCACTATAGAGAGATCAGGGGCTTGGCATTTGGATAACCCAATCACCCTCCAGTGCTCCTTTTGTTCCCCTCTCCAATTTTATAAATATGTATAATTTTCTCCCGGCTTTTGTTTGAGTTTCCCATTACTTTGTACCTCCTACCACTCCGCTAAAAAGCACTGGGTGAAGACATGGAACATTGATTGTCCACTTGTCTCCTCAGTCAGGAATTGGCGTATCTGGGGAGGGGGCGATGGTGCACATTGAAGCTGCAGAAACTGGAGTTTGGTCCGATTACACTCCTGTGAAGCGCCTTGGGACATTTTATTACGTTAAATGCAATTTGTTGATCACATTTCACGTCATGATTTAAAAAAATATATATTTTTTTAAATGAAGGTGATCTATAATTTCAGCAGTAAAATTTACTTGAAGAAAATTGAGATGTTTAAGTCCAGCTGCCCTCCTCTTTCCTCTATAAACACTAAACGTTTTAAAATAAGACTGCATCTGGTTTTGAATAGAAGTGGATTTTGGAATGCTAGAAAGATTTTTTTTTCCAACAATACTTCTGAGGAATGATTCCCCATCAGGCATAAAACTATAAAAACACTCTGAGTTAATACTTATTGTTTGAATGAAATGTGAAAATTATAATTGTGTACTTTATTTTTTTAAATGTGCAAAAATGCTACTGCAGTCTGGAAAAGATCGTTATGCAGGGAGTAAATCACTGACCACAAGAATATGGAGTTTATTTCACACATGAAAGAGGGGTCTTGCAAGTTACTGGTTATCTTTTACAGGGACTGAAACAGACCATAAACCTACTAAAGCACAGTTATTTTTGTTGATGAACATAAAGTGCAAAAGCTGGAAATATGAAATTTAAAAAACAGGAAATGGCGGCAATGCCCAGCATCTGACAGCAAAAGATGGGTTTATGTTTTAGGTGGACCCTTCATTAGATCTAAACTTTCACCTGTCTTTGTCTTTCAAATATACCTGCTGTGTATTTCCAGGACTTTCTGTTTTCGTGAGTTATTTTTATTATACACTTGTTAATTTTATTTATCAAATTTATGATGCAAATTTATATGGGGGGTGGGGGGGTGCAATGGTAGGGAATGTGCAACATGGTCATTAACTCAGTTGAAGATTATTTTTTGGGTATTCAGTGTGCCATCCAGTGGCTCTGTATTTGCTGTTACTTTGTGTGTGTAAAAACACTGCAGGCCCAGCGAATAACAGCAACAACACATAGAATATTGACTCGGAATAGAGAGCAGCCCTTGTAAAAGTTACAGCCTTGCTCAGGTTTCCTAAACTCCGTACCAGCCAGTTCACATCATTGATAAAAATCATGCCTCTTCCCAAAGTCATTTAGGATCTCAGATAAGATCAAATCTCAGCCTGTTTTTATTTTTCTGTAGGGAGGAGGGGGGCAGCAGTTGGGAACTACAATGGACCACAGCGCACTTGGGCTGGATGAGGAAAATCAACCAACTTTCCTGCTCATTATCACTAGAGGCCCCTGGGTGAAGATAGGCTCAGACCTGTCGCACTTGAATAGCTCACCGGCACTCGCTGCTTAAGCTCACTACAGAAGAGTGACCACTTGAGCAAGGCTGCTGGTGCCTGTGAAACTATCACCCAGCTACTTTAGGAAAACATTATGGGGAAGGGGGTGGGGGGGGGGCGAGGAGAAATAATAAAAGCTCCCTTTTTATTCACAAGTGTCTCACTGAGTCCTGGGTTCACAGTATAGAAAATGGAAATCCCTCAGGATTCTTGCTGCCGAAAATTCTTTGTTAAATCCTTTTGCTGTCGATATTTTTCCTGGCTTGTTTGGCCAATTCACTTTTTTAAAAAAAAAAATACATCACAAATATACCTTTTGGGGTTTTTTGCATGCCAAGTTTATATTTACAAGTGGTTGCATTACATGCCGGTGTCCATTTGCAAAATTTACTGTTAGAATATACTACTGATCATGTGGAATGTATTTTAAACTTGAGGTCATTTTGATCTGTGTTGCTTTCTCTTTCTCTCTCTCTTTCTCGGAACATGTTGACTGCATAGAAAGGAAACTTGTTTGAGCCCTATCAAGCCCATTATCAAAAGTGTTCTGTTACTTTATAACTTTATTTACTAATGAAGTCAGAAAGGTACCTGCAAAGTCTGACTAAATCTGTAAAGAGTAACATTTTGTGATTGTTCTGGCCTCTAGATTTTTTTTTTTTATTTTGTCCGTTTAGGCATAAAATAAAACTGTACAAAGCTTCAAGTTCCTGGTCTTTAAGCTGAATTGGACCTTTATTTTTGTTCAGTCTGGACTAGAAAGGGTTATAAATTAATTGAGTTTTTTAAAATTGCTAAATGAAGTGTGGTTATTTTGAAGCACTGTATTTTCAAAACAAGGAATACCGATTGTACATTGTCATGCAGTAGTTGTGCTCACACAGACACCAAAGATTAACCAATAGCTTTAGGCTTTTGACTGTTCTGCTCTCGAATTAACCACTTGACTTCAATGTCTTTGTGTAATACATTTATAAAGACATGGTAATAAATGAGTTGTTTTCAAACTTAACAGATTTTGATGTCTTTTTTTAATCTCTTCTATTTTGCATTTAAGGGAGAAATTTTGAATAACCAATTTTATTTTTTAAAAGACCCAAAACATCCTAAAGTCACAACATAAATCTGACTAAGGAAGGCCGCTCAGCCCATCCTCCACCCAGAAACAACCTAGTCTCCCTCCATCACAACAATCATGCCCTGAGTGATTCCAACACTTTTATCCCACTACTCCACCCGTAACCCCCTTCCATGTGTTGGTCACACTTTTTATGTGCAGAAGAACATCCTGATAGCAGTCCTAAATTTGCCTTTTTCCCGTTTGAAGTTCATCTATTGTCCCAGTTTAACTTGGTGGTATTCTGGATTTACTCTTTTTATATACTTTTTAAATGCCTCAGTGAAGTCCCCTCTCAGCCATTTCCTTAGGCTGAAATGCATGTTTTTTCAGTTTTTTCCTTGTAACTCTGCTCACTGATGCTGGGGATCAAGCCCTAGGGCTTGACTGTCTCACTCATGACTCGGATTGAAGACGTTTAAATTTAATGCTAAATGGTGGTGATCGGAGCAAGCTCAGATGTGATGCCCGCCTGTCCTCAAATAGGTTGTTGACAGTCGCTCCCAAGGCGCACTCTTGAGTCATAGCCACTTGGAAAAGGTATTTGAGGATGCCCCGACGCCCCAGCAAGGATTTAATACCTTCAGAACAGGAAGAGAGAAAACATGAAAAGAAACAAATAAATCTTGGTGGCTGATCTCTGTAGTGGCAGCTCTACAGGTTGTCCAAACTCTCGGACTGCGGAGATGAAAAAAATCAGTCAAGGTTCCTGCTCCTGATTACAGTCCAATAACCCCTGTTGGAAAGTGCACACGTGGAACATCCATCAGCTGTATTGCCATCAACGCCACCTCACTTTTTCTACCATTGCTCACTCTCCAGGCTTCCCCATGCAGAATGGCCAGTTGGATAAGATACCGCAAAGCAGCCTGCAGCCCGTCAGCAGACATTTAAACACGAGGTGTGGGGGGAGGGTGGTGGAGGCCATTTAATTTTTAGTGTCCTCGTTTTAATTTTTACACCCGAGGGCTGGGATTCTCCTCCACGATCCCGCCCAAAATTGGGCTAGATTGCGGGAGATAATGATGTGACTATGAAAATGCGGTCAGTGAGGCCCACTGCCATCTCACCGCCCTAACCCAAACTACTGCTGGGAGGATAATCCTGGCCAAGGTGACAGACGATCACCGTTGGGTTTTAGTAATGAATGTTTCATTTTTTTTTTCATGGCTTAAAGGAAAAGTTAAAAATGAATTGAGTGGTATGGTGATAGGACATTTCCTCATTTTGTCCAACAGAATCACACATGCAGATGTGACTATTGTTGCTAATCCCTCCATGGAAATCAATTTCAGAAAAATGTTATTGGGGCAAATTAACAACTTGCATTTCTTTAGCACTTTACAGAGGGGGAAGGGGTTGAGAAAAATAGATAAAAGGAACATGCCAAGCCATGGTGGGAGAGTTAGGAGAGGTGACTGAAACCTTGGTTGAAAAGGTGGGTTTTAAGAAGTTTTTTTAGCAGTGGAGAGATGGCAGTCCATTGAAACATAGAAACATAGAATCTAGGAGCAGGAGTAGGCCATTCGGCCCGTCGAGCCTGCTCCACCATTCAATACGATCATGGCTGATCATCCAAATCCAGTACCCTGTCCCTGCTTTAATCCCCACAGTACACATATCCCACCCTACCCCCGTAACCCCACATATTTAATTCCCCCTAACATATCCCATCCTATCCCCATATATTTAATCCCCCCCTAACACTAAGGGTCAATTTATCATAGCCAAATCAACCTAACCCGCACATTTTTGGACTGTGGGAGGAAACCGGAGCACCCGGAGGAAACCCACGCAGACACGGGGAGAATGTGCAAACTCCACACAGACAGTCACCCGAGGTCAGATTCGAACCCGGGTCCCTGGCGCTGTGAGACACCAGTGCTAACCACTATGCCACCGTGTTGCCCCATTGAATAGGGCTGAGGTGGCTGAAGGCTCAGCCATTAATGTTGGGGTTAAAGGGAATGGGGGGAAACACACACAAGTCCAGGGAGAAACCAAAATGTGTGACATGGGATATAAAGCTGGATGAACTTGAAGAAATAGGATGGGACTTGGCCATGCAAGGATTTTGAATTCAATCTGCCCTCTTGAGCATCCCCAATTTTAATCGCTCCACCATTGGTGGCCGTGCCTTTAGCTGCCAAGGGCCTAAGCTCTGGTATTCCCTCCCTAAACCTCTCCGCCTCTCTACCTCTCTTTCCTCCTTTAAGAAAACCTATTTCTTTCATCTGCCCTAATATGTGGCTCAGTGTCAAATTTTGTTTGATAACACTCCGGTGAAGCACTTTGGGATGTTTGACAATGCTGAAGGCGTTATATAAATACAAGTTGTAGTTGTTGTTAGAAAATGGAGCCAAATTAGGTCAGTGAAAAAGGGAGATGGGTGAGCAGGATTTAGGGTGGGACAGGATATGGACAGCTGAAGTTAGGATTGGACATCAACAATGTGGAAATTGGAGAAAAAATCTATGGATAACGACAGCTTGCACCTATCTAGCCTTTGGCCTGCAATCTTCATGAAATTTCTGCAATTACTGATTTGCTAAATCACACCCTCTCCGCCACCTTTGATGCCCTTGTCCCCACTAAAACCATTACACGCTCTCACCCTCATCGTTTCCCTTGGTATACCCATCATCTCCGCTCCCTTAAGTCCAAAGGTAGACTTTAACGTCTTTGGCGGACCATCCATCCATCAGATATGACTGGATCATATAAAGCATCATCGTGTCTTGCTCTCTATCGCTAAAACTGCCCACTATTCTAAGATCATCCAAGAAGGCAATGACAACACACACAACACCCACAAACCGTCTTCTCAAACCACCCTCCCCTGCTTCCTCCTCCCTCACCTCCAACAATAAATGTGAGGAGGTCATGGACTTTTTTGGTAAAAATATCGAGAACATCCGTTCAACTGCCTCTGCTAATTCCCTCCCTTCCCCTAGCCCACCGGGCCTAACTTCTTCTCAGTTTCCCCCCTGCCCTAACCCTGAATCTGCATATTTCTAGTTTCTCTCCTATCTCATGCCCTCTCAAAGCTCATCTTGTCAATGAAACTGAATGACCTGCTCTCTCGACCCTATTCCTTTCTTCTTAGGCAGTCCCTCGGAACCGACGATGACTTGCTTCCACTTTAAAAATGAGTTCGCAGGTGACTGATGAGTCCAATGCAGGACCTACAGTCTCTGTCACAGGTGGGGCAGACAGTGGCTGAGGGGTGGGTGGGTGGGGTGCTTGGGTTGACGTGCGCTCCTTGCGCTGCCTGCGCTTGGCTTCCGCTTGCTCCCGGCGAAGAGACTCGAGATGTTTGGCGCCTTCCCGGATGCTTCTCCACTTTGTGCGGTCTTGGGCCAGGGATTCCCAGGTGTCGGTGGGGATGTTACACTTTTTCAAGGAGGCTTTGAGGGTGTCCTTGAAGCGTTTCCTCTGCCCACTTGGGGCTCTCTTGCCGTGCCGGAGCTCCGAGTAGAGCGCTTGTTTTGGGAGTCTCGTATCGGGCATGCAGACAATGTGACCCATCCATCAGAGCTGATCGAGCGTGGTCAAAGATTCGATGCTGGCCTGAGCAAGAACACTGACGTTGGTGCGCCTATCCTGCCAATGGATTTGCAGGATCTTGCGGAGGCAGCATTGGTGGTACCTCTCCAGTGCTTTGAGGTGCCTGCAGTACATGGCCCATGTCTCTGAGGCATACAGCAGGGCGGATATCACTGCTGCTCTGTAGACCATGAGCTTAGTGCCGGGTTTGAAGTCCTGGTCTTCAAACACTCTCTTCCTCAGGCGACCGAAGGCTGCACTGGCACACTGAAGGCGGTGTTGGACTTCGTCATCGATGTCTGCCCTTGTTGACAGTAGGCTCCTGAGGTATGGAAAGTGGTCCACATTGTCCAAGGCCTTGTCGTGGATTTTGATAATTGGGGGGCAGTACTGTATGGCAGGGGCAGGTTGGTAGAGGACCTTTGTCTTACAGATGTTTAGTGTAAGGCCCATGCTCTCGTACGCTTCGGTGAAGGTGTTGACTATGGTTTGGAGTTCGACCTCCGAGTGAGCGCAGACGCAAGCGTCGTCTGCATATTGTAATTCGGCAACAGAGGATGGGACGACCTTGGATCTGGACTGGAGGCGACGGAGGTTGAACAGTTTCCCGTTTGTTCTGTAAATTAGCTCCACTCCAGCGGGGAGCTTACTGAGGGTGAGATGGAGCATTGCAGCAAGGAAGATCGAGAAGAGCGTTGCTGCGATGACACAGCCTTGCTTGACCCCGGTTCTTGCGTGAATTGGGTCTGTGGTGGAACCGTTGGTCAGGATCACGGCTTGCATGTCGTCGTGAAGCAGGCGGAGGATGGTGACAAACTTTTGAGGGCAGCCGAATTTGAGGAGGACGCTCCATAATCCCTCACGATTGACAGTGTCGAAAGCCTTTGTGAGATCAAAGAAGGCCATGTACAGCAGTTGGTGCTGTTCCCTGCATTTCTCTTGTATTTGACGTGCGGTGAAGATCATGTCCATTGTGCCCCTTAGTGGGCGGAATCGCATTGCGACTCTGGGAGGAGCTCTTCGGCCACTGGGAGAAGGCGATTGAGAAGGATTCTTGCGATGACTTTCCCTGTGGCAGACAGCAGGGAAACTCCTCTGTAATTACCGCAATCGGACTTGTCACCTTTCTTGAAGATGGTCACAATTACGGCGTCTCTGAGATCCCCTGGCATGCTCTCCTCCTTCCAGATAAGAGAAATGAGTTCATGTATTCGCACCAATACTGCTTCTCCGCCATGCTTTAGTGCCTCGGCGGGGATTCCATCTGCTCCTGAGGCCTTGTTGTTCTTGAGTTGTCGGATGGCCTTTTCAACCTCATGCCGGGCTGGGGTTGTGCTGAGATGGTGGCGGGTAGCATGCTGCAGGATGGAGTTGAGGACACTCGCATCGAAGACAGAGTCTTGGTTAAGGAGATCTTCGAAGTGTTCCTTCCAGCAGGCACTGACTGCCTCTCTGTCCTTGATGAGTACCTCTCCGTTCTTGGCCCGCAGTGGGGTAGGACCTTGGGTGCTTGGGCCGTAGGTGGTCTTGACTGCGCTAAAGAATCCACGCACGTCGTGGCTGTCGGCTAGCTGCTGGATCTCCTGCGCTTTCTCCACCCACCATCTGTTCTTTAGGTCGCGAATTTTTTGTTGGACCTCGGCCTTCAGGCGTCTGTAGAGCTGCTTTCTTGCTCTCGAGTTCTGTTGCTGTTTTCAGATCAGGAATGCCTTGCGCTTGCGGCTTATTAGCTCCTGGATCTCCTGGTCGTTCTCGTCGAACCAGTCTTGGTGTTTCCTGGTCGAGTGACCAAGCGTCTCTTCACAGGTGCTGATTATGGAGGCCTTGAGTGCAGACCAGGCGCTGTGGACACTCTGTGTCTCTGCATCACTGGGAGTCGTCAGGTTGGTTGTGAGGCGCAGGCTGAATAGGGCTTTCTTAGCGGGGTCTTTGAGTGCTCCAGCGTTGATTTTCCTGCGGCATTGTTTCTGTTGCCGCCGCTGTTTTGGGGCTACATTGATGGAGATGACAGAGTGGATTAGGCGGTGGTCTGTCCAGCAGTCGTCAGCTCCTGTCATGGCGCTTGTGATGCGGACGTCCTTGCGGTCCCTCGCTCGGACGATGACGTAGTCCAGCAGATGCCAGTGCTTGGAGCGAGGGTGCTGCCATGAAGCCTTGTACTTGTCTCTCTGATGGAACAAGGCGTTGGTTATGACAAGGCCATGGTCTAAGCATTTCGACAGGAGGAGGGTACCGTTGGAGTTGGCTTTCCCTACCCCCTCTCTGCCGATCACACCTCCCCAGAGGTCTGTGTCCTTTCCAACTCTGGCGTTAAAGTCACCAAGGAGGATCAGCTTGTCACCCGTTGGGACTCGGGACAGGGATTGTTCGAGGCTGGAGTAGAATTCCTCTTTGGTCTCATCTGTGGCTTCCAGTGTTGGAGCGTACGCACTGATGACCGTAGCGCACTGGTTCCGGGCTAGGGTGAGCTGAAGAGTCATGAGGTGGTCATTTATACCGCTAGGAGAGTCTCTGAGATGCCCAACTAGTTCATTTTTTATGGCGAAGCCTACCCCATGGAGGCGGCGTTCTTCTTCAGGTTTGCCTTTCCAGAAGAAGGTGTAACCACCGCCTTGCTCCTTGAGCTGGCCTTCCCCTGCCCGCCGGGTCTCACTTAGGGCGGCGATGTCAATGTCGAAACGTCTGAGCTCCCGGGCAATGATAGCAGTACAGCGTTCCAGTCTGTCACTGTTGGGATTGTCCATGAGGGTCCTGACGTTCCAGGTCCCGAACTTCATTTTAAAGGGTGGAAGATGCCTGTGCATGAATTCTTTTAACGTGAATTCCTACGAAACTGCTGGCCACCCAACTTCACTTCCTGGCTCCCATGTTAGCTGATATTATTAATGGTTCTCTCTCCTCGGGTACTGTCCCCCTCTCCTTCAAATCTGCCATCATCACCCCTCTCCTCAAAAAAACAACCCTTGACCCCCCCGTCCTTGCAAACTAATGCCCCCATCTCCACCCTCCCTTTCCTATCCAAAGTCCTTGAACGTGTTGTTGCCTCCCAAATCCGTGCCCATCTTTCCCTGAACTCCTTGTTTGAATTCCTCCAATCAGGCTTCCGCCCCCACCACTGTACTGAAACGGCTCTTATCAAGGTCACAAATGACATCCTAATTGACTGTGACAAAGGTAAGCTATTCCTCCTCGTCCTTCTTGACCCATCTGCAGCCTTTGACATGGTTGACCACAAAATTCTGCTCCAATACCTTTCCACCGTCGTCCAGCTGGATGGGACTGCATCGCCTGGTTCCATTCCTATCTTTCCAGCCACATCCATAGAATCAGCTGCAATGGATTCTTTTCCCACTTGCGCACCGTCACCTCTGGTGTCCCCCAAGGATCTATACTTGGCCCCCTCCTATTTCTCATCTACATGCTGCCTCTCGGCGACATCATTCGATGACACCGTGTGAGTTTTCACATGTACGCTGATGATGCCCAGCTCTACCGCTCTCGAAACCTCCACTGTCTCTATACTGTCAGACTGCTTGTCCGACATCCAGCACTTGATGAGCAGAAATTTCCTCCAATTAAATATCGGGAAGACCGATGCCATTGTCTTCGGTCCACGCCATAAACTCCGTTCCCTTGCCACCGATTCCATCCCTTTCCCTGGCAACCTTGGTGTTATATTTGATCCCGAGTTGAGCTTTCTACCTCATATCCGCCCCATCACTAAGACTGACCATTTCCACCTCCATAAAATCGCCCGTCTCCGCCCCTGCCTCAGCTTACCTGCTGCTGAAACCCTCCTCCATGCCTTTGTTACCTCCAGACTTGACTATTCCAATGCTCTCCTGGCTGGCCTCCCTAGTTCTACCCTCCATAAACTTGAGTTGATCCAAAACTCTGCCGTCCATGTCCTAACTTGCACCAAGTCCCGCTCACCCATCACCCCTGTGCTCGCTGACCTACATTGGCTCCCAGTTAAGCAATGCCTCAATTTTAAAATTCTCATCCTTATTTTCAAATCCCTCCCTCTGTAATTTCCTCCAGCTCTACAATCCCCTGAGATCCTTGTGCTTCGCTAATCCTGGCCTCTTGAATATCCCCGATTTTAATCGCAGCATCATTGCCGGCCGTGCCTTCAGCTGCCTAGGTCCTAAGCTCTGGAATTCCCTCCCTAAATCTCTCCGCCTCTCGAGTTCTCTCTCCTCCTTTTAAGACACTCCTTAAAACCTACCTCTTTGACCAAGCTTTTGGTCATCTGCCCTAACATCTCTTTATATGGCTTGATGTCAAATTTTGTTTTTGATAATGCTCCTGTGAAATGCCGTGAGATGTTTTACTATGTTAAAGGTGCTATATAAATGTAAGTTGTTGCTGTTGCTTATATAGCACTTTTAATGTAGTAAAACATCCCAAGGCGCTTCACAGGAGCAAAATCAAACAACAATTGACACCGAGACAAAGAAGGAGACATTAGGAGAGGTGACCAAAAGCTTGGTCAAAGCAGTAGGTTTTAAGAAGCGTCTTAAAAGAGAGATGTGGAGAGATTTCGGGAGGGAATTCCAGAGCTTAGGGCCTGGATGGCTGAAGGCACGGCCACTAATGGTGGGGCAAAGGAAGTTGGAGATGTACAAGAGGCCAGAGTTGGAGGAGTGCAGAGATCTTGGAGGACTTTAGGGCTGGTGGGGGTTACAGAGATGGGGAGGGGGTGAGGCCATGGAGGGATTTGAACACGAGAATTTTAAAATCAAGGTGTTGGTGGACTGGGAGCCAATGTAGGTCAGTGAGCACAGGGGTGATGGGTGAATGGGACTTGGTGTGAGTTAGGATACGGGCAGTGGAGTTTTGGATGAGCTCAAGTTTACGGAGGGTGGAAGACGGGCGGCCGGCCAGGAGAGCGTTGGAATAGTCAAGTCTGGAGGTAACAAAAGCACGGATTAGAGTTTCAGCAGCAGATGAACTGAGGCACGGGTGGAGACGGGCGATATTACAGAGGTGGAAGTAGGCGGTCTTAGTGATGGAGAGGATATGGGGTTGGAAGCTCAGCTCAGGCTCAAATAGGACGCCGAGGTTGCGAACAGTCTGGTTCAGCCTGAGACAGTGGCAGGTGAGGGGCATGGAATCAATGGCTACGGAACAGATTTTAGGCAGTCTCAACTCAGTTTCTAGTGGCCAAAACTGCCCCCAGTTTAGCAGCAAAATGGCAAAGCTACTTCAGGATAGCTGATGTGAGATATTGGGATGTGGACAAATGTAGATATTGTTTAAGGCTGGGGCAGAACAGGAAGAGCTTTACTCTGCATCTAACTTGTGTTATACACAGGGTCCTTATTATTCTGAGACATCTCGAGGCCAATTTCTGTGGCAAGAGAATGTAGATTCTTCAGCATGTTACCAAGTGGTCTACAAAAAATCCATCTCTTTGCAGCAACAGCAATTCATTTTTTAAAAGAAGAACAAGGCAGAGAATCTTGCACTATAATCTTGCAGTGCCTGAGGAGGAGGAGGAGGAGGAGGAGAGACAGGGGAGAAGCAGAGACTGCAACAGCAAGCAGCTGACTAGGAAACCGACTTGGAACAGTTGGTCAGCCTGCAGCCACAGGTCAGCAGCACTCGCACTCAGCTAGCACACAGGCAGACAAAGGAGGGCTTTGGTGCCCCAGATTATGAGATCAGGAGAGGTGAGATCAGCACCGGGAGCGACAGCAGAGTAGCAGAAGCTGCAGGACTGGGTGAGGGGAGCAGCAGATCAGAAGAGATGTGAGAATCAGAAATGGGAGATATGTGAGACATAAAAGTCAGCTTTTACAGTCAACCTCTCGGTGAATACAGGAGTCTCCCTGAGAGCAAAGTACTAACTAAGAGGATCATTCCACCAGGAGGCCCCCCTCCCCTTTTACACAGGATATACAGCTCAGAAACCGGCCATTTAGCCCGACCAGTCCACGCCGGCGTTTATGCTCCACTCGAACCTCCTCCCGTCTTTCCTCATCTAACTCTATCAGCGTAACCCTCTGTTCAGCATAACCTTGACAAACTTCTTGCACTAATATTTTGACGGTCACGACGCTGAAACTGGGAGTGCTGCATTCGATACTACTTCCAGATGTCTCCCAATTTACTCCCATCATTAAAGATCGCGGCCAGAAAATGCTCCAATCCTTAAGCTGCTGCAGGCTTTTTAAAACAGTAACACAGCAAGCACCCAATTACTGTCATTCCTGATGTCATGAGCTTGCTGACTCCATGTACATGAGGCAGAAGCCAGAGGTTCCAGTAGGGTCAGCACACTAACAATGGCGTGCCTGCTAATTAAGCACCCCACTAATTCTTGCCCAGTCAGCAGAATCTACAGAGGAACATTAACATAGGAACATTAACATAGAAACATAGAACAGTACAGCACAGTACAGGCCCTTCGGCCCTCGATGTTGTGCCGAGCATTGTCCGAGACCAAGATCAAGCTATCACACTCCCTATCACTCTGGTGTGCTCCATGTGCTTATCCAATAACCGCTTGAAAGTTCCTAAAGTGTCCGACTCCACTATCACAGCAGGCAGTCCATTCCACACCCCAACCACTCTCTGAGTAAAGAATCTACCTCGGACATCCCTTCTATATCTCCCCCCATGCACCTTATAGTTATGCCCCCTTGTAACAGCTGCCTCTACCCGAGGAAATAGTCTCTGAACATCCACTCTATCTATCCCCCTCATCATCTTATAAACCTCTATTAAGTCGCCTCTCATACTCCTCCGCTCTAAAGAGAAAAGCCCCAACTCCCTCAATCTTTCCTCATAAGACCTCCCCCACAAACCAGGCAGCATCCTGGTAAATCTCCTTTGCACTCTTTCCAATGCTTCCACGTCCTTCCTATAGTGAGGTGACCAGAACTGCACACAATATTCCAAATGTGGTCTCACCAAGGTCCTGTACAGTTGCAGCATAACCTCACGGTTCTTAAACTCAAACCCTCTGTTAATAAACGCCAACACACCATAGGCCTTCTTTACTGCTCTGTCCACTTGAGTGGCAACCTTCAGAGATCTGTGGATATGAACCCCCAGATCCCTCTGCTCCTCCACGTTCCTCAGAACCCTGCCGTTGACCCTGTAATCCTTATTCAAATTTGCCCTACCAAAATGAATCACCTCGCACTTATCAGGGTTAAATTCCATCTGCCATTTTTCGGCCCAGCTCTGCATCCTATCAATGTCTCTTTGCAGCCTACAACAGCCCTCCACCTCATCCACTGCTCCACCAATCTTGGTGTCATCAGCAAATTTACTGATCCACCCTTCAGTCCCCTCCTCCAAGTCATTGATAAAAATCACAAACAGCAGAGGACCCAGCACCGACCCCTGTGGCACACCGCTGGTAACTGGTCTCCAGTCCGAAAATGTTCCATCCACCACCACCCTCTGCCTTCTATGAGATAGCCAGTTACTTATCCAATCGGCCAAATTTCCCTCTATCCCACAACTCCTTAGAAGAAGGATTCGGCCATTCAGCCCCTCGAGCCTGTTCCGCCCTTCAATTCTAACATGGCTGATCTGCACCTCAACTCCATTTACCCGACCTTGCTCCATATCCCACGATGCCCTTACCCAACAAAAATCTATCGATCTCGGTCTTGAAAGCTCCAATTGTCCCCCAGCATCCACAGCCTTTTGAGGGAGATAGTTCCAAATTTCTACTAGCTCTTGAATGGCCCAGCTCGTAATTAATAAGATTATGTCGCCTTGTTCTTGACCAAAGGAAACAGTTTCTCTGTGTCTACCCTATCAAATCCTTTTAACATTTTAAACACCTCAATCAGATCACCCCTCAATCTTCTCTACTCAAGGGAATACAAGCCAGGTTTATGCAACCTGTCCTCATAATTTAACCCCCTAACCCCCAGTACATTTCTGGTGAATCTGCGCTGCACCCCCTCCAAGGCCAATATTATCCATCCTGAGGTGCGGTGCTCAGAACTTATCGCAGTGCTCCAGATGGGGTCAGACAAGGCTCTGTATAACTGAAGCATAACTTCCTCCCCTTTGTATCCCAGCCCCATGAGATAAAGGTCACATTCCAATTGCTATTTGTACCTGTCTAGTAGCTTTTAACGATTTGTGTATTTGGAACACCCAAATCTCTTTGCTCCTCTACAGTTCCTTGTTTCACACCCCTGCGTGGTCTGGTTTACATCTTAGAAATTTCTATACAGCCTGCCCAAAAACCATACTGACCGGTCCAATTCTGGATGCATGGCAACACTAAGAGGAAATGTTTATGAGTAGGTTAAGCCAAAAGTTACTCGCTCTTTCTCACTCAACGCACCTCCTGTCGCTGTCCGTTTTTTTTTATTCGTTCATGGGATGTGGGCATCGCTGGCACGGCCAACGTTTATTGCCCATCCCTAATTGCCCTTCTTGAACAGCTGCAGTCCATGTGGTGAAGGTACTCCCACAGTGCTGTATACTTCTTTTTAGCAGTTTGGTATAACTGAGTGGCTTGCTTGGCCATTTCAGAGGGCAGTTAAGAGTCAACCACATTGCTGTTTTCACCAGCCTATCTATGTCTTCTTGAAGTCTATCACTCTCCTCCTCACTGTTCACTATACTTCCAAGTTTTGTGTCATCTGCAAATTTTGAAATTGTGCCCTGTACACCCAAGTCCAAGTCATTAATATATATCAAGAAAAGCAGTGGTCCTAGTACCGACCCCCGGGGAACACCACTGTAAACCTTCCTCCAGTCCAAAAAATAACCGTTCACCACTACTCTCTGTTTCCTGTCACTTAGCCAATTTCGTATCCATGCTGCCACTGTCCCTTTTATTCCATGGGCTTCAACTTTGCTGGCAAGCCTATTATGTGGCACTTTATCAAACGCCTTTTGGAAGTCCGTGTACACCACATCAACCGCATTACCCTCATCAACCCTCTCTGTTACCTCATCAAAAAACTCGATCAAGTTAGTTAAACATGATTTGCCTTTGACAAATCTGTGCTGGCTTTCCTTAATTAATCCATACTTGGCCAAGTGACTGTTAACTTTATCCCTGATTATCATTTCTAAAAGCTTCCCCACTACCGAGGTTAAACTGACTGACCTGTAGTTGCTGGGTTTATCCTTACACCCTTTTTTGAACAAGGGCATAACATTTGCAATTCTTCAGTCCTCTGGCACCACCCCCATATCTAAGGAGGATTGGAAGATTATGGCCAGTACCTCCACGATTTCCTCTTTAACTTCCCTCAGCGTCCTAGGATGCATCCCATCCAGTCCTGGTGACTTATCAACTTTAAGTACAGCCAGCCTTTCTAGTACTTCCTCTTTGTCAATTTTTATCTCATCCAGTATCTCCACTACCTCCTCTTTCTCTATGACTTTGGCAGCATCTTCTTTCTTGGTGAAGACAGATAGAAAGTACTCCTTTAGTACCTCAGCCATGCCCTCTGCCTCCATGCGTAGATCTCCTTTTTGGTACCTAATCGGCCCCACCCCTCCTCTTACTACCCATTTACTATTTATATGCCTATGGAAGACTTTTGAATTCCCTTTTATGTTAGCTGCCAATCTATTCTCATACTCTCTCTTTGCCCTTCTTATTTCCTTTTTCACTTCCCTGCTGAACTTTCTACATTCAGCCTGATTCTCACTTGTATTCTCAACCTGACATCTGTCATATGCGCTCTTTTTCTGCTTCATCTTACTTTCTATCTCTTTCGTCAGCCAGGGAGCTCTGACTTTAGTTGCCCTACCTTTCCCTCTCGTGGGAATGTACCTCGACTGTACCCGAAGCATCTCCTTTTTAAAGGCAGCCCATTGTTCGATTACAGTTTTGCCTGCCAATCTTTGATTCCAATTTGCCCGGGCCAGATCCGTTCTCAACGCACTGAAATTTGCCTTCCTCCAATTAAGTATTTTTACTCTAGATTGCTCCCTGTCCTTTTCCATAGCTAATCTAAACCTTATGATACAATGATCACTGTTCCCTAAATGTTCCCCTACTGACACTTGCTCCACTTGACCCACCTCATTCCCCAGAACCAAATCCAGCAATGCCTCCTTCCTCGTTTGGCCAGATTCGTACTGATCAAGAAAGTTCTCCTGAAAGCACTTCAGAAATTCTTCCCCTCTCTGCCCTTTACACTATTACTATCCCAGTCTATATTAGGATAGTTGAAGTCCCCCATTATCACTACTCTATAGTTCTTGCATCTCTCTGTAATTTCCCTGCAAATTTGCTCCTCTATATCTTTCCCACTAGTTGGTGGCCTATAGAATACACCTAGTAGTGAAATGGCACCTCTTATTGTTTAACTCTAACCAAATAGATTTTGTCCTTGACCTCTTCTGGACATCCTCTCTCTCCAGCACTGTAACATTTTCCTTAACCAATACTGCCACCCTACCTCCTTTCTTTCCTTCCCTATCTTTCCTGAACACCTTATATCCAGGAATATTTAATACCCAATCCTGCCCTTTTTTGAGCCAGGTCTCCGTTAGCGCCACGACATCATGTTCCCATGTAGCTTTTTGCGCCTGCAGCTCACCAACCTTATTTACCACACTTCATGTGTTTACACACATGCACTGTAAACCTATCTTAGACCTTTTTGTATTCTCTCTTAGTCTGACCCCACCTAATACCTTACTATTTCTTACTCTAGTGCTATCTGTCTCTCCTAATCCTTTGTGCACTTTGTTTCTCCTTTCTAATGCTACATCCTGATGCCCATCCCCTCTGCCAAATTAGTTTAAACCCTCTCCGACAGCACTAACAAAGACCCTGCGAGGACATTGGTTCGGCTCTGTTGAGCCACGCATTCATCTGCTCTATCCTCCTATTTCTATACTCAATAGCTCGTGGCACCGGGAGTAATCCAGAGATCACAACCCTTGAGGTCCTGCTTTTTACTCTCTTTCCTAGCTACCTAAAATCTGCCTGCAGGACCTCATCCCTCTTTCTACCTATGTCGTTAGTACCGATATGGACCACGACCTCTGGCTGTTCACCCTCCTCCCTCAGAATGTTCTGCAGCCGCTCGGTGACATCCTTGACCCTGGCACCAGGGAGGCAACATACCATCCTGGAATCACGTCTGCAGCCACAGAAACGCCTGTCTGTTCCCCTATCGAATCCCCTACCACTATTGCTTTCCCGATCTTCCTCCTCCCCCCACCCCGTACAGCTGAGCCACCCGTGGTGTCGTGGACTTGGCTCTGGCTGTACTCCCCAGAGGAACCATCACCCTCACCAGTACTGAATACTGGTTGGAGAGCGAGATGCACTCAGGGGACTCCTGCACTACCTGTCTGGTCCTCCTTGTCAGTCTGGCGGTCACCCATTTCCTATCTGCCTGTGCAACCTTACACTGCGGGGTGACCACTTCCTGAAATGTGCTATTCACATAGCTCTCAGCCTCACGGATGCACCGCAGTGACGTCAGCTGCTGCTCAAGCTCCGAAACCTGGGGCTTGAGCACCTCCAGCTGACGACAATTCCTGCACATGTGGTTGTCCAGGACACAGGAAGCATCTTGGATTTCCCACATGGCACAGGATGTGCATTCCACAAGACTGAGGTGCCCTGCCATGCCTCTACTTAATAGATTAACTAACTTAACAGGAATAAACTCAAGACTTAAAAAAGAACAATCACCAGCTGCTCGCCAATTTGGTTTTTTTCTCTTCAGCCCCTTCCCTTGTGCTGACCTGTCACTTACCTCGCTCCCTAACACTCGCACTCCCGCCGGGCTCTCGGGCCTACCTTTATCTCCGGCCGCTCCTCTCGCTCTCTCCTCCTTCCCCTTCTGCTCCGAATTCCCACTCTCTCCAAATTCCCAATTTAGCACTCTGTCTAGAAGCACTCCATTTAGGATCACTGTGCAGCCCACTCTGATTTCCTTCCCTAAAGGACATTAGTGAACCAGATGAGTTTTTACAACAATCCAATAGTTTCATGGTCACCATTACTGACACTAGCTTTTTATTCCAGATTTATTTAAATAAAAGAATTTAAATTCCACAGCTGCCACAGTGGGATTTAGACACAGTTTTAGTCTCCTTATCTAAGGAAGGATATACTTGCCTTGGAGGCGGTGCAACAAAGGTTCACTAGATTGATTCCTGGGATGAGAGGGCTGTCCTATGATGAGATTGTGTAGAATGGACCTATACTCTCTGGAGTTTAGAAGAATGAGAGGTGATCTCATTGAAACATACAAGATTCTAAAGGGGATTGACAGGGTAGATGCTGAGAGGTTGTTCCCCCTGGCTGGAGTGTCTAGAACTAGGGGGCATAGTCTCAGGATAAGGGGCCAGCCATTTAAGACTGAAATGAGGAGGAATTTCTTCACTCAGAGGGTTGTGAATCTTTGGAATTCTCTGCCCCAGAGGGCTGTGGATGCAGAGTCTTTGAGTATATTCAAGGCTGAGATCGATAGATTTTTGGACTCTAGGGGAATCAAGGGATATGGAGATCGGGTGGGAAAGTGGAGTTGAGGTCGATGATCAGCCATGATCTTATTGAGTGGCGGAGCAGGCTCGAGGGGCCGAATGGCCTACTCCTGCTCTTATTTCTTATACCAAACGCAACGTTTTTGTTTCTCAAAAGAAAATTAAAATTTTCTTGAATTTCTATAAATCTCTTTAATGGTCAAATTTGAGTAACTCCTATTACAGTGTGTTGATATTTTTCCCTGCTTACATTATGTGCATTTTTTTTTTACTGTGCTACACGGTCCACTGTTATAGACAATATTATACACATCAGGTATGCCGAGAAGGAAGCTGCTATTTTGCATAACAGTGAGCAACCTGACTTAAAATACATGCAACGCATTTAAAATAAAATCATACAACTAACTTATTTTTTTCTAGTGTGCGTGTCTATCTCGGTGAAGCTGCTAGCTTCTGCATGAAGAATATCACAGTTTATTCTTTAAGAATTGTAACTTAGACATCTATTCACCCCCCTCCCCCCCCACCCACCATTCTTCTTCCCTTTATTCCCCTCCTGAAGGCACTGACTCATTCTGGTATATCGTTCCACACACACACCAATTTTCCATTCCATCTCCTAAATGGCTTTTCTTCATGCCTGAGCCCATTGACTTTCAGTGGGCTATTTGGCTGCAAAAGGCATCACAGGTCAGCCTGCTCTTGTCCACAAGCCTGCACTGTGCAGCAAGAGTCACTGGATAGCGCCCGGAGGCAGGAAGCCAGACAGTTTTTTTTTGCCTCCTCCATTGCCCAAGGCCAACGAGAGCAATTGTAACACACCTACATGCACTACAGCTGAAATCAGCTAACTCGGAACAGACCTAACTCATGATCAAACTTGGACCATTGTGTGGCTTAGTACTGCCTTCAGTAGAGTGCAAAAGCTGCTGGAGAAGCTCGGTTCGGAGGCTGGATGTGAGAACATTCCCTCAAGGCCAGGGTTCGGCATTTACCAGGATTGGGTTGCAGAGAGGCTCGATTTCCAACTGATAGAACCACTGTTCAACAGTATGTAGGATGATGCAGTCACACATTTTATCGGTGACTTACGCTACTCACCATGCCACGCATGCTTGTCAAATGTCCAATGATGAGCTAGTGACTGTTCTTCTTGGGTAGGCGGGATCTCTTTGCAGTCGAGGTGGTTTTAAGATGACATACCTGGCAATGGAGTTTCGGAACCAAGTCTCACTTCTACAGACCCAATAGATTAATACCTAAGCCAGGTAGATCCACAGTGCTCTTGGACAACAGCCAGCCTGCCTCATTTGGAGGGGTGGACGTAAATTGGATCTGGGATCCTTCCCACTCAACTCCAGCTAACCCTGCGAGTAGGGCGGTCCTGTCTGGACAAGAACCAGGAAGCTTACCAGAGACTCCGTGCTGGGAGGCTGGGCGGTTTTAGCTGGGTTCAGCTCCAGCAGTACCTTTTGCACACACTAAGCCTTGGGTATTGTCACCCTGTGCTTAAGCTCTCTGGTTGGAGAGAAGTTCCCCCCCTACAGGGAGAGGATGTGCACTCCATATCAGAAGGAGAAATTCTGCTTCTCAATAGCTTGGTTTGGAGCATGGCAATGGGTTTTTGTGCACGTCAGACACCCAGCTAACCAAAAAAACAAACCAAAATGGCTTAGTAATACACCGGGTTGTGCCCTTTCCCACTGGGGAAAGAAGCCCCTTTCCAACAGTTGTTGTAATCGGGAAAATGTTCCAACACAACAATTTCTTCCAATTGGTTTTTAGACAAGTTATTTATCAAATTTATTAACAATATAAATGTGGGGGAAAAAACTGAAATTAACACTAAAAATGATGTACAAAGGCTTCCTCAGAACCATTTGGACAGTGTGTGACCCTCCCCACCAAACTCGCTCCACCATCAGTGGCATAGCCTTCAGTCATCATTATTCTGTACTTTGCCATTCTCTCCCTAAACCCCACCGGGAGTCCCCTCACCCTTTTCCCAATCTCCTTTGTGGGATTACATATGCGCAAGTTGCTGTAGTTGCAGTGACCAATGACAGACATGCCTCTCGATGGTGTCGACATGGGCAGGCTACCTGGAACCAGCAAGTATCATCATTTGAACGCAAGTAAATAAATGTTCTAAATGGATTTTTGGTTTATTCAGTCTCACCATGGAGGATTGTGCCGTACGAAAATTAAAACAAGGCCTCTGAAATCAACTTCAGAACACTGTATCTCCACTAATATTTTAAATATAATTATTTATACGCTTTTCCGATGGGCCTTTTTCTGTTCTTTACTCACCCCCCCCCTTCCCTCCCATCTTACGTTTTCTCCTTAAGGTAACAGCTCATGCTGCTCACAGTTGCCAGCAGTCTTCAGTTATCTCTTAGTGGCAATCCATTATGTGTGAATGTAGGCAATGAGTACTAGATAGGCTATTTTACTGTGAAGGGCATTGCATGCAAGTCCAACCATATCCTTGCCTGTAGTCCATATGCATAAGATACTATCCAGCAAGGTGGGGGGTTGAGGTGGGGGGGGGGGGGAAGTCGGTCATTTGATAGGGGAATTATTAACAGCTAAGAGTGGCGTGCTTGAACCTGACTGTCCTGTTAATGCTTCTCCTTTTTGGAGCCCTTTCTAGTAACTTGCAATTTTTTTCTGACCATCTCCGACTATTTAAAAAAATAAATACATGTAAACTTTGCAAGATCTCCTTCATGCTGAGCATCACTAACAGAACGAAATTTTGCAAGAAATCGCGCGGCGTAGCAGACATAATCCGCTGGGATTTCAAATCGGACAGACTGCCCCCAAAATGGCTAAAGAAAAAAAAACAACACCAGCAGAAAGGGAAGGCCGGGGAAAATTGAATAAAGTAAAAATGCAACAGTGTCAGTTTGTTTTTTGCTGGTAATTTGACAGATTATAAAGCCAGGGTGTCTTTGATCAACCTCCTCATGGTGGTACTAACAGATGTCCCAAGAGAGTCAGTGATCTGGTAGGTGATTTTGTACAGGTAAGGCTGTACGTCTCTCAGGCTCGTGTCAAAGACATTGTCCACCTCTGACTGCGTGGGCATTTTGGGCAAGTACTCGTGCCTGTTCATGACCTCAATGATGTTGATGATCTTCTCGCCTAGTTTCTCGCCCACCTTCTCACGGCAGATCTGCCTCTCCTGCTCGTTGGCCAGGTTCACCACGTTGAGTTTGAAGGCCCACACCTCCCATGGGATGCACTCGTCTGAGAACGGCCAGCGCGACTTCTTCTTCTGGTAGAACTCCAGGGAGATTTGACCGCTCCCATCACTGCCGGAGTTACGAAGGGCGTCCTACAGTTAAAGGAGGAAAATGTCATGAGAAAGACTGACTCTTGGTGAGTCTATCGCTCTAGACTATTGACCAAATGCCAATTATTAGCTTAAAGTCTGACTGCGCAATTCCCCACAAATTCAAGGTCTAGGGCAATTCTAAACCATGCAGAGCAGAAGGTCCCAAGTTTGATTTCTATTATGTTCGGAGTTGATTTCATCCAGTACTTGGGGGCACCACAATTAGACCCGGCACTCCTAGGCAGGAAAGGTGGGGGGGCAGGTGGGAAGTCAGCCAGGGATCCCACACCCAATTGCTATTAAAGTGATTCCTTGAGGGATATGTACAAGTGTTAGGCGTGAACAGGATTGGGCTACCCCTCTTCATAGAATCATAGAATGGTTACAGCACAGTAGGGGGCCATTTGGCACATCGAGCCCGTGCCTGCTCTCTGCAAGAGCGCTTCAGCTAGTCCCACTCCCTCGCCCTTTCCCCGTAGCCCTGCAATTTTTTTTCTTTCAGGTACTTATCCAATTCCCTTTTGAAAGCCACGATTGAGTCTGCCTCCACCACCCTTTCAGGCTGTGCATTCCAGATCATAACCACTCGCTGAGTAAAAAAGTTTTTTCTTACGTTGCCTTTGTTTCTTTTGCCAATCACCTGAAATCTGCGTCCTCTGGTTCTCGACCCTTCCGCCAATGGGAACAGTTTCTCTCTATCTACTCTGTCTAGACCCCTCATGATTTTGAACATCTCTATCAAATCTCCTCTCAATCTTCTCTGCTCTAAGGAGAACAACCCAGCTTCTCCAGTCTGGCAACGTAACTGAAGTCCCTCATCCCTGGAATCATTCCCGTAAATCTTTTCTGCACCCTCTCTAAGGCCTTCACATCCTTCCTAAAGTACAGTGCCCAGAATTGGACACAATACTCCAGTTGAGGCCGAACCAGTGTTTTATAAAGGTTCATCATAACTTCCTTGCTTTTGTACTCTATGCCTCTATTTATGAAGCGGAGATGCCGGTGTTGGACTGGGGTGGACAAAAATGAGAAGTCGCACAACACCAGGTTATAGTCCAACAGATTTATTTAAATTACAAGCTTTCGGAGCTGTTGCCCCTTCGTCAGGTAGAGTTACAATGAGGGAATCTACAATATTTCACAGTATATAAACACCGAAAGCAATTTGTCTGCAGAGATACAATCTTTCAGGGAGGCCTTACATCAAAGGCACACCAGAGCACAGCCAAGACAATGTGATGGGTTACAGGGGGTCCAACGTGTCAAATCCTGCTGTCTGCAGTTGAGCTTTTAACTTTTATTTTTGGTGTGTGTTTTTCTTTTAAAAACTGGAAAGACAGACAACGATGTCGAGTCACGTTCTGTAGCGTGACATGAACCCCACATCCCTATTGAGGCTGTCCTCATGGGTGCGGAACCTGGCCATCAGTCTCTGCTCGACGATTTTGCGTTGTCGTGTGTCTCGAAGGCCGCCTTGGAGAACGCTAACCCGCAGATCCGAGGCTGAACGTCCTTGACTGCTGAAGTGTTCCCCGACTGGGAGGCAACAATCCTGCCTGGCGATTGTTGCGCGGTGCCCGTTCATACGTTGTCTCAGTGTCTGCATGGTCTCGCCGATGTACCATGCTCTGGGGCATCCTTTCCTGCAACGTATGAGGTAGACAACGTTGGCCGAGTCACATGAGTATGTACCATGTACCTGGTGGGTAGTGTCCTCACGTGTGATGATGGTATCTGTGTTGATGATCTGGCATGTCTTGCAGAGGTTGCCGTGGCAGGGTTGTGTGGTGTCGTGGTCGCTGTTCTCCCGACAGCTGGGTAATTTGCTGCGAACGATGGTACTTTTGAGGTTAGGCGGCTGCTTGAAGGCGAGTAGTGGAGGCATGGGGATGGCCCCAGCAAGGTGTTCGTCGTCATCGATGACATGTTGAAGGCTGCGAAGAACATGGCGTAGTTTCTCCGCTCCGGGGAAGCACCGGACGACGCAGGGCACTCTGTTGGTTGTGTCCCGTGTTCGCCTTCTGAGGAGGTCCATGCAGTTTTTCGCTGTGGCCCGTCGGAACCGCCGATCGACGAGTCGAGCGCCATACCCCGTTCCTACGAGGGCGTCTTTCAGCATCGAGCCACCTACGGACGCTGAAAGACGCCCTCGTAGGAACGGGGTATGGCGCTCGACTCGTCGATCGGCGGTTCCGACGGGCCACAGCGAAAAACCGCATGGACCTCCTCAGAAGGCGAACACGGGACACAACCAACAGAGTGCCCTGCGTCGTCCGGTGCTTCCCCGGAGCGGAGAAACTACGCCATGTTCTTCGCAGCCTTCAACATGTCATCGATGACGACGAACACCTTGCTGGGGCCATCCCCACGCCTCCACTACTCGCCTTCAAGCAGCCACCTAACCTCAAAAGTACCATCGTTTGCAGCAAATTACCCAGCTGTCGGGAGAACAGCGACCACGACACCACACAACCCTGCCACGGCAACCTCTGCAAGACATGCCAGATCATCAACACAGATACCATCATCACACGTGAGGACACTATCCACCAGGTACATGGTACATACTCATGTGACTCGGCCAACGTTGTCTACCTCATACGTTGCAGGAAAGGATGCCCCAGAGCATGGTACATCGGCGAGACCATGCAGACACTGAGACAACGTATGAACGGGCACTGCGCAACAATCGCCAGTCAGGATTGTTGCCTCCCAGTCAGGGAACACTTCAGCAGTCAAGGACGTTTAGTCTCGGATCTGCGGGTTAGCGTTCTCCAGGGCGGCCTTCGAGACACACGACAACGCAAAATCGTCGAGCAGAGACTGATGGCCAGGTTCCGCACCCATGAGGACGGCCTCAATAGGGATGTGGGGTTCATGTCACGCTACAGAACGTGACTCGACATCGTTGTCTGTCTTTCCAGTTTTTAAAAGAAAAACACACACCAAAAAAAAAGTTAAAAGCTCAACTGCAGACAGCAGGATTTGACACGTTGGACACCCTGTAACCCATCTCATTGTCTTGGCTGTGCTCTGGTGTGCCTTTGATGTAAGGCCTCCCTGAAAGATTGTATCTCTGCAGACAAATTGCTTTCGGTGTTTATATACTGTGAAATATTGTAGATTCCCTCATTGTAACTCTACCTGACGAAGGGGCAACAGCTCCGAAAGCTTGTCATTTTAAATAAATCTGTTGGACTATAACCTGGTGTTGTGCGACTTCTCATTTCTATTTATGAAGCCCAGGATCCTGTAAGCTTTTTTAACTGCTTTCTCAACCTGCCCTGCCACCTTCAACGATTTGTGCACACATACCCCCAGGTCTCTCTTTTCATGCACCCACTTTAGGATTGTACCCTTTAGTTTATATTGCCTCTCCTCATTCTTCCTACCAAAATGTATCACTTTGCACTTTTCTGCATTCAATTTCATCTGCCACGTGTTCGCCCATTTCACCAGACTGTCTATGTCTTCTTGAAGTCTATCACTATCCTCCTCACTGTACACTATACTTCCAAGTTTTGTGTCATCTGCAAATTTTGAAATTGTGCCCTGTACACCCAAGTCCAAGTCAAAGTGGTAAGCTGCAGGTTTTTTCCTCTCAATTCCCGATGCAGTAAGTTTTCAATCTGAGCTGTCAGGAGCAAGTACTGTGTTCAGTTTTGGGCACCGAACCTCAGAAAGGATATATTATTCTTGAAGGGTGGGAGTGTGTGGTGGGGTGCATACACCGTAGGTTCACAAGAATACTACCAGGGCTTAAAAGGTTAAATTTCGAGGACAGGTTGGTTTGTGTTCCCTTGAGTTTCGAAGGCTGAGGGGTGATCTAATCGAAGTCTTTAAAATGATAAAATGATTCGATAGGGTAGATACAGAGAAACTGTTTCCTCTGGTGGGGAAATCCAGAACAAGGGGGCATAATGTTAAAATTAGAGATAGGCCATTAAAATCGGTAAGCATTTTTTCACACAGATGGTAGTGGGATTTTTGAGATCTCTTCCCCAAAGGGTCAGCTGGAGCTTTCAAGACTGAGATAGGTACATTTTTGTTAGATAAGGGTATCAAGGGATATGGAGAAAAGGCAGGTCAATGAAGTTGAGGTACAGATCAGTCATGATGTAATTGAATGGGTAGAACTGGCTTGAGGGGATGAATGGCCTACTCTTGTTCCTAGAGGCAAGAGATATCTCCACAGAGATAGGAGGGATATGAGGTGGAGGGAGAGTAACTCCAAGGTGGTCACACTCACCTCCCAGCACTCGCTATACATCAATATTGCTGGGACCCCTGGGTTTGGGCCATTGCCCTTTCGTCCAGGATAGAATACAGGGAAACCTAAAGGCATTCTGTTTCCATAACACAGCAATAGGGTGCAGCCAAAGTATTATATCTTTATTTGGTATTTTATCAATGCTGCTATTGTCATTGTTCTTCCGAACTTTCTTCTCTTGTTCCTCTAAAGTTGCAAACCATGACGAACACACTCTCTCCTCCTTTAAGACGCTCCTTAAAACCTACCTCTTTGACCAAGCTTTTGGTCACCTGCCCAATAGCTCCTTATGTGGCTCGGTGTCAAATTTGGTTTGATAATCGCTCCTGTGAAGCGCCTTGAGACGTTTTACTACGTTAAAGGCGCTATATAAATGCAAGCTGTTGTAGCTGTTGTTCCTCCTCACTGTGCTGAAATCATGGCTCATCGAAGTATCTGCTACTCTTCTCAGAACCTCAAAACTCTGCAATTCCATACTTCCCTCAGTCTCTGGAGGCTTTTCATAAACCAAGCTCAGTGTCACCCAATGACTACTCTACTCACTTCATCTTCTCTTCTACTCTTTTCAGTCTCAGTGGTGCACTCCACTCGGAGGCTTGGGCCTTCCCCTGGGTTTCTCAATAATGATAGTAAAAGTAATAATACAAAAAAAAAGGGAAAGCAACTATAGGAGGTACAGATGTCTCGAAGAATTGCCCCTCGTGGGTGCTGACAGCAAGGAAGAGCTGCAGAAATGGGAGTCAGACACTAAAGGCCAAGCCACGTTTCTTCCACAGTAGAGCTCGTAATAGTTAATACAAATTAGTAAATGAAAGGTGATATAAATATAAAATAACTCATTACAAGTACTCACCGGCCACATGTACATTTATGTACATGTGCAGCATGTTCTAGAAAACTACGACCCCTTCAGAGACGGCAAACCCAAGACCACCACAAGCACAGGCGCACGGTCAAAATTCTCATCCTTGTTTTCAAATCCCTCCATGGCCGCACCCCTCCCTATCTCTGTAATCTCCTCCAGCCCTATAATTCCCCCTAGACCTCTGCGCTCCACCTATTCTGGACTTTTGAACATCCCCAATTTTAAATTCTCCACCATTGGTGGCCCTGCTTTCAGCTGCCTAGGTCCTAAGCTCTGGAATTCTCTCCCTAAACCTCTCCGCCTCTCCACTTCTCTTTCCTCCTTTAAGACTCTCCTTAAAACCTACCTCTTCGACCAAGCTTTTGATCATCTGCCCTAACATCTACTGATGTGGCTCGGTGTTGAATATTTTTTTTGATAATACTCCTGTGAAGCGCCTTGGGACGTTTTATTACGTTAAAGGCACTATATAAATATAAGTTGTTGTTGTTGCCCTGGCCAATATTTATCCCTCAATCAACATCACTAAAACTGATTATCTGGTCATTATCACATTGCTGTTTGTGGGAGCTTGCTGTGTGCAAATTGGCTGCCGCATTTCCTGCATTACAACAGTGACTACACTTCAAAAAGTGCTTCATTGGCTGTAAAACGCTTTGGGAGGTCCGGTGGTCGTGAAAGGTGCTATAAAAATGCAAGTTTTTTCAACCTGAGAGGGCAGATGGGACCTCGGTTTAACGTTTTGCGGCACCTCTGACTGTGCAGCGCTCCCTCAGTACTGCACTGGAGTGAAGTCTCAGCCTCGATTTTTGTGCTCAAGTCTCTGGAGTGGGACCTGAACCCACGGACTTCTGACTCAGAGGCGATAGAGTGCTACCCACTGAGACAAGGCTGACTCTGGAATTGTAGGCCTGCTGTAAATCGTTATGAAAAGAATGCAGTCTGAGACAGACAATCGAACCACTTGGATTTAAACAGTGCGGCCTCTCCACCAACAAACGGTGCATTATGAATCGGTCACAATCCCGGGTATCTGGTGTTGGGGGGGGGGGCAAAGAAATCAATCAGGTAGGAAGAGGAAACCCACCTTGAACTCGCCAACAGATCGGCGCAACGTGCGGTCCAGCTCGTCCGACGATACCCGCACGTAGGTGCAATCGACGAAATCGCAGTCGACGTCCTCGGTGCCCACGGTGCCGATGGAGTAGGTGCCCTCTTTCTTGTAGTGGAATTTGCCCGAGCTCCTGTGCAGCAACACGGTGTGGAGCACGGCCAGCACCGTCTCCTCGATCTGCCTGGCTTCCACCGTCAGCTCCAGGGTCTGGGATCTGCAGTTCATCCTTGGTTTGGGTTTGGGGTTTGGGGGTCTGTCTGTCTCTGTGTCTCTGTCAAAGGCGATTCCCGAGGAGTGACACTGATGGAACCTCGGCGAAACAATGTAACCCTTTAACAATGGATCGAACGCGGTCAGTTTCAGCTACATTGTAAACATTCTATCCGGTGACATCATCCTATCCGGGAAGGGGGGGGAGGGGGAGTGAATTTCAGTGACTACAGTATCCTGACTAGGACAAAAAACACCAAAGCCATTAACGCGTAATGCTTGTAAAAAGAAAGACGTGCATTTCTATAGCGCCTTTCACAAGCACCGGACCTACCAAAGCGCTTTACAGCCAATGAAGTACTTTTTGGGGTGAAGTCACTGTTGTAATGTAGGAAACGGGGCAGCCAATTTGCGCACAGCAAGCTCCCACAAACAGCAATGTGATAATGACTAGATAATGTTTATTTTGTGATGTTGATTGAGGGATAAATATTGGCCCAGGTCACCGGGGATGACTCCCCTGTTCTTCTTCGAAATAATGCCATGGGATCTTTTACGGCCACCTGAGAGAGCGGGTTTAACGTCTCATCCAAAAGACGGCACCTCCCACAGTCCAGCACTCCCTCAGCACTGCACTGGAGTGTCAGCCTAGAGTCCCTGGAGTGGGACCTGAACCCACAACCTTCTGACTCAGAGGTGAGAGTGCCAGCCACTGAGCCACAACTGACACGATGACAGAGTTGGTAGGAGTTTTTTTCTCTACAACAACAACTTGTATTTATATAGCACCTTTAACGTAGTAAAACATCCCAAGGTGCTTTACAGGAGTATTATAAGACAAAAAAATTTGACACCGAGCTACATAAGGAGATATTAGGGCAGATGACCTAAAGCTTGGTCAAAGAGGTAGGTTTTAAGGAGCGTCTTAAAGGAGGAGAGAGAGGTGGAGAGGTTTATGCAGGCAGTTCCAGAGCTTGGGGCCGAGGCAACAGAAGGCACGGCCACCAAAGGTTCAGCAATTATAATCAGGGAAGCTCAAGAGGGCAGAATTAGAGGAGCACAGATATCTCGGGGGGGGGGGGGTGGGGTTGTGGGGCAGGAGCAGATTACAGAGATAGGGAGGGGTGAGGGCCATGGAGGGATTTGAAAACAAGGATGAGAATTTTGAAATCGAGGCATTGTTTATCCGGGAGCCAATGTAGGTCAGCGAGCACAGGGGTGATGGGTGAATGGGACTTGGTGCGAGTTAGGACACGGGCAGCCGAGTTTTGGATGACCTCAAGTTTACGTAGGGTAGAGTGTGGGAGGCCAGCCAGGAGTGCATTGGAATAGTCGAGTCAACTCTACTTGAAATACATTTACCCTGTTGGTAATTCTGTTGTTTCCTTCCCATCATCCTCATATTTGGGAAAGGAGGCAGGTTGGAAATGAAATCAGATGATTCTCATTTCACTTTTCCAAAAAAAACAACAAACCTCTGGCTTTCACTGTGATTAAAGCACTAACTAAAAGAAAGCTATTTTTCTATAAACAGATTTGCAGAGATGGGGAAGTTGGAGTGAGATTTATGATCAAGAAGAGCGAGACAGGTTGAAAGCCCATTTAAACATAGGGAGCTGGGGTTTTTTTGAGAGATAATAGATGCATTCAATTTTAAAACTGAGAGTGTTGAAAATTATTCCAAATGACTCAGATTTGACAACAACTTGCATTTGCATAGCGCCTTTAATGTAGTAAAACGTCCCAAGGCGCTTCACAGGGGCGTGATCAAACAGAATGTGACACCGAGCCACATAAGGAGATATTTGGACAGGTGACCAAAAGCTTCCTGTGAAGAGCCTTGGGATATTTTACTATGTGAAAGTTGCTGTAGAAACGCAAGTTGTTGTTGTTGTTAAATAATGGGTTTTCAAACTGATCCTACAGCATTTCTAAACCTTATTCATGATCATTCTGGCCAATGGTATCAATGGCTGGCTATAATACACATTTTCCAAATGTCTGTAGCCAATGGTTTTCCTTTTTAAACCTGCACTTTCTTTTAAAACCCAACACTTAAAAATAACTCTTTCTGTTCCGAATCCTTTCTTAGGAAAAGTGATCAGAAAATCTTGAAACAGAGCAAACCTTGGTGCGTGCAATTATTGGCCCAGAAATTAAAGACTGAGTGTTGACGCGGGGGTAAGGCTTCCCCGCGATATCTCACTCCACGCCTACCTTTTTCCTCCGGGCCCACACGAACTTTAGTTTCAAGGCTGCAGCTGTGCAGTGCTTGCGTGACCCAGAGACGCAATTAGTTCGTGCGAGCTCTGGGATCACGTGATTCAGTTAGAGCCAATGGCAGCACACCATCTTTCATTCATAGTTTTGACAGGAAGACCTGTCATAGAAACATAGAAACATAGAAAATAGGTACAGGAGTAGACCATTCGGTCCTTCGAGCCTGCACCGCCATTCAATGCGTTCATGGCTGAACATGCTACCTCAGTACTATGTACTCAGTACCTCAAAGCTATGAATAATATACCCCCGCAAAAGAACAGCTAAACCTCAATTAAATTTAAAAAAAAAGCCATCACATTAATAAAATAAGTATAGTTAAATAAATTAACCACTTTAAACAAAAAATTAAATTTTTGAAAAAATTTAAAATCTTTTTAAAAGTTATAAAAATAAACTTACCTTTCTTTAAAGTCTCTAAAAAAGATAAACCTGTTGAAAAAAATTTAAAATAATACTTAATTAACTACTTACCTTGTTAAAAGAGGGTCTTACGCCTCCTTTCTTTATGTGTAAAATCTTCCATGCTTACCTGCGCGTTCAAAGCACTAAGTGCACTGCGTGCGCGCAGCCTGTAGCACGCACGCGGTTCACCTAGGAACCGCCCCCTTTTGAATTCACGAAGTGCCGGTTTCCTGCGCATGCGCAGTGCATGCTGGAAACCGGCAATTGGAGACCTAAAACGCGAGAGTACACAGTGCGTACTCTCGCGTATTAGGTCTAATTTTCGGGCCATTGTCTTTTGAGCCTGCACACAACTAAAAATGAATAACAAGTAACCGGAGCTCAGATTAAGGGATTAATTCAATATCAGGTTTAGTTGATTTTTATAAACTTCCTAAACTTGATTTTTTTTTAATTTGTTCTCAGGAGGTTAGCAAGGTATCATTTATTGCCCATCCCTAGTTTTCCTGAGAAGGTGGTGGTGAACTACCTTCTTAGAATCAGAGAATCGTATAGCCCAGAAGGAGGCCATTCGGCCCATCATGCCTGTGCCGGTTCTTTGAAAGAGCTCTCCAATTAGTCCCACTCCCTTGCTCTTTCCCCCATAGCCCTGCAAATGTTTCCTTTTCAAGTATATATCCAATTCTCTTGAAGCAATTGTGCATTGGGATGGCATTGGTGTAGTGTCAGCCAGTGGCTCAGTGGGTAGCGCACTTGCCTCTGAGTCAGAAGGTTGTGGATTCTAAGTCCCACTCCAGGGACTTGGGAACAAAATTCTAACCTGACACTCCAGTGAAGTACTGAGGGAGTGCTGCACTGTCAGAGGTGCTGTCTTTCAGATGAGATGTTAAACCGAGGCCCCGTCTAGTCTCTCAAGTTGATGTAAAAGATCCCATGGCCAATGTTTATTCCTCAATCAACATCACTTAAACAAATTAGCTGGTCATTCTTGCTGTTTGTGGGAGTTTACTGTGCGCAAATTGGCTGCCACGTTTCCTACATTACAACAGTGACTTCACCTCAAAAAGTACTTCATTGGCTGTAAAGTGATTTGGGCGGCTGGTGGTCGTGAAAGGTGCTATATAAATACAAGACTTTCTTTCTTAGACAGGAGTTATCTGTAGGCCAGATAAGATAGGAATGGCAAGTTCCCTTCCCTGAAAGACATTCAAGAACTAGTTGGTTATTACAACAATCTGACGGTTTTCATGTTTATTTTCTGGTACAACCCCACAAATTATTGAATTCAGTTTCATAACTCGCCACTTATGTACTTATGACCTGTGGTTGCTAGTCCAGTACCATAACCACGACACTACTGCACCCAGAATGAGTATTAATTTCACAAAGATCATTTTGTAGCATATAAAACTTATGCAAAGTATTTTTTCTCTTATCTGAAAAGATTGAAACGTCCAACATAGTGATTCTGGAAAAATCTGATATCCAAATTGTACTTTTAACCACCACATAGAATAATAGATGTTTTACAGCACAGAAGGAGGCCATTCAGCCCATCATGTCTTTGTCAGCTCTTTGCCAGAGCTTTCTCCCAGTAGCCCTGTATAGAACTATGGAAGTTTACAGCACCAATGTTTAGGTGTTTAACTATATCAAAATTATTTCTTCTTCTTCTTAGGCAGTCCCTCGGAGCCGAGGATGACTTGCTTCCACATTAAAAATGAGTTCTCAGGTGACTGATGAGTCCAATGCGGGACCTACAGTCTCTGTCACAGGTGGGGCAGATGGTGGATGAAGGGGCGGGTGGGTGGGGTGCTTGGGTTGACGTGCGCTCCTTGCGCTTGACTTCCGCTTGCACCCGGCGAAGAGACTCGAGGTGTTCGGCGCCTTCCCGGATGCTTCTCATTATTTAAAGCTGGCGCAGGTATCTACTTGGGTTCATTGGTAGCACTCGCTCCCTTAAGTGAGCTGGTTGCTTGTTTTTTTTTTGTGGATGTTGACTCCCACTGCCCTGAATCTGCTAACGCAGTAACGGGACCCAGGAGCGTAACAATAAAACTCCCTTGTGATCTGGACCAGATCTCAGTGTCTTAAGGTATGTGTACTCCTTTAATCACTCCGCAGGTGGACTGAGTTAACACTAGGTGGGGTGCTGTTTGGTTCAGTGCATAAGCTGCTTTATTTAACAGTAGACAAAACATACAGAACGCTGAGTATGCTGAAAGTCACTTGGTACAATCAGTTCAACTTTTGTTTGTTCATTGCTACAAAAATAAAGAACACGTACTCTCGAGCCCATTTGAGGGGATTCTTACTTAACAAAGTAAGATAGATTCATTTCGCTATCTGTCCTGCCAACAGTGCAGAGGTTGTTTCTCCCTTTCTGTTGCCTTGACTCCTTTCACAGCCTTTCTGCTGCTTCACTAACTGTCTGGTGTCTGTGTTGATTTTTATAAAGCCTCGCTTCAAAGACTAGCAGATATCAAAGAAATGTATCTACACTGATGTCTCCTGAATGACCAGAAGTTGCTATTCAATCCCCGATGGTGACATGATCTGCACCCACATGTACGCTGACGACACCCAGCTTTACTCTCCACCACCTCGCTCGACCCCTCCAGTGCCTCTGTGTTGTCAGACTGCATGTCCGACATCCAGTCTTGCATGCGCCACAATTAAACTTACAGTTAAACATCGGGAGGACTGAAGGCATTGGCCTAGAAATTCGATTCGGAGGCTTGCCGCGGGGATAAGGATCGCGCGCGATATCACCTACCGCGTCTGCCGTTCTTGTTTGCCCCCGCAGGAACTTCGGGTCCTGGGCCTCTCCCTAGTGCCGGCGCGCAGTGCTTGCGTGTCCAGGGGCGCAGTTAGTGCGATGCGACCCCTGGGATCACGTGGGCCATGGAGAGCCAATGGCAGCAGACCATCTTTCATTCATAGATTTGACAGGAGACCTGTCAAATCTGTGAATTGAAATCGGCCCCAAAAGAACAGCTAAACCTCAAATAAATTTTTTAAAAACCCATCACATTAATAAAATAACTATAGTTAAATAAAAATTAATCACTTTAAACAAAAATTTAAATTTTTGAAAAAATTTAAATACTTTTTAAAAGTTATAAAAATAAACTTACCTTTCTTTAAAGTCTCTAAAAAAGATAAACCTGTTGAAAAAAAATTAAAATTATACTTAATTAACTACTTACCTTGTTCAAAAGGGGTCTTACGCCTCCTTTTTACTAGTGTAGAATCTTCAATACTTACCCTCGCGTTGAAACCTGAAAAAAAACCTAAGTGTGCTGCGTGCGTGCAGCCTCTAGTGCGCATGCGGTTCACCTAGGAACCGCCCCCTTCGCCATACCGGAAGTGCCGGTTTCCCGCGCATGCGCAGTGCATGCAGGAAACCGGCACTTCGGGAATGAATACGGGTGAGTACGCACTGAGTACTCACCCGAGAACGGCCGAATTTTAGGCCCAATATCTTCACACCCCACCACCACAAACTCCACACCCTTGCCAGCAATTCTACCTCCACAAACCACCCCCCCACCCTGACCACTGTCTCAGGTTGACCCAAACTATTTGCAACCTCGGCCCTCGGCACCCTATTCAACCTTGAGCTGAGGTTCCAACCCCATATTCTTTCCATCACAAAGACTGCCTACTTCCACCTCCACCCCTAACTCAGCTCATCTGCTGGAGACACCCTCCAGTCTTTGTCAACTCCAGACTTGCCTATACCTCCTGCTCTCCTGGCTGACCTCCCATCATGCATTCTCTATAAACTTCAGCTACCCAAAACTCTGCTGCCTGTATCCAATCCCGCACTAAGTCCCCCTCACCATCACCCCTGTGTTGGCTGACCTACATTAGCACCCGGTCTCCCAACGCTTCAAATTTAAAATTCTCAGCTTTGTGTTTATATCCCTTCATGGCCTCACCTCTGCCCTATCGCTGTGACTTCCTCAAGCACTACAACTTCGTTTGAATTTTCCATTCCTTTGAATCCGGCCTCTTGTGCATCCACCCCTCCATTGGCGGTTGTGTCTTCATTCACCAAGACCCCATGCTCTGGAATTTCCTCCCTAAACCCTTCCACCGGTCCACGGCTCTCTCCTCCTTTAAGACCCTGTTTAAGACCCACCTCTTTGATCAAGCTTTTGGTCACCTCCTCGCAAAATCTCCTTCTTTGGCTTGGTGCGCATTTAATTTTTGATTACATGTCTGTGAAGTGCCTTGGGGCGTTTTTCTACATTAAAGGCACTATATAAATACAAGTTGTTATTGGTATGTACTTTCATAAGATGATTTTTCAGACACCTCCATCCAGGCTGAAAACCCCAAATCGCTCCAGTCTGTCCTCAAACTCAGACCCCTGACACTGGGGAATAACTCCCTGACTCCTCTCTGCACTGCCTCCATTGCTTGAATATCTGCTCATTTTTAATATATTAACAGCATAACTCCCAGCCAATAGATAGTAAAATACACACCATGCTGCAGGATGCAGCTATTAAATGAAAGATTTACCCCTAGCCTAACCATCACTGACAAAATTAAGCATCACAGATGATGGGAAAATTTTTGAAATTGCACATATCTTGTACTTTATAAGATTTTTTAATTTGTTAACACAGGTGATGGAGTTTTTGGGGAGCGGAGAGGAAAATGATTCTTGAACCCTTTGGCCCGTGTCAGAAAGTTGCTATCTAAGTCAATAATTTATTCTTAGAAGGGTCTCTTCTGCATCTTGTACTGTTTCTCTTATATATCAGTGAAACCAGTCTATTTCCATCGCCTGAACCCCTGTTCTCTAACCAGAACACAGCCAATAGGCCAACTCTCTCTCCTAATTGTATCTATTACTTCTAGTCATCAATCTTAATATGGATAACCACTTTGTACTATACTCTACTGACAGATATGATCATTTTCATTGACAAAGCAATTGTATTTAACTGACGTCAGTGAATGTCATCTATACATTAATTAAACAGGACACCACAGCATGTGATAAGTGGCAGTAGTACCACTTAACCTTTACGAGTGATAATATAAACAGTGTAGGAGCAAAATACATTGAACCTCCAGTGCTCTGTGTCATGTAGTGGGAGGATGATGGTTTGAAACAAATGCACATTTATATAGTGCCTAATCAAATCTTTCAGATGTTTCTCAAAGCACCTCACATACAATAACTTGAAGTGCACTTACCATTGTTATACAGACAAATGCAGCAGCTATTTTTTTGGTGGTGTTGGCTGAGGGAAGAATGTTGGCTACGACCTTAGAAAAACTCCCTGCTCTTCTCTGAATATTGCCATTGGATCTTTAACTACCACCAGAAAAGGCAGACAGATCATTGGTTTAACATCTCTTGTGACAAGCAGACAGATGGATAGCTTGCAGACACATAGACAGATGGATTGATAGACAGGCAGAGACAGATAGGGAGACAAACAGAATGATGGGCAGAGAGGCCGACACACATAGATAGATAAATAGACATAAATAAAAGGATAGACAGATAAATGGATAGATGCAGAAACAGCAGATGGACACAGTTAGATGGATAGATAGATAGATAGATAGATAGATAGATAGATAGACACACAGATAGATAGATAGATAGAATGATAGATAGATACAGATATAAGTAGATAGATAGACCCACAGATAGATAGACAGACAGATATAAGTTGATAAATAGATAGATAATAGATAGATAGATAGATAAAAATGAGAAGTCGCACAACACCAGGTTATAGTCCAACAGTTTTATTTAAAATTACGAGCTTTCGGAGCTGCTGCCCCTTCGTGTAAGATTCCCTCACTGTACCTCTACCAAAGTCGCACCCCAATACGCCAACATCTTCATGCACAAGTTCGAGCAAGACTTCTTCGCTGCACAGGACCTCCAACCAACGCTGTACACCAGATACATCGACGACATCTTCTTCCTTTGGACCCACGGCAAAGGATCACTGAAAGGACTACACGATAACATCAACAGGTTCCATCCCACCATCAAACTCACCATGGACTACTCCTCAGAATCAGTTTCATTCTTAGACACACGAATCTCCATCAAAGATGGACACCTCCGCACTTCACTCTACCGCAAGCCCACGGACAACCTCACGATGCTCCACTTCTCCAGCTTCCACCCTAACCACGTTAAAGAAGCCATCCCCTATGGACAAGCCCTGCGAATACACAGGATCTGCTCAGACGAGGAGGAACGCGATGGACACCTACGGACGCTGAAAGACGCCCTCGTAAGAACGGGATATGACGCTCGACTCGTCGATCGACAGTTCCGACGGGCCACAGCGAAAAACCGCATAGACCTCCTCAGAAGGCGAACACGGGACACAACCAACAGAGTACCCTACGTCGTCCAGTACTTCCCCGGAGCGGAGAAACTACGCCATGTTCTTCGCAGCCTTCAACATGTCATCGATGACGACGAACACCTTGCTAAGGCCATCCCTACGCCTCCACTACTCACCTTCAAGCAGCCGCCTAACCTCAAAAGTACCATCGTTCGCAGCAAATTACCCAGCTGTCAGGAGAACAGCGACCACGACACCACACAACCCTGCCACGGCAACCTCTGCAAGACATGCCAGATCATCAACACAGATACCATCATCACACGTGAGGACACTACCCACCAGGTACATGGTACATACTCATGTGACTTGGCCAACGTTGTCTACCTCATACGTTGCAGGAAAGGATGCCCCAGAGCATGGTACATCGGCGAGACCATGCAGACACTGAGACAACGTATGAACGGACACCGCGCAACAATCGCCAGGCAGGATTGTTACCTCCCAGTCGGGGAACACTTCAGCAGTCAAGGACATTCAGCCTCAGATCTGCAGGTTAGCGTTCTCCAAGGCGGCCTTCGAGACACACGACAACGCAAAATCATCGAGCAGAAACTGATAGCCAAGTTCTGCACCCATGAGGACGGCCTCAATAGGGATCTCGGGTTCATGTCACGCTACAGAACGTGACTCGACATCGTTGTCTGTCTTTCCAGTTTAAAAAAAACACAAAAAGAAACAACAAAAAAAAAGTTTAAAGCTCAACTGCAGACAGCAGCATTTGACACGTTGGGCCCCGTGACCCACCTCATTGTCTTAGCTGTACTCTGATGTGTCTTTGATGTCTTTGTGTCTTTGTGTCCCTAACAGATTGTATCTCTGCAGACAAATTGCTCTCTGTGTATATATACTGTGTAATAGATTCCCTCACTGTACCTTTACCTGACGAAGGGGCAGCAGCTCCGAAAGCTCGTAATTTTAAATAAAACTGTTGGACTATAACCTGGTGTTGTGCGACTTCTCATTTTTGTCCACCCCAGTCCAACACCGGCATCTCCACATCATGACCAGATAGATAGATAGATAGACAGTAGATGGGCACAGACAGATAGGTAGTGGTTTGATAGATAGATAGATACACTGATAGATAGATAGATAGATAGATAGATAGACAGACAGCTAGATAGATAGGTAGATAGATAAATACAGATAAACAGATAGATAGATAGGTAGGTAGATAGATAGATAGATAGATAAATAGACAGACAGATAAATAGATAGACAGATAAATAGATAGGCAGGTAGACAGATAGATAGATAGAGGGACGGATAGATAGATAGATAGACTGATACAGACAGACAGTCAGACGGGTGTTTTTAAAAAAATTCTTTTTAAGAAAACATTAAATAAAACTTAACAAATTAAATTAGGATATTGTTGGCCGAGGTGCTTCTTTTGTTCGCACTAATCAACTTTTTTTTACCTTTTAATTAAACAAATCAACTGTAAATTAATAAAACTTTAAATAAAACTTTACAAATTAAATTAAAATTGTGTTGGCCGGGGTGATGATGCACTCCAGTCCCCGCGGCGCCAACCGGTCGCGGAAGGCCTCAAGCATGCCGGCGGACACCGCGTGCTCCATCTCCAGGGCCACCCGGGCGCAAACATAGCTGCGGAAGAGAGGTAGGCAATCGCAGACTGGTGTTAATATTTTATTCAAGTACAATAGTACGTATACAACTCATCAATTACATAGTAAATCCATTACATTCATTGACCACAATAAAAAATAAAGCCTTGAAAACAGCTTTATGGTTAACAATATAAATGCAATGATAAATTTTACAAATAAATCAATAATATTTATAGTACAAATACCCTTAAATAGTCCCACACAAACTTTGTAGATTTAAAGTAATAAATCTCAAAGTACATTCTACATGAAAAGAAAAACAGTTTAACACCAGTATACAAAATCACATAGGACCATCATAATTCAATTAAATGGTACAAGTATACTACTTTCAACCAAAAAAAAAACGAACACTATTTCAACAAAATAAGAAAACCCGTTTTTTTTAAAACAAAGCTGATTTATTCAATATTTATACAGAATATTAATCTCCAGCCCAGGTATAGGGGTTAGTAAGATCAGCAGAAACACGCTCTAACTGCCAGAATGAACATGGTTCAAATATTTTTATTCAAAAACAATAATACCTGTACAACTCATCAATTACATAGTAAATTCATGACATAGTAAATCCATTACATTCATCCATCACAGTAAAAAATAAAGCCTTAAAAACAGCCTTATAGTTAATATAAATGCAATGATTAATTTTACAAATAATCAATAATGTTTACAGTACAAATACCCTTAAACAATACCACACAAACTTTGTAGATTTAAAGTAATAAATCTCAAAGTACATTCTACATGAAAAGAAAAACAGTTTAACACCACAGTGTACAAAATCACATAGGACCATCATAATTCAATTAAATGGTACAAGTATACTACTTTCAACCAAAAAAAAGAACGAACACTATTTCAACAAAATAAGAAAACCTGTTTTACGCCAGTATGTACTGGCATCGTTCATTCATTCATTCATTCAATCGTTGGCGCAGACGGGTGTTGAGTGAGTGGTGCTGTGGTGGGTTGCTGGCTGGGCAGGTGCCGCTTTAAGAAGGCCCGGGGCGGGGCGGGGGGAGGGGCCGGGGGCTCGGGCTCCGCCCCGCTGTCGGTGCCGCTCAGTAAATGCCCGGGGGGAGCGCGAGCCGGACCCAGGAGGGTGAATCGTTGGTCACCCGCGCTCGGGGCTCTGCTCTCTCATCAGCGAGCGGTGGTGTAATCGGGCGGGCGGTTTGAGTGTGTGTGTGTGCGGCCGGGCCCCTGGGAGGGGGGAGAGGCGCCTGCGGGCAGTAATTGAGGCCGGGGATTGAGTGCTGCGGTTAGGCCTCTGCCCATCTCTGGGCGATGGCGATAATAAGGAAGGGCTGAAGATAAAGCAGGCACCCGCCGCATTAAGTGACACAATTAAATAGTTTTAAAAAATTGTAAATTAATTTGTTAATATATTTTCTAAGCTCATTAATTTTCATAGCTTTGACCCTAATTTTTTTGCTGTTATTTTTAAACATGTCTCCAATTGAAGAAAATATTTCCAATTAATGTATTTTTAAAATGTGCAGTGGCTAATTTTATATCACTATATAATATTTCCTTTCCTTTCCTGCCCCGATCTTGGGCTGGTTTGCGGCTTGGCTCCAGCCATGTCTGATTTGGATGCTGGGATGGAGCCCAGTGTCTTGGACGTGGTGAGGTGGTTTGGGTTGCTGGCCCTTTTCTTGGCTTCGGTCCTCACGCTGGCGCTGTACGGGCTCCAGCGGCTCTTGGGGGCTTCCCGGGGTAAGGTAAGGGCTGGGGCGAGGGCGGGAGCTGGGGCGGCGGCGGTGGGTTCTCCCCCGGCAGACCCCTCGGAGGGGACGGCCGCTCTTCTCTCCTGGCTGCTCTCCTTGGAGAGCTGGAACCGCGAGTGGCAGAAAGCCTGGGTCGCCGCGCTCAACGAGGCAGCCACAAAGAACGGGGTGAGTTTGAGGCTCCAGACTGTAACCCGATTCACTCAGCAGAGGAAGATGTTGGCGGGGTTGGCCAGTCTCTGAAGGAGAAGGATGGATGGGATGAGTTAAGAGTTAAGTGTGATGAGTCTCGATTTTAAGTGCAGTGAAACTCTAGGGATGTGGAAGTATGCGTAGGCTGGAGTATTTTGAGCTTTGCATCCTGTAACTTCTTGAGCTGGACTATTAGATCTGAAATGTTGACCTGTCTTTCACTCTTTGGTGTTGCGTGACTCGTGATGTATTTCCAGCATTTGCTGTGTTTCTTTTTAAATGCAGATTTCCAACATTTATGCCTTTCTGAGGAGGGAGTAACTTCCTGCGGAGCACTGTGCCTTTCTGTTTGTGCCTATATAAGATCAGAAGTGTAGGTCACCCTTTTGAGGATTGTAAGTAAAGCATTCATTGTGGTAGAGGGTACTGCAGTTCACTCTGGGGAGCACGCATGCCTGGTGTCCTGGTCTGCTCTCTGTTCTGAACTCGCCGGTGGTGCTGCTTCCCTTGCTCTGGCTCCAGTCTCCTTGTGTGGCGTGACAGCAAATGAGTGGAACATTCTGTGCACATTATAAGCAAATTTCCCAACTCTCGGGTGCTATAGTGACTGATGAAGTGTAATATAGTGGATCATTTTTTTTGGTTTTCCACATGTTTTTGGTTGGAAAGTAGAGGAGGGTTTGTGCGGGTGACTTTGTACGTGAACATCTGCGGTAACTGAATATGTAGGAGTGTTTCCACTAGGATATCGGTTAAAATGTAGTGGTGTATTCACAAAATGCCCATGCAGTTTTTAATATCCACTGTATGATTGAGTGTGTGTTATGTATGGAGGGAATATTATGAGCTATGTAACGCTAGGGTGAAGTATCGCTACTTATCGGTCATGTCACTAGTGGTAGGAGCAATTTGAATCAAGGGATATGGGGATAGTACGTTGAGGTAGAAGATCAGCCATGATATTGAATGGCGGAACAGGCTCGAAGGACCGAATGGCCTACTCCTGCTCCTATTTCTTATGTTAATATGTTCTTGTGCAATGATAAATTAACAATAGAATACAAGAACGACATCTCCACATTTAAATTGGCTGAAGTGTAATTTTTCCCAGTAATGCATTGATGCCAATATGCTATAGGGGGAAAAAAATTGCAGTTAAGCTAATGAGCTGTAATGTTGTATCAGTTTGCTAAATAAGTGACCCTTAGCTGAAATGCCAGCTTGGCTGAGTGTAGTACTTGAGTCAGTAGGTCGTGGGTTCAATCCCCGCTACAGGACTTGAATGCAGACTGTAGGCTGACACTTCAGTGCAGTGCTGAGGGAGTGTGCACTGTCGGAAGTACAGTCTTTCAGACGTTATACTGCTGTTCAATTGGACAGCAAAGATCCCATGGTACTATTTGAAGAGAAGCAGGGGAGTCCTGTTGGTGTCCTTGCCCATATTTATTTCTCAACCAACATCACCAAAACAGATTGTCTTGTCATTTATCCTTTTTTTAATTTGTTCCTGGGATGCGGGTGTCGCTCTCAGGGCTGACATTTATTGCCCAACCCCAATTGCCCTTGAGCAGGTGGTGGTGAGCCGCCGCCTTGAACCACTGCAGTCTATGTGGTGATGGTACTCCCACAGTGATGTTAGGGAGGGAGTTCTAGGATTTCGACTCAGTGACGATGAAGGAATGGCAATATATTTCCAAAAATGAGAAGTCGCACAACACCAGGTTATAGTCCAACAGATTTATTTAAAATTACAAGCTTTCGGAGCTGTTGCCCCTTCCTCAGGTAGAGTTACTGTATAGCAACTGTAGAGTCACAGTAACTCTACCTGAGGAAGGGGCGACAGCTCCGAAAGCTTGTAATTTTAAATAAATCTGTTGGGCTATAACCTGGTGTTGTGCGACTTCTCATTTTTGTCCACCCCAGTCCAACGCCGGCATCTCCACAATATATTTCCAAGTCAGGATGGTGTGTGACTTGAAGGGGAACTTGCAGATGGTGCTGTACCCATGTGCCTGCTGCCCTTATCCTTCTCGGTGGTAGCGGTCGCGGGTTTGGGAGGTGCTGTTGAAGAAGCCTTGGCAAGTTGCTGCAGTGCATCTTGTAGATGGTACACACTGCAGCCACGGTATGCCGGTGGTGGAGGGAGTGAATGTTTAAGGTGATGGATGGGGTGCCAATCAAGCAGGCTGCTTTGTCCTGGATGGTATCGAGCTTCTTGAGTGTTATTGGAGCTGCGCTCATCCAGGCAAGTGGAGAGTATTCCATCACACTCCTGAGTTGTGCCTTGTAAATGGTGGCTAGACTTTGGGGAGTCAGGAGGTGAGCCACTCGCCGCAGAATACCTAGCCTCTGACCTGTTTGATAGCCACAGTATTTATGTGGCTGGTCCAGTTCAGTTTCTGGTCAGTGATGACCCCAGGATATTGATGGTGGGGGATTCAACGATGGTAATGCCATTGAATGTCAAGGGGCGGTGGTTAGACTCTCTTTCTTGTTGGAGATAGTCATTGCCTGGCACTTGTATGGTGTGAATGTTACTTGCCACTTATCAGCCCAAGCCTGAATGTTGTCCAGGTCTTGCTGCATGAGGTCACGGACTGCTTCATTATCTGAGGACTTGCGAATGGAATTGCTGTTTATGGGACTTTGTTATGTGCAAGTTGTTGATTTACAACAGTGATTGCATTCCAAAATGTACTTAATTGGCTGTAAAGTGCTTTGGAACATCTTGCCATGAAGGTTGCTATATAAATGCAAGTTCCCTCTTTCTATTGACAAAACTCGATTGGAGAAGTTCAGATAATGCACAGAAACAAGAGTGTTGTGATACTTGGAGTGATTTCTGGATATCTACAAAACTGTCTTACTCTTTCTAATACAAAAACAAAATACTGTGGATGCTGGAAATCGGAAATAAAAACAGAAACTGCTGGAAATACTCAGCAGGTCAGGCAGCATCTGTGGAGAGAGAAACAGAGTTAACGTTTCAGGTCGATGACCTTTAATCTTCCTAATGCCTGTTTACTCTATAGCTTTTTGTGTTTCTTTTACCTTTTACTTTTTTTTAATGAGATGATTGCAGGAAAGGTGACGTAATGTGGGCTAAAATCCAAATCTGCTGTTCCACTTCCTCTTCTCCCTGAATCCTTATTCTGTTGAAATGGGAATTCGTCGCAGGGTCTACTCTATTATTTCTCAAGGACTGTGAAACTTTTGCTCTCTCAGCCTTCCCTTCCTCTTACGATTTATAGGCTTTAAACTCAGCTTCATGTCGTCTAACCACTTGGTTAATTATCATTTAATCGCTCCTGCCCTCCACCCTATCACAAACCTTGCTTATAAACTGTTAAAGCACTAACTTCTTCCAGTTCTGACGAACGATTATCGACCCGAAACGTTAACTCTGTTTCTCTATCCACAGATTCATTCTCATTCTCTCTCTCTCCCCTCCTTCCCTTCTTCCCCCCCCCCAGCACTTTAATTGCTGATTTCTCTTGCACTGCTGCAGGGAGGTGTTGAATGGGGCCTTGGGGACTCTGTGATGAAGGAGAGGAATATAGAAAAGAGTATGCACTGGCTGCCCTCACTGAGTCAAGAGCAGCATTGTTGGTGGTCGGACTCGGTGTCCCTTCAGTTGCTGTTACGTGCAGACTGGAGGAAGGGAAGGGGGAAGAAATAGTGAGGGGAAGAAAACTGGTAAGGGAAAGGTTAACTTATGTTCATAAAGGATAGGTACATACAAAAATAAAATCACCTGCATTACACTTGGATAAAGTGTGAAATTCAATTAAGGGGTTCAAATGTATTGTATAGAATGGTTTATGCATGTCGCCTAACCCGAGGACTGATTTTTAAGTGTCTTGTGTTGCATAAATATTGATTGATTGTAGTTAAGGGGTTCTGCTGTAAACTGTTAACGCAAGGATTACAGAAGCAAACATGTAAAAATACCCCCACAGGTATAGGAACATGGGAACAGGAGTAGGCCATTCAGCGCCTCGAGCCTGTTCTGTCAAAATTTGAATGTGCGAGTGAAGGGGTGTAGCGTGAGCGAGTGAAGGGGTGTAGCGTGAGCGAGTGAAGGGGAACACTTTGCCGGTTCTGATAATCGGCCTCTCCCAATATATTTCTTTCAGATACTCATTGACCTAATGTTTGTTTGCAGTATTTTTCCTGTTTTTTGTAAAATTTGATTACCAGGGATCATTTTTTGTTTTAACTCCGCAGTCAGTATATGTTCAGTCATGTCTGTGGATTCAGTATTTCATTGGGTGAGAGGGGGTGGGGAGGAGGAGGAAGGGACCGTCTCTTTTTGTTTCGGTGCAGACTATAACTTGAGCTTTGGGATATTGGCAAACATTAACTTCAGTTACCTGCAGCGGAGACAACTGCTAACCTAGAATCACTGAATCTTACAGCACAGAAGGAGGCCATTCGGCTGTGCCAGCTCTTTGAAAGAGCTCTCCAATTTAGTCCCACACCCCAGCTTTTCCCCCATAATCCTGCAAATTAGTCCTCTTCCAAGTACATGTCCAAATGAGAAAGAAAAAGAGAGCTCTCATTTATATAGTGCCTTTCACATCCTTGGGCAGTCCCAAAGCATTTCACAGCTAATTACTTTTGAAATGTTGTCACTTGTGTAGGTGAATATGGTAGCCAATTTGCACATAAGGTCTCGTAAACAGCAAGTTACATTAATGACCATTTAATTTCTTGGTGTTTGTGGTAGGAATGTTGGCCAGGACATCATCTTCGAGTTGTGCCATGGGATCTTTTTATGCTCACCCGATCAGGCAGACAGGGCCTCCGTTTAATGACTCCTCCAAAAGATGGCACTTAACGACAATGCAACGTTCCCTTTCATTTTTTTTTGGGTGTGTGGCCCCTTTTTAAGGGGCTGCGCGGCCCATTCAAAATAACGCGCACGTGTGGTTTTTCCCATTTTAAGAGCTGGCTGCGCGGGAGCTCCAGAGCGCTGCGCAGCTTAAAGGGAACATTGCTTATGACAGTGCAACATTCCCTCAGTACCGCACTAAAATGCCAGCCTGTGTGCTCCATAACCTGGAGATGGAGGCAAAGAGTGCCTCTAACTGAGCCAATCTGACACTTGGGTTCAATAATCAGTGAAAATTCTCGGGTGGTAGGGCTTCAAAAAAATGCTTGATGGCTCCGTGAGTAAGTGCGCCGTGTGGTGTTGTACTGAATCTTAGACTAGACAGGTCCCAGGTTCAATCCCTGGTTTGTTTGGAGTTAGCTGATCTCAAGCCAGTGTAGCAATGGGTCACTATATATTATGGCCCGAAAATTAGATCTAATGCGGGAGAGTACGCACTGTGTACTCTCGCGTATTAGGTCTCCAATTGCCGGTTTCCTGTATGCACTGCGCATGCGCGGGAAACCGGCACTTCGTGAATTCAAAAGGGGGCGGTTCCTAAGTGAACCGCGTGTGCGCTACAGGCTGTGCGCACGCAGTGCACTTAGTTATTTTGTCAGCTTTGAACGCGCAGGTAAGTGGTGAAGATTTTACACACAAAAAAAGCAGGCGTATGACACCCTTTTAACAAGGTAAGTAGTTAATTAAGTGTTATTTTAAAAATTTTCAACAGATTTATCTTTTTTAGAGACTTTAAAGAAAGGTAAGTTTATTTTTATAACTTTTAAAAATTTTAAATTTTTTCAAATTTAATTTTTTGTTTAAAGTGGTTAATTTATTTAACTATAGTTATTTTATTAATGTGATGGCTTTTTTTTAAAATTTAATTGAGGTTTAGCTGTTCTTTTGGGGGTGTGCAGTATTCATAGCTTTGACAGGTCTTCCTGTCAAAACTATGAATGAAAGATGGTGTGCTGCCATTGGCTCTAACTGAATCACGTGATCCCAGAGCGCGCACGAACTAATTGCGTCTCTGGGTCACGCAAGCACTGCACGGTTCCAAGAGACAGAGCCATTCAAACTAAAGTTCGTGTGGGCCCGGAGCAAAAAGGTAGGCGCGGAGTGCGATATCGCGGGGAATCCTTACCCCCGCGGGAACCCTCACTGTTTAATTTCTGGGCCAATGAGTCTTGATGCACCTGGACCTATTAACTGATCCTTGCTACATTACATAGAATTTACAGCACAGATACGGCCCATGATGCTCCACAACAGCCTCCTCCCACCCTACTTCACATAACCCTACCTGTTTATTCCTTTCTCTCTCCTGTGTATAAACATGGAGTAAGGAGATGATTGCAGCTCCCATGGTAAAATAGTGTCAGCCGTGGCTCAGTGGCAGCACGCTCACCTCCTGGAGGTTGTGGGTTCAAGTCCCACTCCAGAGACCTGAGCACAAAAATCTAGGCTGACACTCCAGTGCAGTACTGGGGGAGTGCCGCACTGTCTGGAGGTGCCCCTCAGGTGGGCGTGAAAGATCCCATGACACTATTTCGAAGAAGAGCAGGACGAGTTCTCCTCCAATATTTGTGTCTCAACCAGAACCTAAAAACGACTTTCTGGTCATTATCACATTGCCGTTTGTGGGACCTTGCTGCCGCCTTTCTTGCATTACAACAGTGACTACTCTTCCACATGTACTGCATTGGCTGTAAAGCGCTTTGGGTCATCCCGAGGCCGTGAAAGGCGCTACATAATGCAAGTCTTTTACAGTAGTCTGTCAGCATTCATGACCTAGACCTCCCATATGAAGAATGGCCACTTGAGCAGGAGGCCAGCGAATTGCTGCTGCTGGAATTGTACCTCAATGAGTTGCTGCCATAGAAAACGAGAGGGGGTTGGGAGAAAGAGAGGCTCCTTGGTGTCTTTCAGTCCAAGGATGAATAATGAATACATATTTGTTTTGGTGTAAATGTTTCAGTTGCACTGTGACGATGTTGCATCAGTCCACTGTCACCCACAGGGAATGTCTATCAAAATTCTAGTGTTTTGCTGGCTATTGAGCATGCTGCGTCCTATTTATTCTCTGGTTTGACGAGTTACAGAAACATCTTCGAGCTGGATGATAAAGTGAGCCTTGTTATGGCCGAGACTGCAGTTGTGCATCTTACTTGAGAGTCAGTATTTCCATTCAGAAACATTTGCAAGTGTGTATATATAACAGGGTATGGTTGGAAATTGCTCCTTATTGACTGGGGTGACGAAATTTCCAGCTTTTAACAGGGCTGTAAAAGAAAGCAACAGACCACCTTTCGAATGACTGCTGCGTCTAATCCCACCATCTCCAGTCCGTCTTTATTGTTTGAGATGTGGTTCCAGTTGTTACTGACCACTTGTTCGTAGCTGAGGTTTTTTTTTAACCTATAGGGGTGCATGATGACATCGCAGGGAATCTATAGGTCGGCAATATTCCTGGTCTGTCGTTCTGGGGCTGGCCATATTGCATGCTGTGAGCACAGAGTCTTGAGAGTCTGTATTCTATCTTTTTTTTTCTCTGTATTTGTTGGCCTAGCTTCTTGTTTCTGTTGCTGTAAGCTAATCTTCTGCAATAATGGCCTTCCTTTTAGGTAGTTGACTCTGTATTTTGGAAGTTGAGAAAGGGGTTCTGGAAGTGTGTCAGCATTTGCAGGGTGTCCCCAGGAATAGTTTCCAATATGGTCTACTCCGGATGATGATTTTGAAGTTTTTTTTAAAAAAAATGTTTAAAAATGGAATGACCAGATAATTTGATTAAGAACAGACTGTACTTATAGGAAAGTTTGAAAACTCTACTGTCGGTCCCTGCATTGCTTTGAGAACACGAAAGCTGTTGTAACACACGCCCAGGGTACAGCTGCATCATGTGGAAATGAGCTTCAGACATGGGACAATCTGTACAGAGAAAGGTGGATTATACCTGGCAGTATTCTAACTGTGAAGTCTGGATGCTGTAAATGTGAGAGCGAAGCTTGGAGCGCAGCCTAGATTTTATGAGAACGCGGTGAAGGGCCAAGGTCCATAGTGCGGGTGTCAATCACCAAGGGAACAATGGAGAAGATCCTAGCTTGATTAGGTCATGCCAAGCCGGAGCTTTTAGAAGCCTGAGAATGGTAGGAGGGAGGTCAGCAGTTCACAGTTTTGAGAAAAGAGTGAGTGGGAGTCGAGATGGCGCCGAGTCAGTTGTCAACTGGAGTTTGCAGGATGGCATATTTGGTGCTTTTTCTGCCGTGTACTTCTCCGGGTTAGAATAGGAGGCTGTGACTGACTTCATTTCAGCACCCTGGGGGGGGGGGGGGGGTGGTCGTCGTGTTTAAGATACAAGCTCTGGTGAATCTGCATTGCATACCCTCAAAGGCCAATATATCCTTCCTGAGGTGCGGTCGAACCAGAGCGTCATACATCCGTAGCATAACATCCACCCCTTTTGTATTCCAGCCCGATTGAGATAAAGGCTAACATTTCATTCGCCTTATTTTTTTTGTGCCCGTCCACCAGCTCTTCGTGATTTCTGTACATGGAGCCCCAAATCTCCCTGCAGTTTTTAGCTTCCGATCATTTAGGCAATAAACTTGTACGTCTGAATCAATGCCGCTGTCCACCTCCGTAAGATATGGCCCAGACTATTTGTCCGCTACAAGACACCACAGAAGTTGCCGAGCTTCCATATTTAAGCCAATAATGCAAGAGTCAGTGGCTGCACTTCAGTATTCTGTATCTATCCAAAACGTCCACAAACTGTACCAGTGTCAAAGCTTTTCACATCCCCCCCTCCTATCCATTTAAACTTCTGCGTCCACTTACCACCGTTGACTATTGTCTGTTAAGCTCGAGTAGGGCGGTCTAACTTGCCTGTTGGTTTCCCAGCCTAATTTCTCCAAGTCTTGCTCGTGGAAGCTACCAACGTCATGTCCTTGGTTTAGTGGTAGCGGCTTTCATGGCATCAGTCTTGTAGAGCCTGTTTCTGGCTGCATCCACGAGGCTCTTTAAAAAGAAAAGTAATTTGAACCCTTTCTTATCTTTATCTTTTTCTTTTTCTTTCTTCCTGAGAGCAATCCCTGTGTGACCTCCTGTTATTTTCCCAACTACCCGTACTGTGCTGGGGCTAAGGGGAAAGAGTGGGAGGGGGGTGGGGGTGGTGACGTCCTTTCAAAGAGCCGGCACAGGCACAATGGGCCAAATGGCCTCCTTCTGTGCTGTAAGATTCCATAATTCTATGACGTCTTGGAATGAGATTACCAAAGTAGGGGCCAATTTAGCAGTTGCCACAAGAATCTAGATTGATACTGCCCAAACTAGGACCTTTTATAGGCAAGGTGCAGCCCACGTTGATCAGTCTGAGCTGAATTTTAGCCGAGAGGTGAAAGGCCAGTTGTCTTTTTTTTCCCCCCTCCATTCGGTTTACTTGAGTGTTGAATTTTTAAATTTTTTTAATCATACCTGCCCAACTAATCAGTGCGTCCAAACTTGTTTGTGCATAATTGATTAAACTGCTCGAGTTACTGCAAGTCTATAATGAAATATCTTGCAGTTCACAACGGGACTGAATTTCACAACCAGTTTATATTGGCCCAGACTTTGCGTTGGGTAACAACAGCGACACTGGCTGCGCTGTGGAACCGCCCCCCCCCCCCCCAACTCCACTGAGCCGGCAATTAGTGTAATCAGGAAAACTGACACAAATTTGGGCTTTTCTGCAGTGATCTCGCTGTTAAACACCCCATTAAAAGTTAGATCCTCTTGGATTAGGTGTAACTGGGGTTTTAACAGCGTATTGACTGCTAAACAAAGGTTATGGCCCTGAAAAACTAACTTTAATTTTGTGGAGTGTCAAATTTATCCATTTTAATAAAAATTACATTTTTAAGAAACTTTGTTCATCTTTATTTCAGGTTTGCCTTTTCCCCATGTGAGAGCCCCAATCTTTGTTTTGCTCTCTAACATTTTTAAAAGGTTAGAATCAAAGAAGCTTACTCACTTCCTGGTTCGCTGTCTGAGAATTCTGCATTGTGATTGGCTGCTTAGACAGCTCGTTGACGTCACAGCAGCTCACGTTAGGGATTCCCCCGTTAACTTAACGCTGACTTCAATTGCACGTCGGAATAGCCGAACTACTCGCTACGGAGATCGCAAGATCGTTGTGGGACGCTTGCTTCAGGGCCAGCGGCGAACGCCTTTGCTTCGCTGCTGACCGCAAATTATGGGCCACTATGGTAGGATCGAACCTCTTCTGCCAGTTCGGTCATAATGTTTGTGCTGCAGGTGTTTCTCGTGCTTTGCTTAAATGTATTTGCGTGAACTCGCACACAAGCTACTGTGTGACATATCTGTCTTCCTCTTTCTTGTTTGATTCTTGTATTGCCAAACTTGGGATGTGTCTGGAGAGAGTAGCATGAGCTATACAACACCGCGAGTACAGAACAAGTAATTACACATCTGTCGTTGATCACAAAAAAGCATGTCGCACAACATTAAACATTTGTTGAATGCATTTTTCTTTCCTCCATTATAACTTACAGGTACAAATAAAACTTAAAATAAAGTCTGACGACAATACTGAACCCCTGCTGCCGCAGGTTGTTAATAATGTACCTTTGGGGTTTGCTGTCAGATAACTGGGATTTCATTTCCGTTTTTTATTGTAGAGTTCGTTCCAGCTCACCATTGATAAAGTGGGTCCACATTCATCTCCACTTGCTTTGAGTCATGTAACCAGCGTTATCAAATCGGAACAACACTTGGTGAGTATAATGCAGTGTGTTGGCAGGAGGGCTCTGGTAGGTTTGTGGTGTTTTTGGCGGCGAAGTGAATCCACTTGAGTATCTTAGTCTTGGAATTGAATAAAGTGTATGTTGTGTTCCCAACATAGTGCTGTAGAGAGGTAAGATGTGAATGTGTGCCCTACAATTGCTTATGCAGTGACTTCCCAATCTTGACCAAGCAGTTGGACAGAAATACAGCTTGTATAAGAACATAAGAAATAGGAGCAGGAGTAGGCCCTTCGAGCCTGCTCCGCCATTCAAGATCATGGCTGATCTTCTGCCTCAACTCCATTCACCGGCCCGATCGCCATATCCCTTGATGCCCTTACTAGTCAGAAATCTATCGACTTCTGTTTTGAATATACCCAATGACTGAGCCTCCACAGCCCTCTGGGGTAGAGAATTCCAAAGATTCACCACCCTTCTGTGTGAAGAAATTTCTTCTCATCTCAGTCCTGAATGGCCTTCCCTTTATCCTGAGACTGTGGCCCCTGGTTCTAGACTCCCCAGCCAATGGAAACATTCTCCCAGCATCCACCCTATCAAGCCCTGTAATAATTTTGTATGCTTCAATGAGATCCCCTCTCATTCTTCTGAATTCAAGAGAATACAGGCCTAGTTTACTCAATCTCTTCTCATACGACAGTCCCGCCATCCCAGGAATCAATCTCGTGAACCTTCGTTGCACTCCCTCTATGGCAAGTATATCCTTCCTTCGGTAAGGAGACCAAAATTGTACATAGTACTCCAGGTGTGGTCTCACCAAGGCCGTATGTAATTGGTGTAAGACTTCTTTACTCCTGTACTCAAATCCTCTTGTAATGAAGGCCAGCATACCATTTGCCTTCCTAATGGCTTGCTGCACCTGCATATTCACTTTCAGTGACTCATGGACAAGGACACCCAGGTCCCTTTGAGCATCTGCATTCCCCAATCTTTCACCATTTAGGAAATACTCTGCCTCTCTGTTTTTTCTACCAAAGTGGATAACTTCACATTTATCCACATTATATTCCATCTGCCATGTTCTCGCCCACTCACTGAGCCTGTCGAGATCCCCTTGAAGCCTCTTCACAACTGACACTGACACCTAGCTTTGTATATCAGCAAATTTGGAAATGTTACATTTAGTCCCCTCATCCAAATCATTGATCTAGAATGTGAATAGCTGGGTACCAAGCACCGATCCTTGCGTTACCCCACTAGTCACAGCCTGCCATCCTGAAAAAGACCCGTTTATCCCTACTCTTTGTTTTCTGTCTGTTAACCAATTCTCAATCCATGCTAGTATATTACCCCCAATTCCATGTGCCCTAATTTTGTTCACCAACCTCTTGTGTGGGACCTTATCGAAGGCCTTTTGAAAATCCAAATACACCACATCTACCGGTTCCCCTTTGTCTACTCCACTAGTTACATCCTCAAAGAACTCCAATAGGTTTGTTAAACAGGATTTTCCTTTCATAAATCCATGTTGACTCTGCCCAATCTTACTATTAGTTTCTAAGTGCCCAATTATTGCATCCTTTATAATAGATTCCAGCATTTTCCCAACTACTGATGTGAGGCTAACAGGTCTGTAGTTCCCTGTTTTCTCTCTCCCTCCTTTCTTAAATAGCGGGGTTACATTTGCTATCCTCCAATCTGCAGGAACCGTTCCAGAATCTATAGAATTTTGGAAGATGACAACCAATGCATCCACTATCCCAGTGGCCACCTCTTTCAAAACCCTAGGATGTAGGTCATCCGGTCCTTGGGATTTGTCGACTTTTAGTCCCATTAATTTTGCTAGTACTGTTTTTTTTTACTAATAATTTCTTTAAGTTCCTCATTCTCGCCGCACCCTTGGTTTTCTCGTATTTCTGGGAGGTTTTTTGTGTCTTCCTCCGTGAAGACAGAAACAAAGTATTTATTTAATTTCTCTGCCATTTCCTCATTCCCCATTATAAATTCTCCCATCTGACTGTGAAGGACTTTCATTTACCTTCGCCAGTCTTTTCCTTTTCACATACCTATAGAAGCTTTTACAATCCGTTTTTATATTTTCCGCTAGTTTGTGCTCATATTCCATTTTCCCTTTCTTTATCAATTTCTTGGTCCCCCTTTGCTGATTTCTGAAAAGATCCCAATCCTCAGGCTGACCGCTTTTTCTGGCAACTTTATAAGCTTCCTCCTTTGACTTAATACGAGCTTTAATTTCTTTTGTTAGCCATGGTTGGATCACTTTTCCTTTTGGGTTTTTATGCCCGAGAGGAATATATGTTTGTTGCAAATTCTGCATTATTTCCTTGAATGTTAGCCATTGTATGTCCACCTTCATACCTTTTAGTGTAGTCTCCCAATCTACCATGACCAACTTGTCCCTCATATCCTTGTAGTTTCCTCTGTTTAGATTGAAGACCTTAGTTTCAGATTGGACTACATCACTCTCAAACTTAAACTTAATGTAAAATTCAATCATATTATGGTCACTTGTCCCTAAAGGCCCCTTTACCACAAGATTATTGATTAGCCCTTTCTCATTACACAGTACCAGATCCAGAATAGCCTGTTCCCTGGTTGGTTCCTCCACATACTGATCCAGAAAACCATCTCGCATGCATTCCAAGAGTTCGTCCTCCACACCATTAGTGGTAATTTGATTTGCCCAGTCAATATGTAGATTAAAGTCCCCCATGGTTACCGTATTGCCCTTGTTACATGCACTTCTAATTTCTTGATTGATACTGTGCCCTACATTACCACTACTGTTTGGTGGCCTATACACAACTTCCACCAATGTTTTCTGCCCTTTGCTGTTTCTTAGCTCCACCCAAACTGATTCCAGTTCTACATCACGATCTGCCAAGCCAAGATCTTTTATCTCTACCGTACCGATCTCATCCCTTATTAACAGCGCTACACCACCTCCTTTTCGTCTGTCCTTCTTAAATGTTGAGTACCCTGGAACATTCAGTTCCCAGCTTTGCTTACCCTGCAACCATGTCTCTGTAATGGTAATTACATCATACCCATTTACTTCTTAGTGCCATTAATTCATCCACCTTGTTGCGAATGCTACGTGCATTTAGATAACGTGCCTTCAACTTTGCCTGTTTAATATTTTTCTGCACTTTGACCCTCTTTACTGTTGGCCTTTGTTTCTGCTCCCTACTAGTTTTGCTGACTACTTTTCTAACTTGCACTTCCAGCTTTGTTTCTCTCCCTTCTGGGCCCACACTTAGGTTCCCAGCCCCCTGACAAACTAGTTTAAATCCTTCCCAATAGCACTATCAAACCTCCCTGCATGGATATTGGTCCCGGTTCTGCCGAGGTGTAATCCGTCCAGCTTGTACAGGTTTCAACTTGTACAGGTCCCACCTTCCCCAGAATCGGTCCCAATGCCTCAGGAATTTAAATCCCTCCCTCCTACATCATCTCTCCAGCCATGCATTCATCTGGACTATTCTATTTCTAGTCTCGCTAGCACTTGGCACTGGGAGTAATCCTGAGATTACTACCTTTTGAGGACCTGCTTTTTAATTTATTTCCTAGCTCCCTATATTCTGCTTGCAGGACCTCGTCCCTCTTTCTACCTGTCGTTGGTACCGATATAGACCACGACCTCTGGCTGTTCACCCTCCCCCTTCAGAATGTCTTGCAGCCGCTCAGTGACATCCTTGACCCTGGCACCAGGGAGGCAACATACCATCCTGGAGTCATGTCGTGGCCACAGAAATGTCTATCTGTTCCCCTTACGATAGAATCCCCTATCACTATTGCTCTCCCAGTCTTTTTCCTCCCCTCCTGTGCAGCTGAGCCACTCGTAGTGCCACGGACTTGGCTCTTGCTGCATTCCCCTGAGAAACCATCTCCCCCAGCAGTATCCAAAGCGGAAAATCTGTTGGAGAGGGAGATGGACCCAGGGGACTCCTGCACTACCTTCCTAGTTCTTTTACTCTGTCTGGCGGTCACCCATTCCCTTTCTGCCTGTGCACTCTTTACCTGCGGTGTGACCACCTCGTTAGACGTGCTATCCACGTAGATCTCAGCCTTGCGGATGCTCCACAGTGACTCCAGCCGCAGCTCCAGATCCGAAACCCGGATTTCAAGTAGCTGCAGCTGGAGACACGTCCTGGACACCGAAAGTGTCCCTGACTTCCCACATAGCACAGGAGGAGCACGCCACGCTGCTGAGCTGCCCTGCCATGTCCTACCCTTAATTTACTCCCTTTTACTTCCTCTAAATTAAAGAATATTAAATACACTAGGGACCTTACTTCACCTTACACACTGCTTACTCTAAACTAGAGACCTTACTTTTACTTTAACAACTGGACTGTGGTAAGTAGGACCTGGAGAGTATTTCTAATCAGCTCCTTCCCTGGTTGTGACGTCACTTTAGCAGTTTTGCAGTTGTTGTTGTTTGACTGCTCCCGCTCTCGGACTCTTTCCTTGGTGTAAAGAGTATTTCCCTTACAGGGAGTGCAAGTTGGGATACATTCTCTTGCCCATCTCCTAGTGACCAGCTCAGGGATGGCATTGACTGAAGCCTGACAGCAGGTTATCTGTCTCTTCCTTCTGACAGCCTTGGAGCTGTTGTTCCACAGTGTGGGCCTCTCCTTGACCCTGACATTGTTTGCTGATGACCTAGTCTAATAGAGCTGTTGGGTATTGGTTGTGTAACATAAGAACATCAGAAATAGGAGCAGGAGTAGGCCATTTGGCCCCTCGAGCCTGCTCCGCCATTCATTAAGATCATGACTGATCTTCTACCTCATCTCCACTTTCCTGCACCATCCCCATATCCCTTGATTCCCTTAATATTCAAAACTCTATCAATCTCGGTCTTGAATATACTCAACGACTGAGCCTCCACAGCCCTCTGGGGTAGAGAATTCCAAAGATTCACCACCCTCTCAGTCCTAAATGGCCGACCCCTGGTTCTAGACTCCCCAGCCAGGGGAAAACATCCTCCCTGCATCTACCCTGTCAGGCCCTGTAAGAATTTTGTATGTTTCAATGAGATCACCTCTCATTCTTCTGAACTCTAGAGAATATAGGCCTAGTCTACTCAATCTCTCCTCATAGGACAATCCCCCCATCTCAGGAATCAGTCTGGTGAACCTTTGTTGCACTCCCTCTATGGCAAGTATATCCTTCCTTAGGTAAGGAGACCAAAACTGTACACAATACTCCAGGTGTGGTCGCACCAGAGCCCTATATAATTGCATCTATCAAGACTAACATCAATTTCATCTCTCTTCAAATATGGCAAAGTCTATATTGGTGAGTGTGGCTGGCTCCAATGGAAGCATCTTGCTGAAGTAGATGTGATTCAAACAATGAGGCTGTGAAATGGCCAGCTCTCGAAGCGCACATAGTTCAAGAGCATCACAAGCCGAGCTTTGACACAACCAGGTTTAATCCTTCCTTATCGATTTGAATTGTAGTGGAAGCGAACTCTGGAATTTTATTTTGGAGACAGCTTAATTATTCCGAAGATGAACTTCTCCATCTGGCACAATAGCAAAATACTGCGAATGCTGGAAATCTGAAATAACAACAGAAAATGCTGGAAATACTCAGCAGGCCAGGCAGCATCCGTGGAGAGAGAAACAGAGTTAACGTTTCAGGTCGGAGACACTTCTTCAGAACTGGTAAAAGTTGGAGATGTAACAGATTTTACGCAGGCGCAGAGGCAGGGAGGGGTGGGGGGGAAGGGGAGGAAGGAACTAAAGGGGTAGTCTGTGCTAGAATGCAAGGCAGGAGTGGTTAAATGTTGCAAATGGGGATGGCAACTTTGTAATTGGAGTGACCTAGGTTTTAAGGGGCTTTGGTTGACTTGGTGATTGCAGACTGCACATAGTGAGAGTTACATAGGCAATGACTCGGGTTTTTTTGTTAACCTATAAACGGTTGCACCTTTTTGCTATTTTAGCAGCCTTCCGTTTGCTGCTATTTGATGGTTCACCTTTAGTTTTTCTGCATTTCTGAATAGGATGAAACATTGAGTTTTATCTTTATCATTTTAACCAGCAATGTACAAACTGTTCTGATCTCAGTCTCTGCAGAGAAACCTTTTTAGAATTTTTTTTTTTATATATGATTCTCAAACCAGTATGTCCTGGGAAGTGGAAGTAGAATTGGCAGTGATGGTGCATTCCTGCTGTGACAGGAAATCAAAAGGTACGTAGATGGGAAATGATCAAAATCCTCAGTTTTCGGAGCTGTGGCAGCCTTGGTTTTGTTCCCAGTTTACGTTACTTCTGATGGACCCATGATTGGGAGGAACACATGATTCCACTTAGTGAGTGATTACCTCAAGTGACTTGTATGAACAGGAAATGTTATGTCCACACACATTTTGTTTTTATTAATAGATTACCTATTAATAGATTACCATAGCTTTGTGTTATATGGTTTATATTTATGTGTAGTTGGTTATTTCTGAAAGCATTTAATAAATAAATTATGAAACTATAATATGTGTTAACCCAGTCAATGATCATCTTTTTAAACAATCCCCACCCCCATACTGCGCTCTACTGCTTAGTTATTTAAGCATTGCATTTTTTAATATTATTGGTGATTAATTTATTGGGCTCTACCAGTTAGCTTGATTTCCCACAGAATTCATCAACTGCTGTACAGAATCATAGAATGTTGCAGCACAGAAACAGGCTATTCTCTCCGTTAAGTCTGTGTCTGTTATTTTACCCACGTGAGGCTCCGAGCCTAATCCCCCCTCTCTTGCTTGCTCCCCGTGTCCTTTTAATCTTTTTTTCTTCCCAAGTAACTATCCAATTCCCAAAGAATTCTCGTACTCTGCTTGAACATTTTTGGCAGAGAATTTCACATTCTAATCACACTTTTGTATACAATTTTTTTCTAGCCTTTAATTTGTGCCCTCTCGTTACTGTATTGCCAACCAATGAAAAAAATCTATAACTACTTTACCATCTGGGCTTGGAGAGTTAAATTATGAGGACATGTTGCATAGACGAGGCTTGTATTCCCTTGAGTATAGAAGATTGAGGGGTGATCCGATCGAGGTGTTTAAAATGTTAAGAGGAATTGATGGGGTAGATATGGAAAAACTATTTCCTTTGGTGGCCGAATCGAGAACAAGGGGCCTTAACCTTAAAATTTAGAGTCAGGCCTGTTTAGGAGTGAAATCAAAGCACTTTTTCACACACAACGTAGTAGAAATCTGGAGCTCTCTTCCCCCAAAAGGCTGCGGATGCTGGGACAATTCGAGCTGTCAAAACTGAGAGGGAATTTTGTTAGATAAGAGTGTTAAGGGATATACAGCTAAGGCGGGCAAATATAGGTTGAGATACAGATCGGCCATGATCTAATTGAATGGCGGAACAGGCTCGAGTGGCTGAATGGCCCACTCCTGTTCGTATGTTCCTTCCTAATATGGTTCACTGGGACATATTACCTCTGCCACTATTGGGGAGAGTCAATATAATATAAACCGGCTTTCTTCCCAGGTTCCTGTATTCATTCCAAATGCTTCCATTTACCATAACCGAAGATTTAGACTGAGGGGGGGGGGGGGGGGGGAAAGGACGAAATATTTGCATCTCCTTCACTAGAAAGATAATTTATCCACTGTCACACGTGATCATGTCACAATACAGCGACTTGGTACCACAGAACATGCGACAGTCTTGTGTGGTATATGGCCCGAGAATAAAATACTTTTTTTGTTGCTTCAGTCCTTTTTAAACTTGTTAAATTTGCCACTGTGAGGTATAAGCAACCCATTACAAGAAGATTCTGGTTTTAGAAAGGTAATTCACTGATTTATGCACCAGGTGTTACTTGGGGTTTTGTTGCGCTGTCTCCCACCATATATGCTCCATTTTATATTTATCTCTGCAACGTGATTTCTTGATGATGTGTATATAGCTTTGAAGTATAAATGAGTAATGACGACGGAAGTAAAAATGACTGGTTACTTTTGTGTGAATTATAAAATGATATACCATATATAAAGTTAAATTGGAAGTGATTATCGGAGAACTACTGTCTTGTATTTAGTGCATTTTTTTTTGAGCATCTCCTTCACCTCTGGCCAGATGCCTGACCGCGGGTCATCTGTTAACCTCCAACCATGCAGCTAGTAGTGTGGGCATTGAAGGCTTGTTTTGGGAGTTCTCATCCAATGTCTACACATGGAACCTTTTCAGCAGACAACACGGGATGATCGGTAGCAGGGACCTTAACTGTCCCTACTCTCCCTATTTTTTTCGCCTCCGTTCTTCCTTTCCCCCGCCCCCCCCCCCCCCCCCCTCTTTTCCCTACCACAAGAGCCAATTGTAGCACCCCACAAATTTTCCCCTGGCTGAGATCAGCTAACTCAGCAAAGATTGGAAACCTCTGTTCTGTGAGAACGTGGGGAAGTTCACTTGGCCATCAAATTACTGACAGAGACTTAATAGTTTTTGTGACAATATTGCCACTGTATTGATATTTTTACGCATTTTAACACATGCACCCCTGGCTGGCGATGTTCCCAAAGCTGTCATCTAATCAAGGGGTTTTGCTAGCTTTGTGAATGAGAGGAAAAACTAGTGAATCCTGTCCACACCATCTGATTATCCTTGGATTAGATTGAAGCCGTGAATTTGTGCCAGGGTGGCTTCGGTTGGGTTGAAGATCTCCACCTGACGATCGGTGCTTTGAGTTGTTGATGTGCGATTGTCATTGCTGCAACTCAATGAAAACAATTTGCAGTTGATTTACCAGAAAAATTCTACATAATGTTGTACCGGCCAAATGCTGTCAAACCTTCGTTCGCTAAAAAAGATTCTGTTGATGGCTTAGTTAATAAAGGCAGTGCTGAGGCATGCGAGATCAGGAAGGGTTCAGGTACAAACCTTCATCTATATACTGAATTAAGCAGTTCCAAAGGCTCGGCAATTGGATTCCACATTCCTTTCCTAAGCTAAGGAGAGGGAATTCGGCCAGAGTTCCTGCTCCTGATGGCTCCAGCCCATTTTCCACTAGACTCGCTGTCTAGACTCAAGTGAGGAATGGACACGTGGGAGAAGTATCGGAAGGTGCCAGGCACTTGCAGGAGCATACCCCAGCATGAGTTTGCACCTGCAGATGCAGGGAAAGGGCGAACTAAACAAAATTGGGTTTGCTTTTCAAAGATAAATCATATTTAAGTGGCTACAACTGAGTAAGTAAATTAGAGAATCTCGATCTACTAGTATAGTACTGCCATAAGCATCTAGTTGACCTGTGAGTAACTGCATTCTATAGGCTAGCTGATGGGACATGTAGTGAATTTGATACAAACTCTGCAGTAAAGCTTGTTGTGAATCTGGTTTTAGGTTTTTGGATGCCATGTAACTGGAGAGCACGCTCAGTTTTCTATCACTGTGACCCAGGACTCGCCTGTTGCCATGGGACTGGAATCCTTTAATGTCCAAGTGTCTCCACTTCATATTCAGGTACAACTTGGAAAGAATTATGGACAACTCTTTTATAAGGAGGCTATTAAACATTGAAATAGGGGCCAACACACACTTTTTTTAAATAGCAGTTTTCAATGATGCAACCTCTTTTAAATACAAAGAATATTTTTGTGTATTTGCATTTGGCTCACTGTGAGGCTCTGTGTCTCTGTCTCCATCCCGTTTCCCTGCTCCCCTCCTTTCTCCACCCCCCCCCCCCCCACCACCACCACCAAGTTGTGTGCGGTTTTCCACAAAACAGCACTGATGTGCTGGAAATGATTGATGAAACAGATTTTTGTTTAGCTTATGGATTTTTTTTTTTCTCTAATTTCCATCAAGACTCTGAATGCTTGAATCATGCTTCTCTTTGATCTATCTTCTAATGGGAACCGAATCTAATTGGCTGGCATGAGAGGCTCATTGAGTAATGGGAGCTTAACTCCAGACACACAGCAATGTGGTTGACTCTTAAACTGCCCTCTGAAATGGCTTAGCATGCCACTCCGTTGTATTCAAGAAGGCGGCTCACCACCACCACCTCCTCAAGGGCAATTGGGATTGGGCAATAAATGCTGGCCTTGCTGGCGACGTCCACATCCTGTGAATGAATAATTGGAAAAAAAATTCTGGTAGCCAGATTATACTCTACTGAAATTTCGAGCAGCACAAGCCTGGGTTTCTGCCAGAAGCACTGAGAAAGCTGGCATGCACAGCTGGTGTAACCTGACCTGCCAGTCTGACCTGAGGAGTGACCGTGTGCAGACACACAAAGGTCTGCTGTATTAACGCACATCATGACCTGTGTTGGGTTACAGAATCCCATTGCTCTTAGTGTTACAGTGGAGCCAATGCCAGATTACTGCTCCAGACCCGTGGAGGCAGCACACGACAGGCAGGTTCGATTTTTGGCTCATTTACACTGGGTTTTGCACCACTTGAATTATAAACGCAATGTGAAAATCCCATAATGAGGGTATTGGGCATTTTGCTTGCAATACTCTCTCTGGCTCATTCCACTCCAATTCTGGAGTGTCTAAATTGCTGCTACTTTCTGATCGATTTACAGCTTTGTTCATGATCCCATGGGTTCTTGATTTTTAGCTGTTCCTCTCCTGTGGAATGCCTCTCTACCAGATACTCTAGATTCATAAAATCAACTTCATCGCCCTAATCCACTATCTCCATTCTGTCCTCCTGAGGATCCCAGTGCATTCGTAAGCTAATGCAGTCTTTCCACTGACACAGATTGGTTGTGATTTATTGCCTTTGCTCTTGCTAGATGCTTCTGAATTACTTGATTATATATTCCAGTTCTTTATTTACCATTGATGTTGAGCTAACTGGCGTTTGAGTCCCAGGGTTATACCTCTAAATGAAGGATTGGAATTGAATAAATCTGAGCTCATCCCACGCCCGAAGAGCTTGCTAAAATTTCCACGACTGGGCATCGGTAATTCTGGTAGTTCAAGCGATCTGAAATGTTCCGAGCAGAGTTCCATTTCTCAGGCAAGGACGCAGCGTGATGGGCTTTAAAGGCCACTTTAGTTCACTTCAAAAAGGACAGCCAAGAGCGGGCCTGTTTTTCTTCACAATACTAATGGAAATTGCAGGGCTAAGTAGGTTTTTTTTTGACGGCAAATTATTAATTACAGACAAAAGTTGGCAGACTGGACTTTCGTTCGGCAAAATTCCCCCACCCCCCCGGCCTAAATTGTGATCTTCGATCAATAACTAGGAATTTTCACTGTGTTTTACCATTTTTGAGGACAGTGAGAAATCTGCTTTGAAGTATTTCCTGTGGTTATTCACCTCCCTCAATGTTTAAGCTAGGTAGAGCCCACGAGCTGTACGTGCAGCTTGTCCTTGCTCTGTTGGAAGGATGGGACCAATGGCCCTTTTTTTTTGCTCCATAATTGTATTGTGTGATCTTCCAGAGGTTCAGGTTGAGCAATTAAAAATTCAGTTGTAACTTGGCGCTACTAGAGCAGGAGCAAGCATGGTGCACTTTGCATTTACAGAGAAATTTTTTTGAGGGGGAGACTGGAAGAAAGCGAGCCTTCTGTGTTGCTGTGATGAGGTTTTGAATTTTGACCTGGTGTGAGATGTCCAGGAGGTAATTTATTCATATTTTGCTTTGGCTTTACACCAGTTGCAGTATAACTACAATCGATGTTACTGTAAATTTTAATGTTAAAAGACTAAGTTGTATTTATGTAACACCTTTTTGAAGGTAGGGTTAAAAAAACCAAAGTGCTTCACAGAGGCATAAGAAAGAAAAAAAGTATTGGATGGGATGATCAAAAGCTTGATCAAAGAGATGGGATTTAGAGATGAGCATAGGGGCTAGGCAGCTGGAGGCATGGGTACCAATGAGTTGGTGTGGGGATGGGGTGGGGAGCGTAGGGGGGGGTTCTGTGATGATCATGTTGGTGTGGGAAGAGAAGCCGTTGATGGTGATGGTTTAGCTATGATTGGGTGCAAAAGATTGGAACCAGCGAGGCCAGTCCTTCTAAGTCAAGACAAAAGAGGCGAAGCATTGAAGGAGGATAATGTGATTGATCACGTCAAAGGTTGTAGAGAGGACGAACAGGGGCCGGTGAACCACAGTGACAGAGAATGTAATTCATGACTTTGATTAGGGCCATGTAAGTGACATCTGGGCACTGCAAAGCTCACTGTATAACTTGGGCCTACCAGTCCCACATCATTCTAAGTATGTCAGACTGCTACATGTAGTATAACTGAGCCCTAAATTGAATGTGTTGGGGGGGGGGGGTGGTGGGAAGAAACATTCTTCTTTTAGTAACTTCGCCTGTTTCCACAGCTGGAGATTCACATTCAAGAAGTTGATGTTGTCCAAGTCACGTGGAGTCTTGTGGACTCTCAAAACGTAAATTTGAAAGTGACTCCAAGAGTAAGAAAGGAGGTGAGTGACTGACTAGTTTTTTCGGGTGTTACTTTAGTTGTCTCATTACTTTCCAGCCTTGGCATCCTGAATATAGAAGCTAGAAAGCCGATATCCATTGCACGCTTCGATTTGGCAAAACTGACCCCTGACCCCTGACCCTGTCTAAAGCCAAGCATTTTCCAGCTGAAGAAACTGGATAGTGGCCATGAATGGGAATCCGACTTAACCTTTTGGACCCCGCCCACCAATGCCATGGGCAGTGAAGCCATTTGCTGCACCCCTGACCAGCTGAAATCTGCTAACTCTGCACAGCTTAGAAGTCAAACTTGGGGCCATTTGATCTGTTAGACTTGGTTTCACACAGGGTAATGCACTTAGCCACGTTTTTATTAAATATTGCTTATTCTCATCTGTGTTTAATGTGTGAAGTGCTAGGAGGCTGCGATGTGTATTGATCTGTATGAAAAACAAACTCAAATACAGTGTTCTATCCTGATTGCAGTTAAGGCTGCGCTAATGATTTCTGAAAGGGAACTGGCTAACTTGTACAAGCCATTCGGCCCAACCAGTCCATGCCGGTGTTTATGCTCCACTCGAGCCTCCTCCTGTCTTTCCTCATCTAACTCTGTCAGCATAACCCTCTATTCCCTTCTCCCTCATATGTTTATCTAGCCTCCCTTTAAATGCATCTATACTATTCACCTCAACCACTCCCTGTGGTAGCGAGTTCCACATTCTCACCACTCTTTGGGTAAAGAAGTTTCTTCTGAATTCCTATTGGATTTCTTGGCGACTATCTTGTATTGATGGCCTCTGGTTTTGCTCTTCCCCACAAGTGGAAATATTCTCTCTGTATCCACTCTATCAAAACCTTTCATAATTTTTAAAGACCTCTATTAGGTCACCCCTCAGCCTTCTCTTTTCTAGAGAAAATATAGATAGATGGTAAATTGTGCAATTTAATTCCCTAACTTCTACAAGTTATCCCATTACAGAACAACTTTCAATGATGTTTTGTTCGCAATCGCCTTTAACTGGGTAACTTTTTAAAGGTATAGTGATGGCCGTACTTTTCTACAAATATATTCCCCATTTCCACACTTCAGTCAGTTGGGTGAAACTGAATGGGATCCTGATCTCTCCGCATTTACTCGGGCTAGGATCTACTAAAACTTGCCGATTGAAGGGAAGTGACTGGACTTGCCTCTGAGCTTATGCCTTTTGAATCGACCACTTTTAACCATATTTTGAAGCCTATTCTCACTAGTTTCTTATCTAAATTAGGCGGATGAAGGGGATACAGACCTGGAGACTATCTATACGCTGTTACAGGACATGTTAACTTCTGCCCGTCCCATGGTCTTGCTGAGTATGAAGGCTGCACCTTTGAAGGAAAACCATGTGAGTATGGGGGTTTTCAGCCTACATTGTCTTAATTTCTAAAGTGAATATCCCCCACTGTGAGGTCCTCACTTTTCACTGTTCCGCCTAACACATTGGAATTATGAATCCCCACGATTCATATTTGCCTATAACTCTACGAATGTTCATTGTGTAGAATGGGTGTAGAATTGTGCCTTGTATACACTGTTAGACGATATCCATGCAATACAAGTTTCTTTATGCACGTCCAGCCCATAGTTATTGACACTCTTTACCTATATGTAGCTGATGAAACACCAAGAGAAACTGATTGAAATATACACATTCAGCAAATCAAAAAGGCTTTATAACTAGAGGGCTAGAATATAAAGGAGAGGAAGTTTTGCTGCAGATTACATCTGGAGTACTGTGTACAGTTCTGGGCACCACATCTTAGAAAGGATATAATGGCCTTGGAAGGAGTGCGGCGAAGATTCACCAGAATGTTACCAGGGCTTCAAGGGGTAGATTACGAGGAGAGATCACATAAACTAGGCTTGTATTCCCTGGAATATAGAAGGTTAAGGGGTGATTTAATTGAGGTTTTTAGGATATTGATAGGATAGATTTTTTTTCCCACTGGTGGGCGAGTCCAGGACAAGGGGACATAACCTTAAAATCAGAGCCGGGCCATTTAGGAGAGGTTAGGGAACACTTCTTCACGCAAAGGGTGGTAGAATTTTTGGAACTCACTCCCACAAAATGCAATAGATGTGGTTTTTTTTTTGTTATACTCGTTCTCTGGATGTGGGTGTCGCTGACAAGGTCAGCATTTATTGCCCATCCCTAACTGCCCCTGAGAAGGTGGTGGTGAGCTGCCTTCTTGAACCGCTGCAGTCCATGTATTCTTAGTATACTTCTTTGTAGCGGTTTCGTTACAACTGAGTGGCTTGCTAGGGCAGTTAAGAGTCAACCACATTGCTGTGGGTCTGGAGTCACATATCGGCCAGACTGGGTAAGGATGGCAGATTTCCTTCCCTAAAGGACATTCGTGAGCCAGATGGGTTTTAAACGACAATCCAGTAGCTTTTTTTAAATTCCAGATTTATTTAATTAGCTGAATTTAAATTCCCCAGCTGCTGTGGTGGGATTTAAACTCATATCTCCAGATCATTAGACCAGACTCTGGATTACTAGTCCATAACCACTATGCTACCGAACCCTTGAAGCTCAATTAATAATTTTTAAATATGAGATTGATAGATTTTTGCTAGACAAGGGTAATGGAGTTAGGATACAGTCCAGTCATGATCTCATTGAATGGTGGAACAGGCTCGAGTCGCGGAATGACCTACTCCTGTTCCTATGTAGAGAGAGAACCCTTCTTCAGAACTGAAAGGTAAACAAATATTTTAATAAAATGAAGGAGAGGGGTGGAAGAACAGTAGAGAAGGCAAAAAATATTCTCCAAACACAGATGGGTTTTGTGAAGTCTCTTACTTGTTTTTAATAAAAAGGGTAGGTGGAGAGGCAGAGGGGATTAGGGAGGGAATTCCATAGAGTAAGACCAGGTGGGTGAAGGCCCTGTCACCAATATTGGGGGTGGGATGGGAGGGAGAAGTGGAAGAAGAGATCTGCACAAGTAGGACAGTTGGGAACAGCCAACAGGGAAATGTAGGACTGGAGATGGTTGCAGGGATAAAATGAGATGAGGCCATGGAGGGATTTAAATTTCACGAATTATTGGATTAGAAAGATTAACTGTAATCATCTGGCAGTGTTCTCTGACTATATATGCTGTGCCTATATGCATCTCTTCACTTCACCTGACGAAGGAGCAGCGCTCCGAAAGCTTGTGATTTCAAATAAAGCTGGTGGACTATAACCTGGTGTTGTGCGACTTCTCACATTTAATTCTACATGTATCTGGTTTACACCATGACTACTCAATTGCCTTCAAGATAAACCACCAGGTTATGGGGACTACTGGATATCAATGGGCGGTTTTATTATTTGGTAAACCAATAAGTACTTGTATGTTAAACTTAACCATTAATCTCAGTATATAATCAGCTGGATTTCTGGTGCAATGTACCTGCTCAGAGACTGATTCATTCTTACCTTGTGTAATTTTTACCACCCCCCCACCCCCCACTCCCTTTTTAGAATTTGCCAATCTCTCAAAATTTACCAAGTATAGAGTTGTCCTCTCAGCTCTTCTCGCCTCCCAAACCACCAAGAGCTCACGAGCGAAAACTTCTTGTGAAGATCATTAAAGTAGACGATCTTGATGCTCCTGACCTTGCAGGTAAGCACACCCAACCACGTGTCATTTGAGTACAGTAGGGTCCTACCAGACGGAATACTGTGTGGAACACACGCCTGTTGTTACGCTTTACTGAAATGCTGATGATAAAATGCAGCAACTGTGTGGCTGTGTGAAAATTTCCAAGTTGTGCATTGCTGAAGCCCTATTGACCACAGTGAATTAGGATGTTGGGCTGTTTCAATGCCATTTGTTGCTTGCATTTGAGTATTAGGACCTTAAGGATATTAATCTTGCTTAAAATTGTAGAAGTTTTCTTAAAATAAAATGTTGGATTAATAACTAAAGTTATATAAAATTCTGATCTTGTGGAATTAACTCTAAGCAGCAATTTATTCAATTGTTTCTGTTTTACACTCACTGAAGATAGTTAGATTTCATGTGCTGGCCAATATTTATCCCTCAATCAGTATCACTAAATTATCTGGCCATTATCACACTGCTGTTTGTGGGAGCTTGCTGTGTGTAAATTGGCTGCTGCGTTTCCTACATTACAACAGCGACTACACTTCAAAAAGTACTTCATTGGCTGTAAAGCACTTTGGGGCGTTGGTGGTCGTGAAAGGCGCTATATAAATGTAAGTCTTTTCTAATGTTCTGAATGTATTTGGTATTGTCACAGAGAGTATCCGTCCATACTGTGTTGTAGAGTTGGACAATCCAGGGCAGAAAGTCTCCAGCTCGGTGATGAACAGCATTTCCAACCCCTTGTGGGACCAGCAGTTTGTGTTGTGAGTATTGCGTGTTTTGATTTTTTTTTTTAAGCAGACACTCATTTCTCGCTGTCTTGCTCTTCTTCTTGCCGTTGTATTGCTCCTGAGGTTTGCTGAGTTGAAAAGTAGTCTTGTGCGAGGCGTTTTTAAATTTGTAATATCCCCCCTCAAAAAAAAAACCCACCACATGAAGCTTCGATGTATTTTTTTTTATACGTATATCTGCAGTCTGCCTGGTCTTGGTGTCTCTCTGGACATTTGACCTGTTCTCAGATTGCCAGTAATGTTCTATATGGGAACAATCAAACATGGCTTTTATTTTACTTTCTTGCCATTGTTTTCTGGTTACAATGCTTTGTCATATCGCATACATTTATACTGTACAGTATACAAAGTTCAATGTGTGTGGTACTGTGATGAGTGAGTTTTGCAGTGACTTGGCTAGTGGGTGACCTTGGGGACTGACTCTGGTGAGTGATGGCAGTCCTATGGTGGGAGTGCTGCTCTTGTCCATAACTTTGATTATGTTTAGGTGAGGTATGTTCCTTTCCTCCACCCCCAACCCCTTCTCCACCTGTAAGAAGGTGCCTCTGCTCTGGTTTGAACGGGGCAAAGTAAAGATTAGCTCTATGTTTGCGCCCCACTCCTGTGGTTCTGAGAATTTAGTGCCCTGAATCTCCTTCCTTGCCTTGATCTAGCTTTAATTCATGTTCTATTAGGTGACTAACTAACAAAGAAGCAAAATGTGATGGTAATGTACTGTGGGGTGTTTGGCATCATACAGGAAACGCCACATTATAATACGCTTCGTTAGGATTTTAAACAGGTTACCTCCTTGAACTTTAGTATTCCGGAAAATTAAAGTAAATCTGAACTTGTGTTCGTGATTTATTTGAACATTGCAATTTTTAAAAATCACTTGTTTAATTGTCTTGCATTTCTGTCAGTCTTCCTCCTGTTGCTGTCCCTGGGGAGGATTATTGCGTGTGTTTTAAATGTGTATAAAATTGACCTATTTTTGAAGGGTTGGGGTGAGGGGGAGGAATCCTGATGCAGAAACACAAAATCTCATTGGGAGAAATTTTAACCCCGAAAATCTGGTGGGTTTAGGTCGGGTGGCATGTTTTTATAAAAAAAAAAATGAAACCCGCCCACTTCTGGTTTTGACGGGGGGGGCAACCAACCCACTCGCAAGTTGGTTGGTCATTTAAATATTATAATGAGGCTGCGTGCCTCAGAATTAACCACCATTTTAAATTTAACCCTGTCTGGCTGGGTTTCCCGGGCCTCTGGTAACCTGTCTGCTAAAGGGAGGCGAGGACCGATCTCCTCCACCACCAACCCTTCTGATCTCCCCAAGGCCTCCGATCCTTTCTTCCTCCTCTCCGCTCCCTGGCTGCAGCCTGCTGCCCCTCAATCTGGCTGGCCGCGGCTGGGAAACAGACGCAAAATTCGGCAGGAGCTCAAAACAGCCCCCCGCCTCTGCTGATATCCAGCCCATTGACTTTGAATTACAGCTCTTTGGAAGGTACACTACAACAACTTGTATTTATATAACGGCTTTCGTAGTAGTAAATCGTCCCAAGGCGCTTCACAGAAGTGTAAACCGACAAAAATTGAAACGGAACAAAAGAATGAGACATTAGGACAGGTAACCAAATGCTGTGTCAAAGAGGTAGGTTTCACAGTCTTGAAGGAGGTGGAGAGGCAGAGAAGTTTGGGGAGGAAATTCCAGAGCTTGGGGCTTAGACGGGCGAAGGAAGTGGGGGTATGCACAAAAGGCCAGAGTTGGAGAAACGTAGAGTGCTCAGAGTTTTCAGACTAGCGGAGGTGTGTGTGTCTAATCCGAGGTTAGAAGGGAATTTTAAATTGCGCTGCACAGTGCATCAGAAGCCTGGCATCGGCAGCTAATTTTATCCCTTTTTTTCCCCCCACCCCCCCCCAACAGCGAGTTGAGCGCCAAGTCGAAGAAACTTCACATGCAGGTTCTGGAGGATGGAAGACCCTCAGAGAGTGCGTAGCTGACAACATCGTTAGGGTTGTGCCAACCAATTATTTCTGTAATTGAACATTCATCATCACGTGAGATTAAGTGCTCTGATACATGAAACCATTTAAATTGTACTATTTCCAAGTTAAGTTTGTTGCATGATATGCTACAGAGTGAACCTCCAGTTCAGGTTTTTGTTGTTGAAAAAATTCAGTTCATTTCCATAGCAACAGGAGTGGGCCATTCAGCCCCTTGAGCCTGCTCTGGTTGATCTGTACCTCAACTCCATTTACCTGCCTTTTCTCTATCACTTGATGCCCTCACCTAACGAAAATATATCTGTCTTGAAAATTTCTATTGTATTGACCCAGCCCATAGCTTTCTGGGGGAGGAAGAGTTTCAGATTTCCTCTACCCCTTGTGCATTTTAAAAAAAAAAAATGTGCTTCCTGATTTTTACCCCTAAATAGCCTAGCTCTAATTTTAAGATTACGTCCCCTTGTTCTGGATTCCCCCACCAAAAGAAATAGTTTCTCTGCTGTCTTTCCTATTGAATCTCTTACCATTTTAAAGACCTCGGTTAGATCACCCCATAACCTTTTAAAATGGAATGCAAGCCAAGTCGATGCAGCCTGCCCTCATAACTTAACACTTTAAGCCTTGGTATCATTCTAGTGCGTCTGCACTGTACCCCCACTGCAAGGAAAATGTATGCATCCTGAGGTATGGTACCCAACACTGATCGTAGTACTCCAGATAGAGTCTGACCAAGGCTCTGTACAGCTGAAGCATCACTTCCTCCCCTTTGCATTCCAACCTCCTTGGGATAAAGGCCAACACCCCATTAGCCTTTTTGATTACTTTTTGTACCTGCACTAGTTTTTAGTGATTTGCGTGCATGGACACCCAAATCCCTTTGCTCCTCCGCAGTTCCTAGTCTCTCGCCATTAAGAAAATATTCTGATTTGTCTCTTGCGCTTCTCCACATTGAGTGCCATCTGCCACAGTTTTGCCCACTCACTTAATCGGTCTATGTCCCTTTGTAACTTCCTGATCCCATCTTCACAACTTACTGTGCCTCCTAACTTGGTGTCATCTGCAAACCTGGATGTCTGAAATAGCAATATCTAGCTTGATATAATAAAAAGTGAAATTGCTGGAAATGCATAGCAGGTCAGTTAGCAGAGGTTTATGGGTGGAAATGTTATTAGTTCTAATGAGTGGTCCCACCTGAAAGGTTGGCTTATTGCTCTCCGATTGTGACTGATTCACTGTGTATATTTTGAGGGTTTTTTTTCATTTTGATCATATTACTTTCTACTGTAGATACAGTCCTCGGTGAGGTGACAGTGCCTATAGATCTGTTCAAGAAACAGCCCAGTGGAAGACAAAGCTTCCGTCTGGCAAACACACAGAATGGGAATAGTTCGGGATCCATCACAGCCGAGGTAATAATCAGCACAAACTTTGTGTTCAAGCCTGAGTTCTGCATTTGTCGGTGGTGGTGGGTGGGGTGACTGTGTTATCTTCAAAATGGAATTTAATGCCCTTTATTCAGATTGACCCGCACTATTTTACTGACTTGGATTGTGACTCGATCAAATAAAAATTGGTTAGAGCTTAATAAAAATTGGGTGGTAGGAAATGGCCAATCTGAAGCAAAATCAATTTATTTCAAACAGAACTATGATCTGATTATACCTACAAATACTCATTGGGTTATGTTTGAAAGTGACTAGCTGCCCTCTGAAAAATAAAATATCTTTGTACTTAACGTGAGGGATGTTGATGCTGGGAATGGGATATTTTTCATTTGGATACCTACAGTTGGTAATCACTCCCAGGTTTAGATTGTCCTGGTTAGAGGCTAGAGGTAAGTTCCATCTTCTCTGCCTTGACCTCAAAAGAGCGGCTCCTAACTGCACCAGTGCCGACATTTCCCCTTCCAATCATCCTCTCGCCCTCTTGAGCATTCATCACTTTTTTGGTTTTATTTGTATCTGCTGGATTTTTAATCTGAGCTCCAGCCCGCTATAACGTGGGGTCCTACTGCATGCCGAGTTCCGATTCCCACATGTGGTTTCAAAAGGTGGGGGGGAAAAAGACTTGATCCAGGCTGCTGGTGCTTGGCTGCAGACCATTATTTGCAAGGGACAGAGAGCTGAAGGAAAGAAAATATTTCTAACTTGTCAAAAAGTAGTTTAGAAAGAAAGACTTGCATTTATATAGCGCCTTTCACGACCACCGGACGTCCCAAAGCACTTTACAGCCAAAGAAGTCCTTTTTTGCAGTGTAGTCGCTGTTGTAATGTAGGATTTGCGCACAGCAAGCTCCCACAAACAGCAATGTGATAATGATCAGATAATCTGTTTTAGTGATGTTGATTGAGGGGATAAATATTGAACATAAATATTAGTGCTGATGGGGAAACTGGCAGGGAAGGAATTACTGAGAACAAAGTGAACCGTAGTATGGAAAGAATGAGCAGAGCATCATCGTCCTGCCCTCTAGTAATACCCTGCAATCTGCCAATTAGGATGTGTGTGAGTTGGGTGTTCCATTCCAATTTTTCTCCCTGTAATGAAGCACTTCACCTCTACAACACATTCCTCATTCTCTCTGTTACAGTCAAGGCATGTTGCATCTTTTCCAGATCTTCGCAACTGGGATATCCCTTGCCTCCCTCAATCTTTACTGCAACAACTTGTATTTATATAGCGCCTTTAACGTAGTAAAATGTCCCAAGGCGCTTCACAGGAGTGTTATAAGACAAGAAATTTGACACCGAACCGCATAAGTTGAAATTAGGACAGGTGACCAAAAGCTTGGTCAAAGAGGTGGGTTTTAAGGAGCATCTTAAAGGAGGAAAGAGAGGCGGAGAGGTTTAGGGAGGGAATTCCAGAGCTTGGGGCCCGGCCAGGCAACAGAAGGCACGGCCACCAATAGTTGAGCAATTATAATCAGGGATTCTCAACAGGGCAGAATTAGAGGAGCACAGATAACTCGGGGGTGGGGTGGGAGTGGGTGTTGTGGGGCTGAAAGATTACAGAGATGGGGAGGGGTGAGGCCATGGAGGGATTTGAAAACCAGGATGAGAATTTTGAAATTGAGGCGTTGCTTAACCGGGAGCCAATGTAGGTCAGCGAGCACAGGGGTGATGGGTGAACGGGACTTGGTGCGAGTTAGGACACGGGCAGCCGAGTTTTGGATGACCTCAAGTTTACGTAGGGTAGAATGTGGGAGGCCAGCCGGGAGTGCGTTGGAATAGTCAAGTCTAGAGGTAACTAAGGCATGGATGAGGGTTTCAACAGTGGATGAGCTGAGGCAAGGGCGGAGACGGGCAATGTTACGGGGGTGGAAGTAGGCGGTCTTAGTTATGCTGCGGATATGTGGGCGGAAGCTCATTTCAGGGTTAAATATGACACCAAGGTTGTGAACAGTGTGGTTCAGCCTCACAGATGTTGGGGAGAGGGATGGAGTCAGTGGCATGGAAACTGAGTTTGTGGTGGGGACTGAAAATATTGGCTTCGGTCTTCCCAATATTTAATTGGAGAAAATTTCTGCTCATCCCGCACTGGATATCGGACAAGCAGTCTGACAATTTGGAGACTGCCTCCAAATATTTTTTTTAAATCCAGTTTTAAAATGGTGGCTTGATGTTATATCACTATTTCCTAATTTATCAATCTTCTTTTCTCTTGTGTTTTTCAACTATGGGGACTTTGTTTTAAATGAAACCTAGGTTAAAAACCAAACACTCAGCACTGCCACCTTTCAACCTAACTACCCACCCAAGGTCAATGATGCAGATGCAGGTTTGAACATTCATTTCCCCCTACTCAACACCTCAGACTCCAGGGTGCCGCAGCATTCCAATGCCTTGTCATGATTACTATTCAGTGTTTACCTTTTTTATTAAGCAATCCTGCCGTTGTAATTTAAGTACCTCCCTCTTGCATGGTTTACACTTGTGCGCCTCTCATTTGGTTTTGCCTGTTATCTGCTCTTGCTGTTTAAACTATTTTTTTCCTCCTTTTAAAAACAACTGAAATAGACTGAAGGTTTTTTTTTCCTGACCATTTTCTTCCCTTCCCTCTTAACGGATTGACGACTTGTTTGGGTTCCACAGGTCATGGTTGCCTCTACCAAGAGCCCGTTATTTATGGGTGAGTGTTGGCAGCCTATTCAGCTGTGCATTTGGCGTGCTGGGAGGGCGGGGTGGAGGTAGGGAGGAAGAAGTGTTGCCGCTAAGCTCTAGCCTGTCCTCGCCCAGGGGTCCACATGTGCACTTCCAGTAGTGATCGGTGGCTTTTTTAAAAAAATCTTTCTTCCACCCACTCCAACATATTGGCATTGAGGCTACTTCTAGCATCCCTATTACTGTCCTGGCTGGAGACAAATCTGAGGCTTTCTGGTCAGTATGGGTCAGACACTTGCTAGATAAAAGTCTTGAGCTATGGGGGAGAGCCCAGTTCTTTTTCAAGGGAATACAGATGGTGAAACTCCTTGTTCTCTGCCTGGAGTGCATTTGAGAGCTTTGGGATAAAGCAAATGTTCACAAGGATACTCTGTACCCACAGTTGAATCTCCCTCCCTCCCTCTGTCTTGGGACCTAGCTTGGAGATGTGTGATGGAAGAGGCTTTGTAATAGTTCTTCAATGTGAACACCATAATCCTTGTCTGATTTCAGTTCTATTACATGGAACCTAATGAGGTTAAATCCCGGCAATCTCCCACACCGCTTCCAGCAAAGAAAGTGGAAAAGGATCGAACGGTCATGCCTTGTGGCACTGTTGTTACCACAGTGACTGCTGTTAAGTCCAAGCCTCGAACAGATGGGAAGCCTTGTGGAACGCCTACAGGTAATAAAAGCATTGACTGAAGTAGTTATAAGTTTGTCTCTTGTGATCCAAGTGTTTAAAATCTGCATCATATGAGTGACTCTCATTACTTTGGAATTCTGTACCCCAGAGGGCTGTGGATGTTCATTGAGTATATTCAAGGCTGAGATTGATAGATTTTTGGAATCAAGGGATATGAGGATCGCGCAGGGAAAGTGGAGTTGAGGTCGAAGATCTTATTGAATGGCGGAGCAGGCTTGAGGGGGCTGTATAGCCTACTCCTGCTCCGAATTCTTATGTTCTTACTTCAGAATGATACTGGGACTAAAAGGATTAAATTATGAGGACAGGTTGTGTAGACTAGGCTTGTATCCCCTTGAGTATAGAAGATTAAGGAGTGATCTAATTGACGTGTTTAAGATGATTAAAGGATCTAGTTTAGAGTAGATAGTTTCTCTTTCTTCTGGTGAGGAACTCCAGAACAAGTGGGCATAACCTTAAAATTCGAACTAGGTCTTTCAGGGGTGATGTCAGGAAGCACTTCTTCAGAAAGGGTAGTGGCAATCTGAAAAAGCTGTTGAGGTTGGAGGTCAATTGAAATTTCAAGGCTGAAATTGATCTTTTTTTGTTGGGCAAGGGTATTAAGGGATATGGAACCAAGGTGAGTAATTGGAGTTGATACATCAGCCATGATCTAATTGAATAGCATATCAGATTTGAGGGACTGAATGGCCTACTTCTGTTCCCATGACTCTTTTGCACCTTAGTGTCCTGCTGAAATCTTTAAAGTTGCCGTCTCTCCTCCTATGAAGAAACTAACTTGCTGGAGTATGGTTCCACAGATGCTGGGCACCATCCAGTATCTTCCTCGCCTAAGTGGTTTGAACATGAAGACTGGCTGCGACAGGGAGTGTCAGTAGGTTATTCAGGTGTTTTTTTTTAAACTAATATTGGAACTGATATTTAACTAGTATTCACTGTCTTTTTCAATGTGTTTCAACCTTTATACACATTCATAATTCTTTCTGACTCTGTCGATCATGTATGCCAATGTATGTGTACACGCATGCTATGTATTAGATGCCCAGATATCTTTGCTAATCTGTGATCATCTGCAGGTAGAATGGCCATCACGAAGGGTCATCGACCTGAAACATTAACTCTGTTTCTCTCTCTACAGATGCTGCCTGACCTGCTGAGTATTTCCAGCATTTTCTGATTTTTATTTCAGATTTCCAGCATCTGCAGTATTTTGGTTTTGTATCATTTTTACTCTTTTTTATTAAAAAAAAACTCTTTGCTTTTGTTGCATATTGTCCAGTTTCCTCTTCCAACTGCAAGACCAGAGATTTGCCCCTTGCTGCTCCATATCGGCAGATTATGGAGGTGGAAATTGAATCTGGTCAGGTTGCTTCTTCCTATCTTTCCTGTTTTCTCCCCACCTTCTCTTCCCTCCCCCCCCCCCCCCCCCCCACTCAATCCCTGGCATTCTAGACTTCACCACCATCTTCCAGTTCATACACCTTCGTCGTTAAGAAATAAATGCAAGTCTTTGTATTTTTTTAATCTATCTTTCCTGTTCCCTCGAGAGGGTACAGAGGAGATTTACGAGGATGTTGCCAGGACTGGAGGAAAGATTGGATACATAAGAACATAAGACGTAGGAGCAGGAGTAGGTCATTTGGCCCCTCGAGCTTGCTCCGCCATTCAATAAGATCATGGCTGATCTGATCTTGGCCTCAACTCCACTTTCCTGCCTGTTCCCCATAACCCTGGACTCCCTTACCGTTCAAAAATCTGTCTATCTCCACCTTAAATATATTCAATGACCCAGCCTCCACAGCTCTCTGGGGAAGAGAATTCCAAAGATTCACGATCCTCTGAGAGAAGAAATTCCTCCTCCATTTCTGTTTTAAATGGGTGCTCCCTTATTCTGAAATTATGCCCCCTAGTTCTAGATTCCCCCACGAGGGGAAACATCCTCTCAGCATCTACCCTGTCGAGCCCCTTCAGAATCTTATGTTTCAATAAGATCACCCCTCATTCTTCTAAACTCCAATGAGTATAGGCCCAACCTGCTCAACCTTTCTTCATAAGATAACCCTTTCATCTCCTTCTTCTCTGCCTCCTTCTGTGCCATACATTTCTATGATTCTGGTGCACCAGGAGACAACCAAGATACAGTCCAGTTGTCCTGTGCGAGTGAAACATAGGGCCCTTTTCATTAGGAGTCCAGTGCCAGGGCCAATTGCCTGACAACAATTGACTTCAAGCCTGTTTTTCTTTAAAATATTGCAGACTCACCCATAAACAACTCTACAGAAGTGAAAGATGCTGACGAGGAGCCCTTGGCCCCGGGAAACTCTGGACAGGGTGCCCCAGTTAGTAAAGTCTTGTCGTCATCTGATACAGGTACTAATTGTCTGATGCTAATGGTGCTTTTTCTGGGACTTCTTGTTTCACGGTTGTATAGATGTTTGAGCATCCAAAGAGGGACATTGGTCTACTTTTATAAATAATTGTGAATTTTGTGTGCGGGGTCTCAGTGCTGAGGTCCTTGGTGTCGATATCGAGCACTCCTGGGTTAGGTGTAGCACAGTTAGATAGAAACTAAAGCTCCTTTTTATAAACTTGCTCAACAACGTGCCTCAGCCTGTACTGTGCAAGTCTGGCATCCAGTGGCATGGCTGAGTGCGGTTACCAAATGTGTGATGAATGAGAGGCAAAGTTGTTCTGTTGCTCAACTCTCTTCCATTGGCGTGGGTTAGCCACTTTAGTAGTGTATGATATTGCAACGCCTTGAATCGTGGTAAATAATGCGCAAACATTGTTTGCATAAGGATGTGAAAGTCCTTTTTAATATAGAGTTCCATGTGAAGAACCATTTATGTCGCCAGAAAAATGGATCACAACCCTGCAGAAATTATGCAGGAGCTTCTTGTGGCACAGGCGCCACCACATATTTGGAGTTCTATGTACTGTTTTGGTCATGCTTCAAAAGGATGTGGAGAAGAGTAACGAGAGTGGACCCGTGTAAAGGAGATGAGCCTTTCATGACCTCCGGACGTCCCAAAGCGCTTTACAGCCAATGAAGTACTTTTGAAGTGCAGTCATTGTTGTAATGTCGGAAACGCGGCAGCCAATTTGCGCGCAGCAAGCTCCCACAAACAGCAACGTGATAACAACCAGATAATCTGTTTGTGATGTTGATTGAGGGATAAATATTGGCCAGGACACCGGTGAGAACTCCCCTGCTCCTCTTCAGAATAATGCCAGGGGATCTTTTACGTGCACCTGAGAGAGCAGACGGGGCTTCGGCTTAACGTCTCATCCGAAAGAAGGCACCTCCGACAGTGCAGCGCTCCCTCAGCACCGCACTGGAGCGTCAGCCTAGATGTTTGAGCTCAAGTCTCTGGAGTGGGACTTGAACCCACAGCCTTACAGACGAGAGTGCTGCCCACTGAGCCACGGCTGACACTATGGGCAAAGATTAGAGAAGCTTGAGCTCTGCAGGCTGCAGATAAGGAGGAGAAGGAAAACCTCATCCAGATATGTGAAGTAGAATTAGAGGTTTAGAGCACAGAGGTGATTCAGCTCCTGTCTTTGCTACGGCAATCAAAAACTAACCCCACTGCCTTCCTCTCTTTCCACACCCCTGAATCCAATTTTCACTTACAAGATGCAATGGTATCTGCCTCAACCACTCTCTGTTGTGAATCATTTCCTGTTCCAACAACCCATAGCATAAAGACATTTCTCCTAATCCCACTCCTCATTCTTAGTGATGGTCTTCGATTGATGACCTCTGGTCATTAACTCCACAGCCAAATAAAATGGTTCTTCTCCTATTTCCTCTATAAACTATTCATAATTTTAAAAGTCTCTAACATTTCCTCGGATGATTTCTGCTGGTGCAGAAAGAGTCCAGTTTCTAAATTCTCCTGATAACTAGAGTTTCCCATCCCTGGCGTCATCCTGGTGAATCTACACTCTCAATGGCTTTCATGTCCTTTCTATAACGGGTTGTCCAATACGGCACATGGTATTCTGTCATCTAATCAATGTTTAGTACAAATTTCATTTAATTAATCCATGCTGGCTGGCTGCCCTTGATTAACTTCAGCATTTGTAAATGCTCACTAATTTTATCTCAATTATGGATTCTCTCTCTAATTTTATCTCAATTAGGATTCTAAGAGTTAGACTAACTGGCCTATCGTTATCCAGTCTATGTCTCTTCCTTCTTGGAATAAAGGTGTTATGCTGGCTACTTTCCAATGCCTTGGCACAATCTACATATTTAAAGAGGATTGAAAAATGCGATCTGATTTTTCAACAACCTAGGTTGTATGCCATCAGGGCCCAGTGACACAGCCATATTAAGTTCTACTCATATTTCTCTTTTGTAGAACCATTTCCTTTTCTACAGCAACTGCTAATTGTTCCATATCTTTTTTTCCTAGTATACATGCATTCAGGGACAAAATTAACAGTCACTTGGACAAGTGTGGATTAATTAAGGAAAGCCAGCACAGATTTGTTAAAGGCAAATTGTGTTTAACCAACTTGATTGGAGGTAACAGAGAGGGTTGATGAGGGCAATGTGGTTGACGTAGTGTACATGGATTTCCAAAAGGGGTTTGACAAAGTGCCACATAATAGGCTTGCCAGCAAAGTTGAAGCCCGTGGATTAAAAGGGACAGTGGCAGCATGGATACGGAATTGGCTAAGTGACCGGAAACAAAGAGTAGTGGTGAACTGTTGTTTTTCGGACTGGAGGAAGGTATACAGTGGTGTTACCCAGGGGTCGGTACTAGGACCACTGCTTTTCTTGATATATTTTAATGACTTGGGTGTACAGGGCACAATTTCAAAATTTGCAGATGACACAAAACTTGCAAGTATAGTGAACAGTGAGGAGGATTGTGATGGACTTCAAGAGGACACAGACAGGCTGGTGAAATGAGCGGACACATGGCAGATGATATTTAATGCAGAAAAGTGCAAAGTGATACATTTTGATGAGAAGAACAAGGAGAGGCAATATAAATTAACAGGTACAATCCTAAAGTGGGTGCACGAACAGAGACCTGGGGGTATATGTGCACAAATCGTTGAAGGTGGCAGGGCAGGTTGAGAAAGCAGTTAAAAAAGCGAGAGAAAGAAAGACTTGCATTAATATAGCGCCTTTCACGACCACTGGACGTCTCAAAGCACTTTACAGCCAATGAAGTACTTTTGGAGTGTAGTCACTGTTGTAATGTGGGAAATGCGGCAGCCAATTTGCACACAGCAAGCTCCCACAAACAGCAATGTGATAATGACCAGATAATTATGTTGGTTGAGGGATAAAATATTGGTCAGGACACCGGGGATAACTCCCCTTCTCTTGTTCGAAATAGTACCATGGGATCTTTTACGTCCACCTGAGAGAGCAGACGGGGCCTCGGTTTAATGTCTCATCTGAAAGATGGCACCTCCGACAGTACAGCACTCCCTCAGCACTGCACTGGAGTGTCAGCCTAGATTTATGTGCTCAAGTCCTTGCAGTGGAACTTGAACCCACAACCTTCTGACTCAGAGGCGAGTGTGCTACCCACTGAGCCACAGCTGAGACACGAGGCATAGAGTAAAAAGCAAGGAAGTTATGATGAACCTTTATAAAACACTGGTTCAGCCTCAACTAGAGAATTGTATCCAATTCTGGGCACCGCACTTTAGGAAGGATGCAGAAAAGATTTAGGAGAATGATTCCAGGGATGAGGGACTTCAGTTACGTGGATAGACTGGAGAAGCTGGGGTTGTTCTCCTTAGAGCAGAGAAGGTTGAGAGGAGATTTGAGAGAGGTGTTCAAAATCATGAGGGGTCTAGACAGAGTAGATAGAAAGAAACTGCTCCCATTGGTGGAAGGGTCGAGAACCAGAGGACACAGATTTCAGGTGATTGGCAAAAGAACCAAAGGCGACATGAGGAAAAGCCTTTTTATGCAGCAGGTGGTTGGGATCTGGAATGCACTGCCTGAAAGGGTGGTAGAGGCAGACCTGAAGGAAAAAAATTTGCAAGGCTACGGGGAAAGGGCGGGGGAGTGGGACAAGCTGAAGTGTTCTTGGAGAGCCGACACGGGCTCGACAGGCCGATTGGTGGCCTCCTGTGCTATAACCATTTTATGATTCATTCTTATACCATCACTTGTAAAAACTGATGCAAAATATTTATTTAATGGAGTGGGGCATCTCACAGCTTGCCAGGTTAATTAGACTTGTTCCTGCACCATTTGGCTCAAACATGTTTTGCCCTGCAACTTGCTGGAAGTGCGAGCCAGGGCATCTGGGACCTTGGTGAACGATGGGACCAACCGTCTATCTCCTTAACCAATGAGATTAAAGGATTGAGAAATAAACAGAGGAAGGACTGAGAAGGAGGGTGAATTCAATGCCAAATTAGGTACTGACAAAGACAGAGGAAAATATTAAGACTCGATTAAGAGAGGGAGAGAAAAGAGACAAATGAAAAGTTGAAAAGAAGAAAAAATTCACATTATAAATTTGACATTTTTAAAATTTCCCAACAATTCACTACCAGAAGGAATGAGACTCCACACTTTTAATTGTTCACTTTCTGGGCCAGAGAGGTTCATTTGGCCATCATTAACAATTACCACATTGTTAAAAGACTACTTACGCTACTAATTGCTAGACATGACTTGAGGCGAGATTAATGTGCAGATGCAGCAACTTAACGAAACTCACGGGAGGTTATGTGCAAGATGCCGCTTTCGCAAAGCTCCTGGCGGAGCGGCACAAATCAGCCAGCAACTTGTGGTGATTCACATTTCACTGGGTATCTCTTCCTCCCCGCGTGTTGCTGGCCGATTTTTTGCACATTAATAATGGCGTACGTCGTTCACATGCCGTTATTTTTTCAGCAAATTCCGGCCCAATATCTCCTCCCGTAGTTTGATTCCCTCCATCCCTGAGTTTTGCTACCCTTAAGTAACTATTCTCTTTTTTAAAATTTGTTTTAAATTGTATATAGACAAGATAAACCCAAAATGTCAAGCGCCTTGGGACATTTTACTATGTTAAAGGTGCTACACAAATGCAAGTTGTTGTTGCTTCAATGAAAGTTGGCATCAACTTGGTGAAAATTAAAATCGATATATGGGGGGGGGGGGGGGGGGGGCGCGCAGGAAACGTCCTTGGTCAAAGTTGTTGGGTGAATGATTCGTTAGGTGAAGTCAAGTAGTCTTTAAGGGCGTTCAGAATGGAGCTAGGTGCTTGGCTGAGTTGGTTACTAAAGGAATGAAAGGTGTCTTATTGCCATTGACTTTTCTTGTGTTTCTAATATATATTGCTCTTACAACTTGACGATTTTAAATGACTGGTGAAAATGACATTTGATGCTGCAATAGCCAAGATTGTTTACTCCGGAGTCTGATCCTTCACTGCTACGGCAAAGCATCTGACGTGACCTATGAAGAGTCGGTTTGGCCACGTGTCCACAGTAATTGCAGATTTACTGTTCAGGGAAAATTGTTCCAATACCAGGGAACACAAGTAGGGCAGAAAGGGGAGTTGGCAGAACTTTTGTTTTGAACAAAAGGACAGGTTATTGAAAGTGTAAATGAATCTGGACCATTCAATGTATTTTCTAAATAGCGAATAGAGTGACCAGGTGGGTAGATGCTGTTGATTAACATTTACAGACGACACCAAATTGTCGGGGGTGGTGGGTGGGGGGGTGTAGTTAATAGAGGAGAACTGCGACAGCATAAAAGAAGACATTAATAAACTTGCAGAATGGTCGTGTAATTGGCAAATTAACTTCAATATAGATAAGTGTGAGGTGGTACATTTTGGTAGGAAGAATAAGGCGGTCACATACTCCTTGGAATATAGTGTCTCAATGGGGTAGAGGAGCAGAGTGATCTGGGGATACAGATACACAAATCACTAAAAGTAGCAATGTAGGTTAATAAAAGCCATTAAAAAAAAAAAACAAGCACTGGGGTTCATTTCTACAGGGATGTAATTGAAAAGCAGAGATGTTATGTTAAACTTGTATAGAACCTTGGTAAAGCCCACACTTGGAGTACTGTGAACAGTTCTGGTTTCCATATTATAAAATGGATATAGAGGCACTGGAGAGAGTGCAAAAAAGATTTACTAGAATGATACCAGAACTGAGGTATACGTATCAGGAAAGATTGAACAGGCGGGGGCTCTTTTTCTCTAGAAAAGCGAAGCCTGAGGGGGGTGACCTGATAAAGGTCTTTACGTCTACCCTATCAAACCCTTTCATAATCTTAAAGATGATGTTTTTACTTGCGGGGAGAGCAGAACTAGAGGCCATAAATATAAGATCGTCATTAATAAATCCAATAGGGAATTCAAGAGAAACTTCTTTACCCAGAGAGTGGTTAGGAGTAGTCGAAGCGATTAGCATAGATGCATTTAAGGGGAAGCTAGATAAACACATGAGGGAGAAAGGAATAGAAGGGTATGTAGATGAAGGGTGGGAGGAGGCTCGTGTGGAGCATAAACACTGGCTTGGACCAAATGGCCCGTTTCTGTACTGTAAATACTATAATTAAAAAGGTGTAGGCCTCTTGGACCTAATGACTTGTCCCGGTCCTAACTTTTTTTTTGCATTTTAACAATTGAACTTTGTTCACTTGGTTTTTTTTTTTTCCCCCCTCATATAAATCAAGATATTTCCCCATGGGATGGAAGGAGAAATCTTAAAGTTTAGTGCGCTTTTCTACTGTCCAGTACAGAGCAGCGTTGAGGGAAACATTGGGATTAAATTACAACCACAGCTGGATATGGGAAGGAAATATAATGTAACCACGCTCACCCCCTCAGGCACCAGGCATTCAAAATGTACACTGGCTTTAAAAAGAGAATTCAATTTGAAAAGGAAAAAAAAAAATCATATTTTCAGCACTGCATCTACTCCCCTGTTGTGTCTTTTTATCTTTGTCTCACTTGCTCATATCCATTTTCTTTATACTTGTGTGCTCATTACTGCTCCATGTATTGCCAGCTGCTGTGCTTTTATCCTGGCAGGAAGTGCAAAGCCCATGCTTGACAGTTGATTGGCCAGCCAGGGCTCGACTGTCCAGTATCCTCTGATTTAGGTAACCATGGTGATCGAACAATCAACAAGTGTCTCTTTCCCTTCACCCCCAAACCCCCGGTTCAGTTAAGTTGCCTTTTAGGTGTGTTGGTGCAAAGCTCTCAAGGATGCAAGCTCAAAAATGAGCATAATTCAGAGAAGGTTATTAACTAATAACCCCATTATTTGGGTGTCAGCCGTGGCTTAGGGGTAGTATTTTTGTCTCGGTGTCAGAAGGTCATGGGCTCGAGTCCCATGAGACTTGAGCACGAAATCTAGGCTGTTCCTCCCAGTGCAGCACTGATGGAGTGCTGCACTGTCGGAGGTGCCGTCTTTCGGATGAGACGTTAAACATGAGTCCCCGTCTGCTCTCATGACACTTTTTTTCTTTCAAAGAAGAGCAGGTGAGTTCTCCCAGTGTCCCGGCCAACATTTATCCCTCCGTATCTGGTCATTTATTTCATTGCTGTTTGTGGGAGCTTGCTGTGTGCAAATTGGCTGCCACGTTTCCTATATTACAACAGTGACTACACTTCAAAAAAAAGTACTTTATTGGCTGTAAAGCGCTTTGGGATGTCCTGAGGTCGTGAAAGGCGCTATATAAATTCTTCCTTTCTAAAAAGCTGGGAACTGTATTAATCACTCTGAATTGTCCCCGGCACTCTAGCAGACGGTGGGCAGACTGTCCGAGCAGTTTGGCAAATTCAGCTCTTGAGACAGATTTGAGGAGATGCCCGACGGGGGAAGCTCTGGTCTTTCTCTCTTGGTAGGGAGATGTTTGGCAACTCTGTCACTGGGGAAGGGTCAAACTCTGCCTTTCCCCATATCCATCCATTGTTCACAAGCGTTGCTGATCTAATGTGCCTGCTAAATTCTAAGTTTGCCAAGAATTTTTAAAGCGTTCTGCAGTGAAGTACTTGAATATAGGCTGACTGGACTAACATAACTACACCGTACATGGGCAGCAGCCTGTTCCTTAACGTAGCCAATGTTGTCGTTATTCTAATCCACAAAAAGTAAGATTTCTAATTGAACAGGAAATAGAGGGACACTGGTTGCTACTGCCCCTACATTAAGATTGTCAGTGGGTCTTGAGTATGGCATCATAGAAAGGAATAAGCCAGTTCAGGAGAACGGTCGTTATGAATAATAAAAACAAAATGCTGGGAATACTCAGCAGGTCCGGCAGCATCTGTGGAGAGAGAAACCGAGTTAACGTTTCAGGCTTATGACCTTTCGTCAGAACCTGAAACGTTAACTCTGTTTCTCTCTCCACAGATGCTGCCTGACCTGCTGAGTATTTCCAGCATTTTCTGTTTTTGTTTCAGATTTCCAGCATCCGCAGTATTTTGCTTTTGTATTGGTCTTTATGTATAACTTTGATTCGGTTGTAGTTGTACCAGGTGTAGTTTGCCTTTAGTCAACTTCTCTTATTGTGATAACCACACTGAGTGTTCAGAAGTGATGTGTGCATTGATTTCAATCTTTAAATTCTTGTAGAGCTCCTGCAGTTGAGTGGCACAGACCCAGTGGCTGAAGCAGCGATTCGACAACTAACTGAGTCCGCAAAGCATAAGTTGAAATCGCCCATCAAGAAAAGTACAATTGTAATTTCGGGTGTTACAAAGGTAGGTGCTGTATCATGTCAGGGATTAGCTTCCTCTGTTCATCAGTCAATTTAATTTTTCTTCTCCCTTTCTCAAACAATGTCTACACGTCACAAATTCGGGATTCATTTTAGGTGTCGCGTTAATGGGGGGGGGTGATTATATTTTGTGTGGAATATGATGCATAATGGGTAATTGCGGTCTCCTGGAGATTGCTTGGTTTGCCTTATCGAGTTGGGGAGGATTTTTCCGGTCAAGTTGGTCATGGAGATTTATTATTTTTTTTCTTTGGTTAGGGATTATCGTTACTGTTAAGGACAGGGCACGAAATGGGATTAGCATTGATGGACCTGATGGTCTTTTTCACCCTTCAGTTCAGAAGTGTAAAAATGTTAAGGGCATTCTAGCCCCTCGTCTTTACCAATACACACAAATGCTGGTAGGGCACAAAACATAGAAAAATAAGAGCAGGAGTAGGCCATTCGGCCCTTCGAGCCTGCTCCGCCATTCAATATGATCATGGCTGATCCTCTATCTCAATACCATATTCCCGCGCTCTCCCCATACCCCTTGATGCCTTTTGTGTCTAGAAATCTATCTATCTCCTTAAATATATTCAGTGACTTGGCCTCCACAGCCTTCTGTGGTAGAGAATTCCAGAGGTTCACCACCCTCTGAGTGAAGAAATTTCTCCTCATCTCAGTCCTAAATGTCCTACCCCGTATCCTGAGACTGTGACCCCTGGTTCTAGACCCCCCCCCAGCCAGGGGAAACATCCTCCCCTGCATCCAGTCTGTCTAGCTCTGTCAGAATTTTATACGTTTCCACGCGATCCCCTCTCAGTCTTCTAAACTCTCGTAACTCAAGGTGGTATGATGTATGTTTTTTGTTATATTTGTTTTCAGGTTGTGGGCAATGCTGGCATGGCTGCATTTATTGTCCATCCCTAGTTACCCTGGTAATGGGCAATGTTCTCGTTAAGCGGCGCAGCGATCTGGAGGTCCCACGTAGGCCACTCAACGGCTTTATAATGGAAACAACACGTGCATGCGTGATATTTTGAATGGGCCGTGCAGCCCCTTTAAGGCAGCCACGCAGCCAAAAAAAAAAATTAGCGGCAACATTGGTAGTGGCCGCCTTGCCCTTCTGGTGATGGTGCTCCCGTAATGGCGTTAGATGGGTATTTCCAGAATATTGAGACTGTGACGATGAAGAAATGGTATATGTTCAAATAGGGATGGTGTGTGACTTGGAGGCGACTTTGCTTCTCTTGTCCTGTTGGGAGACTTGTATACAAATTAGAATCTCCGCAGTCAGTGGTAGAAATATATTTTTTTCTTTGGGGGAGAAATGGCCACTACTTGCGTAAGTGTCTGAATAACCTGTGTTTCACCAAGTCTTGTCTCTGCTTCTAAAAATGTATGTTGCATATTTGTCAAACTTCATGAGGGATGTTTTCTCTTAATGCACCCTTGGTTCCTATTCATGGGATTTCATTTAGTGGTGCGTTGCAAGGGGAAAGATTTTGATGGTTTTGATTTGTTGGCATTGAGTATTCGGTTCAAATTTAAACTTTTTTTTCCCCAAAAAGATGTTTGAATTGGTTGCAAGCAATTCATAATCTGAAGAGATTATTTCTCATTTTTTGCCCTCTAGGCTCCCTTGGCTGCAGATGATGAAATGACCCTGTCGGCTGATTATGCAGCTGCGATGGACGCGTCCCTGAGGCAGGAACCGCATCCCCACTCTTCCTCTGAATGCATCGCTGGGCTCTCTACAGAAAAAACACTAACTCGTGGTTTACCGGAGACTGAGCTTTGTGCTGGCGAGGGAGCTTCGTCCATGGCGCCCGCAATTCGAGTTGATCGCCAGTGGAACGATGGCTCTCAGGAAGACCTGGATTTTGAACGAAGGTCCAATATTTCCATCGGTGGCTCGGAAGCAGGAACTATGAAAAAATCCAGAGGTAAATGTTCTTTTGAGTGCCAAAAAATCTGGAATGTGTCCCTTTTTTTTAAACTCTTTTTGGAGAGAAGTGAAAAGCCACCTTCATGCACTGGAATCTCTTCTCTCCAGAGTTTTGTTGCCATTGTGTCAGTCCTCTTAAATGGTAGGGCTGTGTGTTCCTCTTTTCTGTCCCCTACCCCATGGCTCAGGTTCTCCAAAGTTTCAGGGTGGGTGAGGGAAGGAGCCCTTGATTTTTTTTTTTGTTGAAACGTTTGTTGCGTAGCTTTTTGGAGACTTCAATGCAACTCATTAGATTCCCCTCACCAACAAATTTGCAGAGATTCAGGGACTTCACTAAAAAAAAAAATTTGCTGTGTGTGGAAAATTTATAACGCTAACCATTGGCGCAGGAGATCGATTTGGTACAAGACCTCAGCGACCTGTTGCCTCAATGCATTGTGCTATGGTTGAGAATATAGGTTCAGTTAATAGTGAGCACCAGATAAGGAGGAGTGGGGGGTGGGGGGGGGGCAATGGGAGAGAGAAAGAAACTTTAGGGAGAACTTCACTTCCACCCGATTTTTAAAGTGGATTAAGGGATTGAGAGGGCAGCTGTCTGTCCATCACCTTCGTTGGGAAAAGGAAAGAAAACCACTGCAACTATTGGATTTGAATTGTCCCTAAAGAAGAAGAATTTGCAGCCTCCTTCGCGCCCTTGTCAAACTTTCTATTCTCTCTCTTTCTCCTCCCCCCCCCCCCCCCCCCCCCCAGCTTCAGAACCAGTAGGTTTTGCTGGGACGTGATTCTATAGGGCCCTCCAGTACCTCCGCTAAGTGGCCATCCTTCGTGTGTGTTCCTAGACTCCGTGTCGGAAGGGTATTTGGGGGAGAAGAGGAGAGGAAGGAAGTATTGCAGTGAGCCTGATCTTGCCCTAACCTAACTCCTGCACGTACATTCTTCCAGCCGGGGTTACCAGACAGTGAGCAGGAGCTTGGTGGTTTTTTTTTCCCAACTCGGCTGAAGAGCAGCGAGACCAATTGAAGCAATACCCCAGCTGAAATCCACTAACTCTGGACAGAAGAGATCAAAACTGGCAATGTCTGATCCGCTGCCACACGGCACAAAGGCTTTCCGTACTGAAGCGCTGGGGGGAACTGTAATTCAATATATGCACAAACCCTCCAACACAAGTCTGTTTCCATTAAGGGTGGGAAAAGAAACCATTTATATTCTGTCGAAGGGTCATCGACCTGAAACGTTAACTCTGTTTCTCTCTTCACAGATGCTGCCTGACCTGCTGAGCATTTCCAGCATTTTCTTTTTTTATTTCAGATTTCCAGCATCCGCAGTATTTTGCTTTTTAGTGATAGTGTTAAAATATATATATAATAAATATATATATTTATATAAAAATAAAATAAATATATATATTTATATTTATATTTTATTTTATTTATTTTTTCTTCTTGATTTGCTTTTGTGCAGGACCTGATTTGCTTTTGTGCAGGACCTTATTTGCTTTTGTGCATGACCTGATTTGCGTTTGTGCATGACCTGATTTGCTATGCAAATGTGGTTTGTTTTTCTTAGGTGGCTTTATGCGGAGTGGCGCAAAATTCTTTTTCCGGCGGAGACATCATCAGAAGGAGCCCGGGATGAGCCAGTCGCACAATGACCTGGTTTATCTGGAGCAGCCAACGCCCCTGGAGAAGGAGAGGAAGTCGGCCAGGAAGCACATCAAAAGGCTTTTCCCGAAATCCAAAAGCAAAGCTAAATTTAACGGCTCCACCGTGGACTAAAAGTCCCGAACACTTGAGCTTAACTCTCTCACTCTCTCTCTCTCTCTCTCTCTCTCTCTCTCTCTCTCTCTCTCTCCTGCCCTCTTCCTCCGTCCCACTCTGTTGCACTGTGACTCGGGAATGTGCAAACACCAATAGCCTCAAGATTTTATTTGACTTGTCGTGACTGAGGCTTGCTGCATCAGAATTATTCCAGTTTAGAAGGAAGCTTATTTTTTTTAAATTTTACTTTTTGCTCATTTGAGGAAAATTGCAACACTTTTTTGTGTGTGTGGAGGGGTTCTGTGGGCTTTTGGATTTTCTCTCTCTAACAAGCAGCGGGTATAGTGCAAGTCTTCATAAATGTCGGGGCCACCTTTAACACTACGTTTCACCCAGTTCCTACCACAGATAAACCTCCCACCTGCTTAGGATGCAACCTTCCTCTTCAGCTGAAGTATTCATATCTATCTGAGCTAACGTGGCCAGGTTAGAGGCAGCTTTGCAATATAGATTTAGGTTTGGCGTCCAGACTAATTTTCAGTTGGCGTATGCCATATGGAGTTTAAAATTATTGCAATTTTTGGGGGTTTAAACCCCAAGTAACTTGTCATTTCCTCAATTCCATTGTTCTGCTCTCCTCCTCCTCCTGTTAATTTCTCTCGCCGCTTCTCCCCCCTCCCCCCCCCTCCCCCCCCCCCCCTCCCCCTCCCCCCCTTCTCATCTCCCCACTCCCCATTTGTCTATAAAACTGACCGAGGGGCCTACTCCCAGGCCTCAGCAGGATGAGTCAGCTCCAAGGCCTAATTCCAGGCCTCACTGAGCCAATTATAAGGAAGTGAACAAGTGGTATAATCTTTGAATTCTCCGTTTTCGTTTTGTTCCTTCAGAAGACTTGTTCTGATAAGAGTGTCATTCTGTGAGCAACTTGTGGTTAGAACACTAATTAATTTAATTTTTTTACTTTTTTTTTGAATGGTGCCGATCTAATGAGACCGTTTTTACCTTGAGAATTGTGGGTGACTGAGATCGCGGAGGAGCAGTGGTTGTTCTTGCAGAAGCTGCCAAATAGCCATCGTGTAGCAGGGGTGGGAGGAAGGAAGTGAAGTGTGTGCTGTACGGGAACCAGCACCCTGCCTCGATCCCTTTGCAAAGAATTCCTCGCGGGGGGGGGGTGTGACCCCCTGAGAGAAATTCCCTGAAACAGAGAGAAGGATCTGAGACGAGATAATCAAATGAGCGCAGTGAGAGGAATGACTGCGTCCCTTCTAAAACACAAATGATGGAATTCAAATGAAAAATGTTGATATGATTGTTGACTAAGTAGCTTTAAAGCCTGAACTTGGGCGACCTTGTTTAATTTGTAATGTTTAAGCCAAAATATCAAAACAATTAAGTTTGGTGTGTGCCAAAAAGAAGCCATGTCCTGTAGCCTGATATTTTACACTACAGGGGCTCCAGGATCGAGCTCGAAAGCGTCCAGTTCCCCTCTACGGCACTGCCCTACCCTCCTGAATTGGCGAAGTATCTGTCAAGATTACAAGCCTGCTTCTTGGCTCTTTATATAGCTTACAGTTTGGGAATATGAACGAATGAAGCAAGGAAGAGGAGCACACAGAAGAAAAACCACCACTACAAAAATAGAATTGTAATGACACTAAGTATGTAATCGTTCACTGTGTTGAAGGTATTTGAAATAGGACAAAAATCAGCATTCAGTAGGTTTGTGTGTGTATATGAAATAGCACCCTCCATTTTTTTTTTTTTGTTGGGTAGTATTTTAGGGAATGTAACATCACCTTTAACACTTTTTTAAAATCTTGAGCTTCCTAAAGGCCATGTGAGCATGCTGCTGCACTGTGCCACTTTAAGTGCCACATGTTTAGTGGAACCCGAGGAATCTTCTGAAACTGCACTTGAATTTTTTTTTTGACGAGAGAAGTTGTCGCCTGAATCCACCGTTTCTCGTAACTTGCCCAAGTTCCAATCCTGCCCGGGGATGTGGTGCGGCTGCTGCTGTGCTGTGCTACTTCTGAAGCCTTGAGGGTGCACTTCCTTCTAGTGGTTGGTGGGGGTGGGGGGGGCAACTCAAAAAAAAAAAAAAAAAAAAAGGGCTGTGGGCTACAGATACCCAGTTCTGAAGGTGCCATTTTATTGTAAGTGGTTGATGGGCTTGGAGGGTGAATGCCTGACCTCCTCGGGGCACCCCTGATGTTTGCTGGGATGTTAAGCCAGACTTCAGACTGAAACATTTGTTGGACTTTTAAGGATACAGCAATAGGAAACAACCTCAGAATTTGTACCTTCCTACCTCGGGTGACTTTAAAAAAAATTTTAAAAATCCAAAATTATTTGGTTTACAACAAGGGCGACCAATCGACATCTTGCTCTTTATGCTGTGACTTTATTTTTGCTACTGCCAGTTTTGCCTAACAGTATTTCGGGGGTCATTGAATAACTGTGTGGTGGCCTGTCTTTCCTCCTCCGCTTCAGGATGTATTGGAGTTTAGCGCTGCTTGGGTTATAGCCATATTTTAGTCCTGCCACTCTGACAATGCCACTGATGTCTGTTTTTGTCATCTAGCCATGGTGATGGAATATTTACTGTTGCTACAAACTAAAAACTTAGTGACAAAATCCACAACATCAAATAGATGAGGGCAAAATAACTTGTACTCTTCCAGAATTCCATTCCAGCTCCTGGATCATGTATACAATTTCCTCGGGCAGATCTCCATTTTACCATGCTGCCCGCGCCAAGTACTGAATGGGGTATAGAGACCAATTAAAAGCTTGTTACTCTTTCCCACGCAGTTCAATTGCCCAAGAGGTGGCATGATTTTTGACTGACCCTGTGGATTTTGTCACTTTTATATTTAAAAAAACTTTTTCCCTGCTTTCCTCACTTTCTTTCTCCCCGCTCCCCTCCCCCCCCCCCCCCCAGTTTCTATTTCATTATTTTTTGGGGGGGGTGGGGGGGGTGCGGTAAACTTGTGTGCTGGGTTTACATGATGCTGTTCTTCCACTACGGACTTCCAGGTATTCTTTATAGCTCAGTGACATTTTTTAATTAAATTACATTACAAGTAATGATGTAAGTAGCATAGAGTCTAAAATTATTCCCAACGAGTGACCTGCCGATCATTATTGTGTGTCTGTGTGTGGTCAATTCAGGACTTTAGTGTTCAGTACTGACAGCTCCCGCTGATAGTTTAGGGGGTGTGCTATCAAATTACTGTGCACAGTTCTGCAGTCCCCATTCTTTCAAACCTAACTCTTTTTTTATTTTCCCTGAAAAGACTTCAAAGCTTTTTCTGCCCTTTTGTTTGGGGTGAGGTGAGGGGGAAGAGGGTATTAATCCAATTACATAGAGTCTCTCTCTCAAATTGGAACAGGCAAGTCCTCGCATGTGAATTATTGCACGTCGAGCCCAGTGTCTACTAGGGAATTAAACCCGTGACCAAAGAGTGAAAAAAGGGCCGTGTACCCCTCCCTATATTACTACTGCCTATAAGAATCCTATATCTCCATTTAAAGTGTACTGTTTCCATATAAACTTGTAAAAAAAATTTTTTAATTATTTAGCACGGGCACAATGATTGTAGGTTTCCCGTAAACCGTAACTGGAACCTTCCTTTGGTGCTCTCTCCCTACCTAGAATTAGTAAAGGAAAAAAAATATATACGTGTATGATGTTCATGGAACTGAGCCAGAAAACAGAACTGAAAATGGATTGCACACTAAGTTATTGATGATTTATCAAAGGAAATGCTGCATGTTAAGTCTCGCTTCAAAGGAGAAACACTGAAGTTCCCCAGTTGCCTTCGTATGTAAAACTACAGTGTCTTAATTCTATGTAACTAATGCAATAAATATTGAGAATCGTGACTCTTTGCTCTTTTGTTCTTGTTGCCGAATACAGGGCAGATGGGATTGTTTCATCATCATAGTCACATTTGGGGAGAAGACCACCATTGGTCTATCTTTTTTTAAATTTGTTTATGGGATGTGGACGTTGCTGGCAAGGCCAGCATTTATTGCCCATCCCTAATTGCCCTTGAGAAGGTGATGGTGAGCCGCCGCCTTGAACCGCTGCAGTCCGTGTGGTAAAGGTACTCCCACAGTGCTGTTAGGTAGGGAGTTCAGGATTTTGACCCAGCGACGATGAAGGAACGGCAATATACTTCTAAGTCAGGATGGTGTGTGACTTGGAGGGGAACTTGGAGGTGGTGGTGTTCCCATGCACCTGCTGCCCTTGTCCTTCTAGGTGGAAGAGGTCGCGGGTTTGAGAGGTGCTGTCGAAGAAGCCTTGGCGAGTTGCTGCAGTGCATCTTGTAGATGGTACACACTGCAGCCACGGTTCAATAGAAATTGCTGACTAGCCACATACTCATTTTAGCAGAAAACGCCTTGCGTACAATGCATTAAGTATTTAACATAAGAGACTTGCATTTCCTTAGCACCTTTCACGATCAAAGCGCTTTACAACCAATTAAGTACTTTTGAAGCGTCGATCATTGTTGTAATGTAGGAAAAGCGGCAGCCAATATGCGCATAGCAAGGTCCCACAAACAGCAACATAACGACCAGATAATCGGTCTGGGTTTATTTTTAAAGTGATGTTGGCTGAGGGATAAATATTGATCAGGACACCACAGGCCCCGCTGTTCTTCGTAATATTGCCATGGAATCTTTACATCCACCTGAGAGGGCAGACCTTTTACGTCCACCTGTTTAACATCTCATCCGTAAGATGTCAGCCTAGATTGTGTCCAATTCTGGAGTGGGAATTGAGCCCATAACCTTAAGGCTAGAGTGTTACCAACTGAGCCACAGCTGACACTAAACAACAAGGTTTAAGTACACGCTCATAATGCCGTGTGAATGGGTGAGATCATTGGATCATAATGGACAACTGTCCAGTACCTTTTTATTGTTCAAAAATGCAATTGACCACATCTAGATTCCCAATTGTGGCTAACATTGGACAATACTGGTCTATTTAGGCTACCCAAACCAACCATCAATTTCCATACTGTGATTCTGGATTCCTTACTGTATGCCTTTTCCTAATGGGAATTCATTCAATCCTTTTTAAAACCCTGCCATGGCTTTCTGTTCCATTACCCTGCTGGTAATCTTACTTAAATATATTGTCTAAATTTCCTTATTTTTTGATGCCTTTAATTTTAAACTGTGTCCTCTAGTCCTTGAATCCTGTGCCTAACAGAACTTTCCTGGAACCAAATTCTCATACCTCTTTTGTGAAAATCTTTAACAAAACCTGCGTTAGTGTCCGCCTGGTTTCAGTGGGAGCACTCTTGCCTCGAATCAGAAGGTCGTGAGTTCAAGCCCCACTCCAGAGACTTGAGCACATAATCTAGGCTGACGCTCCAGTACGGCAGTGAGCGAGTGCTTCGCTGTTGGAGGTGACTTCTTTTGGATGAGACACTAAACCGAGGCTTTGTCTGCACATTCGGGTGGACATAAAGATCCCATAGCACTATTTAAAGATGATTATCTGGTCATTATCACATTGCTGTTTGTGGGAGCTTGCTGTGTGCAAATTGGCTGCCGCATTTTTTCCATTACAACAGTGACTACACTTGAAGTACTTCATTGGCTGTAAAGCGCTTTGGGACGTCCTGAGGTTGTGAAAGAAGCTATATAAATGCAAGTTTTTTTTCTTCATTCTAATTCAAACCTCAAGTTCAGGAATCAATTTATTAGCTATAAACTGGACTCCCTCCAATAATTCTACATCTTTTATTTAAAAAAAACCAAAACTGAACGCAGCACTCCCGATGTGGCCTCACCAAGGCCAGTTAAAACTTCATAGATTTAGAAATCACATCCTTAGCTATACATTCCTAGGTTTTATTTGCTTTCTTGACTGCCTGTGAACACTGAACCAACAATCTATCCACCAAACCTCTAGGGTGAATTTTAAATGATCCTAGGGATCTGGGCTTTACTGGCAAGGCCAGCAACTTCTTGCTCATCCCTAGTTGCTCTCCGAAGGAGGTGGTGGTGGGCTTTGAACTGCAGTCCGTGTAATGTGTAATAGTTTTGAATCAACTTGAGGGTAGTTAATGGTCAACCACGTTGGTGTGGGAATCGAGTCGCATACAGGCCCACCGGTTTCCTTCCCGAAAGGATATTTTAGAAACCTACAGCACGGAATGAGCCATTTGGCCTATTGTGCCTGTGCTTGCTCATTGTAATAGCTATCCAATTAGTCCCACTCCCCCGCGCTGTCCCCATTGCCCTGAAAATGTTTCCTTTTTAAGTATTCATCCAATTCCCGTTTGAAAGTGACTTGAATCAGCTTCTTTCAGGCAGTGCATTCCAGATCATAACTACATTCAAAAAATTCTTCTCTCCCCTTTCTGTTTCTTTTGCCAATTATCTTAAATCCGTGTCCTCTTTTTACCAACCCACCCGCCATTAGAATCCCTTTCTCCTTATTTACTCTATTCAGTACTCCCCAAATCAGACGATTTCTGGGCCCCATGTTGGGTCCTTTGTAAAAGATCTTTGGGAACTTCACCAACCAGTAAAATTAAAAGTACTTTCTTTGTGCAATGTTAGTGAGTCCTAAAAGAAAGACTTGAATTTCTACAGCGCCTTCCACAGCCTCAGGACGTCCCAAAGCGCTTTACAGTCAATTAAGTACTTTTGAAGTGTAGGCACTGTTGCAATGGAGGAAAATGACGATCAGGCTATACGCCAGGTACGGCCCATGCCATGATCGCACCCACAAGGAAGATAGCTGGTCCAAACTTTTCCTGAGGAGCTTTCACCAGGACTTGATTTGAAATATGGCTGTACCACATGCACATTTGGAAACAGCAGGTAGGTGACTCGGGGCCCTTAATCCTTGCTCTTGGGATGTGGGCGACTCTGGCAAAGCTGCATTTGTTGCCCATCCCTAGAAGGTGGCGGTGGGCCTTGAACTGCTGCAGTCCTTGCGGTGATGATGTTCCTACAATGGTGCGAGGCAGTGAATTCCAGGATATTGACCCAGCGAAGATGAAGGAATGGCAATTTACAACCAGGTCAGGATGATTTGTGACTTGGAGGTGCTGGTGTTCCCAATCATACTGCTGCTCTTGTCCTTAACAACAACTTGCATTTATATAACACCTTTAATGTAGTAAAACGTCTCAAGGCGCTTCACAGAAGCCTTATCTAACAAAACTTGACACTGAGCCACGAGATATTAGGTAGATGACCAAAAGCTTGGTCAAAGAGGTAGGTTTTAAGGAGCGTCTTAAAAGGAGGAGAGAGAGGCGGAGAGGTTTGGAGGGAATTCTAGATCTTTGGGCTTCGGCAGCTGAAGTCACTCCCGACAATGGTGGAGTGATTAAAATCGGGATGTGTAAGAGGCCAGAATTGGAGTAGAAGACAAAGGGAAGGGAAGTGCTGTTGAAGTAGACTTGATGAGTTGCTGCAGTGCATCCTGTAGATTGTACATATTGCAGCCATGGTGCACCAGTGGTGCAGGGTGGATATTGAGTCCAGTAGTAGCTACACTCATCAAGCGAACTGCTTTGTCCAGACAGTATTTGAGCCCCAGAAAAAGTAACTGGAAACTAAGTATAGTCTTCCCAATCTGTTTGGAATTGTCACAGTAGAGTCCGATAGCGCTGAGCTTTGGCACGATGCTGAAGCTCTTGGTGAAGATCTGGCCCTGCTTGCGTTGTAAACCAGAGTAAGAACATTGACGTGTGGTAAACTGGCCCTCACAGCAGTCCCGACTACTTTCTTTCATGCAGCTGATGTCAGGCTCGTCACCCACTTAGGTGTTCTGGATACTTGCTTGAATATGTATGTTGGGTGACTTCAGAGTTCACAGCTCCCGAGTGTGAATGGGGGCCGGAAAAGCTGGTGTCCACACAAAATGCAGATGGTTCGGAACTATCAGAAATAGGAGCAGGAGTCGGCCATTTGGCCCTTCGAGCCTGCTTCGCCATTCAATAAGATCATGGCTGATCTTTGACCTCATCTCCACTTTCCTGAACTATCCCCTTATCCCTCGATTCCCTTAATATCCAAAAATCTATCGATTTCTGTCTTGAATATACTCAGCGACTGAGTTCCCACAGCACTCTGAAACATAGGCAACTGAGTAGGCGGTCTTGAAATACAGTCAGTCCATGAACTCGTCTCCCCAAAGTCTTTCCACCATCTACAAGGCACAAGTCAGGAGTGTGATGGAATACTCTCCACTTGCCTGGATGAGTGCAGCTCCAACAACACTCAAGAAGCTCGACACCATCCAGGACAAAGCAGCCCACTTGATTGCCACCCTATCCACCACCTTAAACATTCACTCCCTCCACCACCGGCGCACCGTGGCTACAGTGTGTACCATCTACAAGATGCACTGCAGCAACTCGCCAAGGCTTCTTCGGCAGCACCTCCCAAACCCGCGACCTCTTCCACCTAGAAGGACAAGGGCAGCAGGCGCATGGGAACACCACCACCTCCAAGTTCCCCTCCAAGTCACACACCATCCTGACTTAGAAGTATATCGCCGATCCTTCATCGTCGCTGGGTCCAAATCCTGAACTCCCTCCCTAACAGCACTGTGGGAGTACCTTCACCACACGGACTGCAGGCTCACCACCACCTTCTCAAGGGCAACTAGGGATGGGCAATATATGCTGGCATTGCCAGCGATGCCCTGATCCCATAAATTAATTTTTTTTTTTTAATTTATATCAGACATGCAGAGGGAATCCAGGAGAAGCAGTTAATCATTGCAAAAACGTTTTCCTTGCCCTGAAATAATAGGAAATGGCTACAGAGAAGGGTGCCTCGACTGCCTAAGGTGGTCAAGCCCGATCTAGCTTGCAGTCAACTTAGTGGATCGTATGCCACTTTCCATAACCTACCATTATTCACTGCCTTCAGGAAATGAGATAGATGAGCAGTGGCAGATGAAATTTTGTACAGCGAAATGTAAGGTACTGAACATGTGAAGAAAAAAATACGTTTATTGTATGAGCTGAGGGTTGTTAGTAGATGTAACGATTAATCTGCCAAATCGTTGTGCAGCAGAAAAAATCCCCAATTAGAATGCTAAATTAATTGAGCGCAAGTCACAGGATGTTATACTGAACCTGTAGCATGTTCTGGTCAGACTGTATTTTGAGTACAGTAACCAGCATTGGTCATCAAGACATCAGGGCAACAGCCAAGCCAGGGAGGAGTGCAGTAAAGAGCCATTGGGCTCAAGAGTACTGAACTATGAAGGAAAAACCAAAGAAACTGGGGCTCTTTGGTGTTAAAAGACAGCAAGTAACAGGGACATCAGATATTAGATGACATCGGAATGATAAATCCATGGCTCAGGTTGAAAGTAGGCCAAGATCCAGGGACCATAATTGAACGCTGGGGAGAAGCAAATTTAGGACTGATATCTGAAGAAATTCTTTTTTAGCATAGCGGAAAACTTTTGATTTTTAAACAGGAGCTCCTGGGAAGCAATTTCTGTTGATTTATCAGCATATTTATTAGTGCGAAGAAACACATTTTCTGCAATGATGGTGCTATTTTGCTTTGGGTAGGTGACAGTGACTTTCCTCAGTTAAGGTAGGGATTCTCTTCCAGAAAGGTCTGAACGCCACTGTCTTATAATCATTTAAAAGCCATTTGGATGCTGTGATGGGGGTCAAATAATAGCTTCTGACAAAGGACCTGAAACATTAACTCTGTTTCTCTCTCCACAGATGCTGCCTGACGTGCTGAGTATTTCCAGCATTCTTTCTTTTTAGATCAGATTTCCAGCAGCCTCAGTATTCTGCTTTTGTTTTAGCTTCTTTTCCCCCACTTGTGGCTCAGTGGGTAGCACTCTCGTCTCGAGTCAGAAGGTTGTGGGTTCAAGTCCCACTCCAGACACTTGAGCACGAAATCTAGGCTGACGCTCCAGTGCGGTGCTGAGGGAGTGCTGCACTGTCGGCGGTGCCGTCTTTCGGATGAGGCGTTAAACCGAGGCCCCGTCTGCTCTCTCAGGTGGACGTAAAAGATCCCATGGCACTATTTCGAAGAGGAGCGGGGGAGTTATCCCTGGTGTCCAGGGCCAATATTTATCCCTCAACCAACATCGCTAAAAAACATATTATCTGGTCATCATCACATTGCTGTTTGTGGGAGCTTGCTGTGTGCAAATTGGCTGCCGTGTTTCGTGCATTACAACAGTGACTACACTTCAAAAGTACTTCATTGGCTGTAAAGTGCTTTGGGAGGTGCTGAGGTTGTGAAAGGCGCTATAGAAATGCAAGTCTTTCTTCCCCCCAGTGGCTGGATTAAGCTGTACAGGACTTCATTTCCCACCATCCTTCAGTGCGCCAAAGGCAACACTTCCGGTCATGCGCATTGCGCCGGGCGGCCGAAGGGAAAGAGGTTTCTGGCAGCCAGCGGGCGGGGCCTAGAATTCGGGCTGGGCGGATCCCAATCTCTAAATTCCCACCCACCTCAACTGAAAAAAAATATCAGACAGAAAGGGTAGGGGTAGGGCAGCGGCCACCTTATTTACAACTTAAACAAAGCCACTTCGCACAGCCTAGAAGAAGAAAGCGCAGCGGCATGAGGGGGAGCTATAGTCCACCAGGCCGCGGAGAGACGCTTTCCAACCAGCGGCGGGGAAAAAAAGACTACAACTCCCGGCAGGCAGTGGGAGGGAAAGACTACAACTCCCGGCAGGCAGCGGGGGGTGAGCGGGGACGAAGATGGAGTGAGGGGGCGGGGAGATGGAGCCGAGCGGCATGACGGGAGCTGTAGTCCAACTAGCGCGGCCCGGGGGGAAGAGAGAAAAAAAGACTACAGGGCCCGGCAGGCAGCTGGGCGAGCGAGGCTTCCGCTCCTGCGCACTGAGGCGGGAGCGGACTGGAACCCGGAGTCAGGATCCGCGAGACTCGAACCTGCGGAAGGGAGAAAGGAGCGGGGGGCAAAACCCGGCGCGGCCGCGGCCCCGGCACCGGCCCCGGAGGGAGGGAGGTAGGTGGGGCACCGGGGGGTGTTGGGGGCTCGGTGAGCCCGGGGTGTGTGGGGGGATGGGATGGGGAGGTACAGCCCACCCCACACTCCGGAGGCTTGCCTCGGGCCCGGGTGACCCGCTCGGGAAGGTTGCGCTGCCAGGGACGCAGGGGTTTCCATTCCGGCCGCCATTCCGCCTGTTCTTTGTTACAATGTGGCGAGCGGATCGCTCTTAAAACCCGGCTTAAAATAGCGCGCCGGCGCCCGGATCGCCAGCGCAACCCGGACCGTGCAACCCCCCCGCCCCCCAAAAAAACCACAACAACCACCTCCTCCAGAGCAACTCCCACTCCTGCAATCTGCTCCATAATCCAGAACAGCTCCCACTCCTGCAATCTGCTCCATAATCCAGACCAGCTCCCACTCCTGCAATCTGCTCCATAATCCAGAACAGCTCCCACTCCTGCAGTCTGCTCCCACTCCTGCAATCTGCTCCATAATCCAGAGCAACTCCCACTCCTGCAATCTGCTCCATAATCCAGAGCAGCTCCCACTCCTGCAGTCTGCTCCCACTCCTGCAATCTGCTCCATAATCCAGAGCAACTCCCACTCCTGCAATCTGCTCCATAATCCAGAGCAGCTCCCACTCCTGCAGTCTGCTCCCACTCCTGCAATCTGCTCCATAATCCAGAGCAACTCCCACTCCTGCAATCTGCTCCATAATCCAGAGCAGCTCCCACTCCTGCAATCTGCTCCCACTCCTGCAATCTGCTCCATAATCCAGAGCAGCTCCCACTCCTGCAATCTGCTCCATAATCCAGAGCAGCTCCCACTCCTGCAATCTGCTCCATAATCCAGAACAGCTCCCACTCCTGCAGTCTGCTCCCACTCCTGCAATCTGCTCCATAATCCAGAGCAACTCCCACTCCTGCAATCTGCTCCATAATCCAGAGCAGCTCCCACTCCTGCAGTCTGCTCCCACTCCTGCAATCTGCTCCATAATCCAGAGCAACTCCCACTCCTGCAATCTGCTCCATAATCCAGAGCAGCTCCCACTCCTGCAGTCTGCTCCCACTCCTGCAATCTGCTCCATAATCCAGAGCAACTCCCACTCCTGCAATCTGCTCCATAATCCAGAGCAGCTCCCACTCCTGCAATCTGCTCCCACTCCTGCAATCTGCTCCATAATCCAGAGCAACTCCCACTCCTGCAATCTGCTCCATAATCCAGAGCAGCTCCCACTCCTGCAATCTGCTCCATAATCCAGAACAGCTCCCACTCCTGCAATCTGCTCCCACTCCTGCAATCTGCTCCATAATCCAGACCAGCTCCCACTCCTGCAATCTGCTCCCACTCCTGCAATCTGCTTCACTACATCCAGAGCAGCTCCCACTCCTGCAGTCTGCTCCCACTCCTGCAATCTGCTCCATAATCCAGAGCAGCTCCCACTCCTGCAATCTGCTCCATAATCCAGACCAGCTCCCACTCCTGCAATCTGCTCCCACTCCTGCAATCTGCTTCACTACATCCAGAGCAGCTCCCACTCCTGCAGTCTGCTCCCACTCCTGCAATCTGCTCCATAATCCAGAGCAGCTCCCACTCCTGCAATCTGCTCCATAATCCAGAGCAGCTCCCACTCTTGCAATCTGCTCCATAATCCAGAGCAGCTCCCTCTCCTGCAATCTGCTCCACATCTAGAGCAACTCCTTCAACTCTCTCCAGCAGCAGGGATAGGCAGTGCTTCTTAATCTGGTCATATAAGAGAGGCACTGCAGGCTCACCATGCATCAGTTTAAAAAAAAAAATTAATACCTTAATGGCTCACTGCATCAAGGTGTTTTATTTAACACCTTAATGGGTCACTGTGCATCAAGTTTTAAAAAAAAAATAAAAAAATTTCTTGCATCAAAAATCCACATTTACAATTTTTTCCCAACTTTTTTTGCCAGCTGCTGTACTTAAATGTGTCAAAATGTTTGCAATCTTGCAACAATTGATCACAGACTAATTTACGTATATTTTCTAGGGGGAAATTACAAAAGAAAATGCTGTGGATAATTAATAATCTGTAATAATCATGACCTGCTGATAATGTGGGAGATGTAGGCATGTCCTGCTCTATGACATGAGCTCTGGTCCAGATTAGACTAAAGGTCCAGGACAGTGTAGAAATGTTGGAGGTGATATTGTTGGATCTGTCATCATTAAACAAAAAAGTGAGCCACAACTGTAAACCCATTCAAGATGTGGAGGTGAGTTTATTTTTCCACAGCGAGAGCCGTTGAGAGGAATGAGGCTCGAATGGGTCTTGGTTAGGCTGGGCAACCTTGGCAGAGATTTCATCAAGCCTTTTAGCTAGGCCTCAGGTTTTTTTTGTTACAAGTGATTCATTAAATCCTTCCCTGGCGGTATTTTGGAATTCCCTAAAACCTATTTATAGGTGCTTTTTCAGACTTTCATATGCAGTGGGAGTATGGTTCTGCAAGGTCAGTGACGCTGGTTGCAGATAGATTCAGGGCTGTTTCTATACATCAATATCGCACTGTTTTGTGTACGTGTGGTGTTTATCCTTGCTTGCTGCAGTATTGGAATCGGGCAGGTCTGCCGTCTCCTACTCGTTCGGTGGTGCGACCCCGTTCATGCACGGTTTAAAAGTGCGAGCTATTTTGACGCGCTTCATTCTGAAATACAAGCACATTTAACAGCCAAGCCCGGTTTGTGCCGTTGTAAAAACGTCTTGGTCTTTGCGTCAACACAGACTGTACGCGGAAGTATAACTCGGAGGGGAGGTCGGACAAATTGAATTCTGGCATGTGACGTGGCATCACCTGAAGGAGGTAGTCTCACACCAGGCTTTCCACCAGCTTTAGTGTAACTGGAACCTATGCAACAAGAACTTTTAAACGTCCCCTTTTGGTTTGTTGCACCATTTGGGATGTTGTTGAACTTACTTTTTAAATAAAGAGCGAGCTTGCATTTATAGAGCACCTTTCACGACCTCAGGACGTCCCAAAGCGCTTTACAACCGATAAAGAACTTTTGAAGTGTAGCTGCTGTTGTAAGGTAGGAAATGCAGCTGCCAATTTGCACACAGCAAGCTCCCACAGACAGCAGTGAAATAAATGACCAGATCATCTATTTTTAGGTGTTGGTTGAGGGATAAATGCTGACCAGGACCCGGGGAGAACTCCCCACCTCCTCTTTGAATTGTGCCACGGGATCTTTCACTTCTACCCGAGCGAGCAGACGCGGCCTCGGTTTAAATTCTCATCCGAAAGACAGCACCTCCGACAGTGCAGTATTTCCTCACTACCGCACTGGAGTGTCAGCTGAGATTATGTGCTCAAGTCTCTGGAGTGGAGCTTGAACCCACAACCTTCTGACTCGGAGGCGAGGCTGTTGGCACCTGAGCCATGGCTGATGCTAAATATTAGTCGGCATTGTGCTTGCCTGGCCAAGTAGTGACAAGGAGGAGAAGACAGTGTAACTAACTTAGTGCTGCCAACTCACACCATTCTAAAGCAGGCATCAGTCTCGCACCGATACCTGTAATTGGGACAATTGGCTTGACCTGCCACAATAGTGTCCTGCATGTTTCCACGCTGCGAGCTGTGATGTGCTACCCTAGTACCATAATTGATGTATTAAAAAAAATCCAGGAGGCAGCGAAAGTGTTGATTTCTCAGAGATACATCACTTAGAACTATGGAATTGTACAACACAGAAGGCAGCCATTCGGCCCATTGAGTCTGTTCTGGTTTACAAAAAGAGCTATTTACTGTCCTTTCCCCCTACTCTTCCACTTTCCTCATAATAGATGTCATGAATCCTCTCCACCACTGTTGCTGGTGGGGAATTCCACGTCCTAGTTATTTTAAATAACTTCTAGTTAGTGATCAGCGGCAATAGTTCTTCCCTATTCACATCAGAACAGTCATACATTTTCAACACCTCCATCAGATTGACTCGTAACCTTCTTTATTCTAATGAAAGGAGCTCTAGTTTCTTTGGGCTTCCCTCGTAATAAAGTCTCTAATCCCTGGTACTGTCCCAGTGAATTTACCCTCTTGACATCGCTCCTAAAGTACAGAGCCCAAAAACTGACCCCGGTATTTTAAATATATTAGAAAAGATGTAATAGCAGAGCACTTGGAAAACAGTGACAGGATCGGACAAAGTCAACATGGATTTACAAAAGGTAAATCATGCTTGACTAATCTGGAATTTTTTGAGGATGTAACTGGTAGAATAGATAAGGGAGAACCAGTGGATGTGGTGTATTTGGACTTTCAGAAGGCTTTCGATAAGGTCCCGCATAAAAGATTAACGTGCAAAGTTAAAGCACACGGGATTGGGGGTAAGGTACTGTCTTGGATAGAGAACTGGTTGGCAGACAGGAAGCAAAGAGTTGGAATAAACGGATCTTTTTCCGAGTGGCAGGCAGTGACTAGTGGGGTACCGCAGGGATCGGTGCTAGGACCCCAGCTATTCACAATATATATAAATGATCTAGACGAGGGAACTAGATGTAATATCTCCAAGTTTGCAGACGACACAAAGCTGGGTGGGCGTGTGTGCTGTGAGGAGGATGCAGAGAAACTCCAGTATGATTTGGACAGGTTGGGTGATTGGGCAGATGCATGGCAAATGCAGTATAATGTGGATAAGTGCGAGGTTATCCACTTCGGTGACAAAAACAGGAAGACAGATTATTATCTGAACGGCAATAGATTGGGAAAAGGGGAAGTGCAACGAGACCTGGGTGTCCTTGTGCACCAGTCGCTGAAGGTAAGCATGCAAGTGCAGCAGGCGGTTAAGAAGGCAAATGGTATGTTGGCCTTCATAGCGAGAGGATTCGAGTACAGGAGCAAGGATGGCTTGCTGCAGTTGTACAGGGCCTTGGTGAGACCACACCTTGAGTATTGTGTGCAGTTTTGGTCACCTTATCTGAGGAAGGATGTTCTTGCCATGGAGCGAGTGTAGCGAAGATTCACCAGACTGATACCTGGGATGGCAGGAACGACGTATGAGGAGAGATTGGGTCGATTAGGCTTATATTCGCTAGAGTTTAGAAGAATGAGAGGGGATCTCATTGAAACTTATAAAATTCTAACAGGACTAGACAGACCAGATGCAGGAAGGATGTTCCTGATGGCGGGGGAGTCCAGAACCAGGGGTCACAGTCTAAGGATAAGGGGTAAGCCATTTAGGACTGAGATGAGGAGGAAGTTCTTCACCCAGAGAGTGGTGAACCTGTGGAATTCTCTACCACACAAGGCAGTTGAGGCCAATTCATTAAATATATTCAAGAAGGAGTTAGATATATTTCTTAAGGCTAAAGGGATATGGGGAGAAAGCAGGCACAGGGTACTGAATTTGGATGATCAGCCATGATCTCATTAAATGGCGGAACAGGCTCGAGGGGCCGAATGGCCTACTCCTGCTCCTATCTTCTATGTTTCTATGTTTAACTGCAGCCTAAGCAGTGACATGTTTAGCATTTAATTCACCGCCCCACTCCCACTCTGACCTCTCTGTCCTCGGCCACAGTCCAGAAGGACAAGTAGAGCCAGACCTTTCAGGAGAAATTAGAAAACACTTCTACGCACAAAGGGTGGTAGAAGTTTGGAACTCTTCCACAAACGGCAATTGATGCTAGATCAATTGTTAATTTTAAATCTGAGAATGATAGCTTTTTGTTAACCAAAGCTATTAAGGGATATGGGGCAAAGGCGGATATATGGAGTGAGGTCGCAGGTCAGCCATGATCTCATTGAATGGCGGAACAGGCTCGAGGGGCTGAATGGCCTACTCCTGTTCCGATGTTCCTAATGAAGCTCAATGGAAGCTTCAGGAACAGCATCTCATCTTTTAATTAGGCATTCTACAACCTTTCGGACTCAACACAGTTCAACAGTTTCAGATCATAATTACTGCTCCCATTTTTATGAACAGCTGGTGCTGATCCTGCTGTTGTCATTTACACCTCTTCTAGACCCATCTTCTGTTTCTTTACTTGTCCCATTACCATCTCCTTTTGCCTTGCACCATCATCCTTTTTGTCATTTAATCACTCCTGCCTTCCATCCTGTCACAGACCTTCCCTTTTTGTTCTTCCCTCCCCTCCCTCCTTTCCCTGCCTCTGTATCTTTAACTTCTTCCAGTTCAGGCGCAAAGTCAACAACCTGAAACGTTATCCCTGTCTCTCTCTCTCCACAGATGCTGCCTGACCTGCTGAGTATTTCCAGCATTTTCTGTGTTTATTACACATTTAGCATTACCACTTTGCTTTATACTCTGTATTCTTGCGTATAAAACCTAGGATCCCATCTGCTTTTTACCCTACGTATAGTATAGCAACATCCTAAATGGGATTGCTCCAATCTTCTCATAAATTTCATGTTTCCCTAATGCTGCCACTGTGGAGTGAGATTTGAGGACAGGTTGCATAGACTAGGCTTGTATTCCCTTGAGTATAGAAGAGTATGAGGTACGGTAGCATACTGGTTATGTTACTGGACTAGTAAGCAAGAGGTCTGGACTAATCATCCGGAGACATGAGTTCAAATCCCACCATGGCAGCAAATAAAAAAAATCTGGAATAAAGCGCTAGTATCAGTGATGGTGACCATGAAACTACCAGATTGTCATAAAAACCTATCTGGTTCACTAATGTCATTTAGGGAAGGAAATCTGCCATCCTTAGCTTTGTGACTCCAGGCCCCCAGCAATGTGGTGACTCTTAACTACTCTCTGAAATGGCAGCTCACCAGCACCTTCTCGAGGTCAATTAGGGATGGGCAATAAATACTGGCCTTGCCAGTGACGCCCACATCCAATGAATATTAAAAAAAAGGGTGATCTAATTGAGGCGTTTAAGATGATTAAAGGATTTGATAGAGTAGATAGAGAGAAACTATTTCCTTTGGAGAGGCAGTCCAGAATAAAGAGGCATAATCTTAAAATTAGAGCTAGGCCGTTCAGGTGATGTCAGGAAACACTTCTTCACACAAAGGATAGTGGAAATCTGTAACACTGAGATTGAGGGTCAGTTGAAAACGTCAAAACTGAGATTGATGGATTTTTGTTAGGTAAGGGATAGGGAACCAGCCATGATCTAACTGGATGTCAGAACAGGCTCAAGGGGGTTTATGGCCTACTCCTGTTCATATGTTCCTAGATTGACAGTGTTGACAGCTCTGAGATTTGACTAGCAAGACTCCAACATCTCCATCATCTTTTTTAGTCCCTCCCCTCCTCCTCGCTGACGCTGGGATGTGGTTTCATGGACACCGCCCAGTACCTTGAGCAGACATGGGAACATGAGTAGGCCGTTCAGCCCCTCGGCCCTGTTTGGCCATTCAATTAGTCTACGGCTACTTTTCATGCCTGAGCCTGGATGGTGAGCAGCGGCTGGCTATTTGACCGTGAATATCATCACAACCATGTCCAGACATGCAGGCTGCAGCAGGGGTCAGCAGATAGCGATCTGAAAGCAGGAGCCCTGGCTGATGTTTCTCCTCCCTACCCCGAGCGAGCGGAGGCCTCCGCTGCTGTTGAAATCGGCTGTTTCGGCGCCAATCTGGGATCGAATCCCGGCCACTTTAGCTCATCCCTTGCCTCTTGTTTATAAACGCCCGGCGCATTGAGGGATTGCATGTGGCGGGCTGACTTTATTCTGGCGCGTCGCCCTTGAAAACCTCTTCTGGCAATGGCCGTGAGGTGAGAGATTAACGGTGATGGTCGCAACCAGCTTTGGATGTGGTAGACCGAGTGTGTCTGTGTATGTATGTTAAAGAATGCAGGAGATCAGATTCTGTCATGTGAAAGAAACATGAGGCAGGCCTTTGTAAATCTCGCAGAATATGCACTTAAAGGGGTGTAGGATTTAGAATATGTAACCTTTATGTTTTAGATAATAATTGAAACAAGAAATACCGGAATTCTGAAATGAAGACAGAAAATGCTGTAAATGCAGAGCAGGTCCTTGATAAGCTGAAAGAGAAAGTAAGTTAACCCTTTCAGGTGGGGCACATTATATCTGAAACAGGGGAATCATCTAACAGTCTGTCCCTAAATATGTACCCAGATCCCAGTCGTTGAAATGATAATGCTTCTCACTCACTGTGGCCTGTAATGTGATGTGTGTGTGTCTCTCTCTCTCTCTCTCTCCACTTCAAGTTTTCTCTAATTTCCTGACTTTGTATAATCAGGGAGTGGAGTCATATTGGCAATCCAACCTTACTATATCCTCCTGTTCAGTGTACTGCCCATTGGCTACCTGCTTCTATGGAACACGTGAGTTAAAAGGGGCAGAAGATGTGCTCGGCAAAATGACCCTCCGTTAGAGGGTCTTTCTGAGCACTTGGCACAGACCCTTTTGTGATTTTATATTTGCCAATTTTCTCCCTTTTCCTCCAGAAGACATTCTCGATCGACGGACGTTCGTTGCCCAAGTGGCTATTCTTTCTGTGTGAGCCTAGAGTTGTATTTAATCTGTTTAATAAAGGGCACCGTCTTAGCTAAGCCTGTTTCTATCCTGCAGCCCATGTAAGATCGAGGTCGGTGAGGTAGTTCAGCACAGAGTCAGACCTGGGATCTTGCTGGCCTTCTCTTTGAGGCTTATCCAATCAGCGACTAAACCTGCTGAGCGGTTGGCAGTGAGGGGGTGAGATGGGAGGGTGGGTGCGCGGGTGTGGGAAGGGGTCTTCAGTGCCTGGTGCATACCTGGGGACTGAGGGGATGAAGCCAGAAATCTGGGTGTAATCTTTCATCATACAGCTACGCCTATAGGCTGTTGTTTCCCCCCCCAGTGAAGATAAAAAGAAAAGCCTGAATGTTGGAATTCTGGAATAGAAATGGAAAATTACTTGATGAAAGATCTCGCTGGAAACATTAATGCCGTTGCTCTTTCCAGGTGTTGACCTGTTTATTTCCAGCAGTCATTTTGTTTGATTTTTCACTTTTTTACATTTACAAAGTGTTTTTTGTTCTCTTAATGTTTGAGCTGCACGGTGTCAGCTGTGGCTCAGTGTAGCACTCTCCTTCTGAGTCAGAAGGTTGTGGGTTCAAGTCCCACTCCAGGGATTTGAGCACATAAATCTAGGCTGACACTCCAATGCAGTGCTGAGGGAGCGCTGCACTGTCTGAGGTACTGTCTTTTGGATGAGACTTTAAACCGAGGCTCCATCTGCTCTCTCAGGTGGACGTACAAGATCCCATGGCACTATTATGCAGAAGAGCAGGGGAGTTATCCCCGGTGCCCTGGCCAATATTTATCCCTCAATCAACATCACTAAAACAGATTATTTGGTCATTATCACATTGCTGTTTGTGGGAGCTTGCTGTGTGCAAATTGGCTGCCACGTATCCCACATTACAACAGTGACTACACTTCAAAAAGTACTACACTAGCTGTAAAGCGCTTTGGGACTCCCTGAGGTTGTGAAAGGTGCTATATAAATGCAAGTTCCTTTACTTTCTGAGCTCAGTCCAGATCTGGGTTATTTGGTGAGAGGAGTTCTGGGTTTCTCCATCATCCAGGGCACAACTTTACAAGCTGGGGTTCTCTGGATCCTAGAGGGGCCACGAGGGATTCTCTGGGTTCCCCAAGGTCATCAGATTTCTATCCATCTGTCGTTAGATTTTGTATTTTCTGTAGATATTCATGTACCAACACCATATCTCTTCTGTTGCTCATAAACATGCTCTCAGCAGCGGTAGCACCGTTTTCTTTGTGCAGTTAGCATCTTTGGAAGTTAGGAGAGGGGATTCCCAGGATTGCGGCATTGTTTGCTAGGAATTCCCAGTAATTGATATTTGCCGGGTGTCACCAAGAGTGTGTCAGTATTAGTGGGGTGATGGGGGGTGGAGTGTTTGTTGGATCGTGCTGCTCTTTGCAGGGGCTCCCCAGGCACATGCTGGTATTTTCAGGGGCTCTGGGAATGTCTCCCTATTTATACAGGTTCTATACACACACACACACATACACAGTTTGGAAAAAAAACATTGCCCTGGGTAACCCTTGTGTGCTTGAATTTTTGTTCTCACAGATCCAGATGATGGCAGGAGATGGCACAGAAGAGAGATTGTTTGTCTGTAAGTAATCGAACACTTGTGGGTGAATATACAAAAATTAGGTTTTTTTCTCCCAAATGAGTGCAGAGTGCGTAAAGCTTTGCTCCCGGAATGTTCCGGCAAATATTCAGAATAATCTGCACGGTCTGCAATGCTAATGCGACTTAGTGGATGAGGTAATCAAATGCTGTAGTTTATCTCCCCGTTTTCACACACTCCCTGGGCGTGGCAGGGGGTGGCTGCCTGATCTTCTGTAATGAGGGACTTCTGCAAATGATAATCTTACCACTGTTTACATAAGAACATAAGAAATAGGAGCAGGAGTAGGCCATTTGGCCCTTCGAGCCTGCTCCACCATTCATTAAGATCATGGCTGATCTTCTACCTCATCTCCACTTTCCTGCAATATCCCCATATCCCTTGATTCCCTTAATATCCAAAAATCTATCGCGCTCTTTCTTGAATATACTCAACGACTGAACCTCCACAGCCCTCTGGGGTAGAGAATTCTAAAGATTCACCACCCTCTGAGTGAAGAAATTTCTCCTCATCTCAGTCCTAAATGGCCGAGCCCTTATTCTGAGACTGTGACCCCTGGTTCGAGACTCCCCAGCCAGGGGAAACATCCTCCCTGCATCTGGATACTGTTCAAATGGAACTCGAGAAAACTTATTAATTGAATTTGGGGAAACTTGCTGGTGCATTGGTTTAGACCTGGGTTCTTGTCTTGACTTGTGTGAAAGTCCTCTCTGTCTGTCGGCTGTAAGGGTATCACGGGAAGCGAGTTTGGACAGGCCTAATCTGGTTCCTAGTGGGCATGGGCCGACAGCACAAAAACTGTCACTAACCTGACACTAATGATCAATCTCAGTCAGAAAGATGGAGTGTGGGGGGGTGTGGGGGGAAAAGTCACGCTGGTGCTCCTCCGAGGTTGGGGCTGTTCAGGCAGAGTGAAGGGAGCTTTCCTCGGCATCTGGCTGCACTATACCTGATCTAGCAGTGCGTAATGCAGACACTGGGCGAGAGAAAGGGAGAATTTCATTCCCAGCGCTAACAACCCTCCCTCACTTTGAGCACACAAAAAAAAACTTGTGATTTAAAAATATTTAATTTCAAAACTGGAAAAAATATCACTGCAGGCCTGCTGGTATCAAACTGCATTAAACTATTTTTTGAAATCTTTCATAAAAGATTTTGACCAAGTTCCCCTTCGGAGATTAATGGTCAAGATGAAAGACCATGAAATAGGGATGTAAGTCAGCTTTGCTCAGTTGACAGTATTGCCCTGTGATCAGAAGGTTGTGGGTTCAAGCCCCACTGCAGGACTTGAGCACGTAATGTAAACTGTGTCTCCAGAGCAGTATTAAGGGAATGTCGGATCCCAACAATTTCTCTTTCAACCATAAACATTCACTCCCTCCACCACCGGCGCACCGTGGCTGCATTGTGTACCATCTACAAGATGCACTGCAGCAACTCGCCAAGGCTTCTTCGACAGCACCTCCCAAACCCGCGACCTCTACCACCTAGAAGGACAAGGGCAGCAGGCGTGTGGGAACACCACCACCTCCAAATTCCCCTCCAAGTCACACACCATCCTGACTTGGAAATATATCGCCGTTCCTTCATCGTCGCTGGGTCAAAATCCTGGAACTCCCTACCTAACAGCACTGTGGGAGTACCTTCACCACACGGACTGCAGTGGTTCAAGAAGGTGGCTCACCACCACCTTCTCAAGGGCAATTAGGGATGGGCAATAAATGCTGGCCTTGCCAGTGACGCCCACATACCATAAATGAATTTTGGAGAAAAAAAACACCAGCACCGCCAAAACATGAACTGATCATTCACATCTGAGGGACTTTGTGTGTAGAATGGCTGCTGCATTTGCCTACATGACAGGAGTTGCCTTTGTACGCCAAAGCAACCCGTTGTATGTGAAGTGACTTGAAACATTTATGAGAGACTTTCTTAAAAGTGGAGCACTCGACAGTTGCCTCAAAAACAGGAAACAAGAGGGTATCCACAAATGGAAACTATTCCAGCTGGAAATAGGTTATGGGTAGAGTAACCTAGAGGTCAGCCTTGGGACTCCCTTGTTACACTACTTGTGAAATATATAAATGACATATCTCACGACATGGAGAGAAAGTAAAAAGCGAGGAGCAACGTTACCAGATCGAGAGTGATTTGGCTTTTTAATGAAATTGGGTCAGTAGATCGCAAATCAAACTCCCTGAAACCTTTTGCCACATCTGAACTCGTAACTCTTGAGTGAAACTGGCATAATAGTTATCGAAAAATTATCATACAAAATTATAAATTTCAACTAAAACGTGTTGTGTAAAGAGACACAAGTGGTTGCTGAAAGTGAGCCATTTGTGTCACGTCGCTTGTAACTTGCTCCTGATTCTTCTACAGCCAGTACCTTACTCCTGCTCAGTCTGATCCATCAGTGTCCTGTGAAACTAGTGGAACAAGGTGGGTCCCCAGTATAGTGTAGAAATTTGTCGGGCAGATTGAATGCTCCAGTGATTTGGACCAAGGCATATTCGGGAAGCATCATCTCTCCTCTTATTCGCAGGGTGTGACGACTGTGGGGAGTACCATGACTCGGAGTGTCCAGAGCTCGGCCCGCTGGTGACTGTCAGCGACTCTTTCGTTTTGAGCAGAGCGCGGTAAGAAATATAGGGATTCGTGAAATGGAAACCAAACAGCAAAAATCTGTTTCTAAAATGAATGTGATTTTTTTTTCCATTGATTCCAGTGTAGTGTAACGTGTTAGCTTATTGAGATTGTCACGGTTTTCAATGACTCTTTTATCAACAGCCAAATGTCCCAACGGAACTTCAACCCGATTCCATCTCTGCCCTGTCCAGTCTTTAATTCTGTCTTGTTTTATGGCAGAACATTCTGTAGCATCGTGGGACAAGTATGCCTTTCAGACTTTTGACAGCAAATCGTGAGGCAGACACTGGGCAGCTACTTTTCCTGAGAGAGGAAGAACTCTAGGGTCCTTGCTGGCTGGTCTGTGGAAAGCCTGGGGTGGATTTATACTCTGTATTCAAATGGAATTTTCGATTTATTTTTTTGCCAGCAGATTAAAGGTGAAAGTACTCGGTGTAGTTTCTGTTAACCTGGACTGCTCCAATATTACTCTAAGCACGTAGGTAAACACAGACCTCTGATCTACATGATTTACCGTGACATGGTAAATCAAAGGTGATATTTCCACAGTCTGGGGTCGATTTTAACCCTCGCCCAGCGAGAATGGAGCGCGGGAGGGGTTGACACTGGAGCCACTTCAATCTCCCGCCCGGCGACATCCGGTCTTCACCGACTTTGAAGTCGGCCGAGGTTCCCGCTGCAGGCAGACGAGGGCCTAATTTAAATTCAGAAGTCACGGCCTGATGACGCAATCCGTCCCGAAAGTGCCTGCGCTCTTTTCTGCCTCCTCCCCAGTTAAAATCAACCCCTCTATGTCTACGGCCCTTCTAAGTCAGACTTGCTAGAGAAGTGCTGATTGAGTTAATGTATACTGAAAAAAAAAAATTACCAAGACATATTATTCTGGTCAATGGTGTGAAGTCTGTTTTTCTATGAAGACAAATGCTGTAATTTTTATAATGTCTAGGTCCTCACTGCCATCCAGTTTGGAGATCAGGCAGCTGGAAGATGGAAGCGAAGGGGTCTTTGCATTGTCGCCCCTGGTAAAACGCACGCAATTTGGACCATTTGAAGCCAAAAGAGTTTCCGAACTGGAAAAAGAAGCTATGTTTTCGCTGAAGGTAGGCTGAGCCTTATAGTCTGCTCCACCAATGGCTCAATGCGTTTATTCAGTGAGTAGTTGAGCCAAACAGATCAGTGTGCTCCTAGGTTCAATTCCCGGTCTGCGATGCGTTCGCTAATCTTTTTATTCCCTCCTGGGATGTGGGCGTAGCTGGCAAGGCTGGCATTTATTGCCCATCCCTAATTGCCCTTGAGTAGGTGGTGGTGAGCCGCCTTCTTGAACCGCTGCAGTCCGTGTGGTGAAGGTACTCCCACAGTGCTGTGAGGGAGGGAGTTCCAGGATTTTGACCCAGCGACTATGAAGGAATTGTGATATATTTCCAAGTCAGGATGGTGTGTGACTTAGAGGGGAACTTGGAGGTGGTGGTGTTCCCATGCTGCCTGCTGCCCTTGTCCTTCTAGATGGTAGAGGTCGTGGGTTTGGGAGGTGCTGTCAAAGAAGCCTTGGCGAGTTGCTGCAGTGCAGTGTTGATGGTACACACTGCAGCCACGGTGCGCCGGTGGTGGAGGGAATGAATGTTTAAGGTATGCCTTAGCTATAGGGGTGTTATCATTGCCCTCAAGCCTCAAGAAATAAAGAACTTGCATTTATATAGCGCCTTTCATGACCTCCGCTCAGGACGTCGCAAAGTGCTTTACAACCAATGAAATACTTTTGAAGCATAGTCGCTGTTGTAGTGTAGGAAATGCGGCAGCAATTTGCACACAGCAAGGTCCCACAAAGAGCAACGAGATAACGACCAGATAATCTTTTTTTTTTAGTGATGTTGGTTGAGGGATAAATATTGGCCAGAACACCGGAGAGAACTCCCCTGCTCTTAGGCTGGAAGGGGGAAAATAGGCTAGGCGTTTCTGTTCCTGTTCCTGATCGCTATCCAGCAACTTCTGCTGCCAACCATGCATGTGGGCGTCAGTTGAAGGTAGGATTGGGCTCGGCCACAGTGTCCCCTGTGGTTGAATAACTTGCCAATTCTCGCTGTCGAGCCTCACAGATAAAGACCCCATGGGTGAGGTGATGGCGGGCATGCTGGTCCCGTGAGACTGTATCCAGCAAAGAGAGAAGGGAAAAAGATAAAGCGGAGAAAAATCAGTAAGAAGACAAAATGCTGGAGCTGAATTTTTCAGGAGCCGATTTCTTTTTGACTCTCTAGTTACAAAGTGTGTGCGATTTGGTGGGGGAAAGAAGGGACATTCCTTTCCTTCCCATCGTTCAGTCTCTGAGTTGGGACAAGGGTGGTGCGCGCTTGGTTGTTCTATATCTGCTGTGGTGGTGTGGGATTCATCCTTTGGGTTTTCCGTTCTCCCCTTGGAAGCTGGGGAGGGGTACGTGTCCGATTCACCTTTGGTATCGTTCCACTTCCTGCTGCTCCCTAAGGCAGAACTAAGATCTCGCTATGTGGGGAATTATGGGAATGAACATACATCCTACCAGCTCGTGGTGTAGCCATCACACCACCACAACCCCCGGCACCATACCTGCTCGTTTCCTGCTCTCCCCACAGCCCACAATTTTAATATTTATCCTTTTAAGGACTCCCAACATCCACCACCCGCTGACCTAGTGCGAGGAAGAGAAAGAAAGCCATTCATTTCCTGCTGGTTCTTCTTGGTGTTGGGAATTTATCAATCTACATAGAAACAATTAGCCCCTAATTGACCTATTTACAGCAATCCAAGCTTGTGGCTGTAAGGGGACAGGCGACTGTTAATTGCAGCCCCACCATAGCAACAGAATCATACTTTGTGTCTGAGATGATATCGTGCTCCTGTCATTGTCAAAGAAGCATACCCTCCAATTTACTGTGAGCAATGCCATGGGAGACACATTACACTTAAACGTTTATTTGTTCTTAATCTCTAAGCTCTTCCAGTCACATTCAAGATTCCTGGGCTGGCGAGCAGCTTAGAATCATCGAATCTTACAGCACAGAAGGAGGCCATTCGGCCCGTCGTGCCTGTGCCGGCTCTTTGAAAGAGCGATCCAATTTAGTCCCACACCCCAGCTTTTTCCTCATAACCCTGCAAATTAGTCCTCTTCAAGTACATGTCCAATTTAAGTTCCTATGGAATCTGATTCCACCACCCTTTCAGGTAGTGCGTACCAGACCTTAACAACCCTCAGTGTGAAAAGAATTCTCCTCATTTCCCCTCTAGTTCTTCAGTCAATTATTTTAAATCTTGTGACCTCTGGTTACCGACCCACTTGCCAGAGGAAACCATTTCTCCCGACTTGCTCTGTCAGAACCCCACATAATTTTGAATACCTCTATTAGGCCTCCCCTTAACCTTCTCCTGCTCTAAGGCCTTTGTTGCTCTTCGAACGAGTCTACCCTAGACTTTATTTTATCTGGACTCTGATTACGGAATAGTACATTTAATGTTGGAATATACAGAAACCCTCACGCTCTCTAACCCTGAAATGGAAACAAGCCGGGTTTTGGTAAGCCTGTCATTTCTTCCTAAAATGACAAAGTAGATCGATGGTGGCAATTCGATTTGCCTGGACCTGCAGTGAAACAAAGAGCTGTGGAAATTACACTGGAAATGAAGAAAGAAACCAGCTGGGAGAAAAATAAAATTTCTTGAATGACCACAGGCAGTAATAGAAAACCGCGACGTGAACACTCACCCAGGTGGCCATCTTGAAATTCAGTCAGCCATCCTGGAAGTTGCTGGTCTGACACATTCGTTAATACAACACATTTAACATGAACGGTTTTGTCAGGGTTAAATTGTCACTGTACTAAGAGGCATGCACAAGCAGTCGGGGGAGATAATTGCATTTATTTTAGCAATTCCTTTTCTCCTCGTCCTCCGATGAGCAAATATTTGCCTTCTGCCTCTTTGCGCTCCAGCCCCTCGCTGACTGACGCAGCCAAGGTCAGGAGCTCGGTAATGTAATCCCTTGCTGTGTAAGTGCTATTTTGAGAGTTGTACCTGTGGTAATCTCCCACTCTATTTAATTTTATGTGCAAGGTTTTCCAGAAGGATGGGCCTGATGTTTGCTTTGACACCGCGAATGAAGAGGACTGCAATTGGATGATATTTGTGAGACCGGCAACAGATTTTCATCATCAAAATCTCACCGCCTGTCAACACAGCCGTGATGTTTACTTCAACACGTTACAGGTACAGAGTTGGCCGATAACCCCAGCATCCATACACTGGCAGTGCTCTAAACTTCCAATAAAAGTGAAGGAGAGTGAAAGGTCGGGCATACTTTCTTTACCAACTAGGATGTAGGTGGGATGTTGTGTGTGTACCTCATCGCCACTGTGACCTCCAGAACTTGTTTTGAGCGCCTTAGGGGCTCCGAGAGAAATCTCCCACATTTTTCCCCTGCTGAATTGGCCTAGGGGTTTTAAATCTGTTTTAGTTGCTTCTCCCAGGTGATTGCACGACTGACGGGAGGGAACACTGGTGGGGGACCGTGATGTCTCATTGCCTCATGACCATTTGGGACAGGCTTGATGGACCAGCCGGTCTTTTCCTGTCCGTCGCTTGGTATGTTCGTATGAGGGGTTTCGGTGAGACTTGTGAAGATGGGGCTTTTTTTTCCCCCCCCCACCAGAGATGAGAAGGTTAAGGGGTGAGATGATGGAGGTCTTTAAGATTATGAAAGGTTATGAAGCTAAATAGTGATTGATACTATAAATAGTGATAGATTGTTTCCACTGATTGGCGAGATGCTAACGAAAAGATACCAATTTAAAACTTAATTAAGAATTAAAGGAGCGGTTAGAAAAATGATCGTTATACGGAGGGTATTTAGAGTCAAATACTTTGCCACAAACTGTTGTTGAAGGAGGGTACATAAATTCTTTTAAAAGAGAATTAAATAATTGTTTGAAAAAGAGCAATATTAAAGGGTGTAAAGATAGAACTGGAGAGTGGGATGAGACGAAGTTGGAAAAAAACACTGGTGCAGACTTGATGGGCCGAATGACCTGTTTCTGTGCCTGTAGAATCCCATGAACTAGCCTTATTTTATTCACAAACATTTGTCTCCCATCCTTTCCGTAAGGCATTGACTCCTTTTGGGGTATGGTTTCATCGACACTGGTGATAGTCCAGTGCCGTTATTCACATGTGAACATAGACGGCTTCAGAGGCCCATTCGTCAACACCTACAACAATTTGCATTCATGTAGAAGAACGGTTGAGCAGGTTGGGCCTATACTCATTGGAGTTTAGAAGAATGAGAGGTGATCTTATGGAAACATACAAGATTCTGAGGGGGCTCGACAGGGTAGATGCAGAGAGGATGTTTCCCCTCGTGGGGAAATCTAGAACTAGGGGCCACAATTTCAGAATAAGGGGGCGCCCATTTAAATCGGAAATGAGGAGCAATTTCTTTTCTGAGGGTCGTGAATCTTTGGAATTCTCTTCCCCAGAGAGCTGTGGAGGCTGGGTCATTGAATATAGATAGACAGATTTTTGAACGGTAAGGGAGTCAAGGGTTATGGGGAGCGGGCAGGGAAGTGGAGTTGAGGCCAAGATCAGATCAGCCATGATCTTATTGAATGGCGGAGCAGGCTCGAGGGGCCAAATGACCGACCCCTGCTCCTGTGTCTTGTGTTCTTATAGCGCCTTCGACGTAGTAAAACGCCCCAAGGCGCTTCACAGGAGCGTAATCGGCCACAATTAGACACTGAGCCACATAAGGCGATATTAGGACATGTGACCAAAAGCTTGGTCAAATAGGTAGGCTTTAATCAGCCATGATCTTATTGAATGGCGGAGCAGGCTAGAGGGGCCGTATGGCCTACTCCTGCTCCTTATTTCTTATGTTTTAAGGAGCGTCTTACAGGAGGAGAGAGAACAAAGAGCGAGAGAGAGAGAGAGAGAGAAAACCCCTGTTGGTTGGAGGTATTGGGGGTTTGAGGAGTGATCTGGAGCAAAACTCTTTTGCGGGAGGAGACCGTGACATCTCTGGCTCTGCTGGTAGCAGGAGCGATGGGTCTTGTGCGGCCTCAGCACGCCCACGCTGATAGGCTGCGTATTCCCAGAATTTTCTATTTTGTTTTTACTTCAGATCGCTGCCATGCAGTGTTTTTTTTAAAAACCCTGTCATCCTTCACGTCATTACTGGCTGGGTATTATTACCTGCATCCTCAACTGGCAGTGATTTTGCCAGTTTGTTTCCTGAGCCTGGAATTATTGGAGCTGGACTGTGATGCACCTGGATTACGCAATCTAGCAACCAGAGGGTATCGCAACAAACTCATTTGACCAGAGGAATTCTCACTCCCTACTTTCAGAATTTTGATGAATGAGACTTCAATGTGCACTTTCTATAATTTGTTTTAAAAAAAAAAAATAATGGCACAAGACAGTAACTACTTGAGTGTAACTCGGTAAAAGAGGAAAAAGGATTACACTGGGAGCTGTTTGAATTGGGCCTGAGCCTGTTTATTTTTTTCAGGCCATTTTTCTTCTCCCTCACAGGATATCCAGCCCGGTACCGAGCTTCGAGTCTGGTATGCTGTGTTTTATGCAAAGAAAATGGATAAATCAATGCTCAGACAAACAGCGAATGCAGTGAAGGGTAAGGAACAGGAACAGGGTGGCCCGGACTTGTTGGGGTGGTTCACGGGTGGGATTGTTGCGTGTTCTTCCCTTTCTGTGTTTCCTGGTGCTCCCTTCTCCGTGTGCCTCACATGGTAGGATTTTAATAAAAGAAAGACTTGTATTTGCACAGCGCTTTTCACGACCACCGGACGTCTCAAAGCGCTTTACAGCCAATGAAGTACTTTTTCGAAGTGTAGTCACTGTTGTCATTGTAGGAAACACGGCAGCCAATTTGCGCACAGCAAGCTCCCACAGACAGCAATGTGATAATGACCAGATAATCTGTTTCAGTGATTTTTGATCGAGGGATAAATATTGGCCAGGATACCTGCTCTTTTACTTCCACCTGAGAGAGCAGATGGGGCCTCGGTTTAACATCTCATCTGAAAGACGGCACCTCTGACAGTGCAGCACCCCCTCAGCACTGCACTGGAGTGTCAGCCTAGATTTTTGTGTTCAAGTCTCTGGAGTGGGGACTTGAACCCACAACCTTCTGACTCAGAGGCGAGAGTACTACCCACTGAGCCACTGGCTGACAATGGTGTAAAAGAGCAAAGGGACCTTGGTGTGCAGATACACGAGTCATTAAAACGTGCCAGCTCCAATAGATAAAACCATTAAAAAAAAAAAGTGCATGGTTTTGTAGCTGGAGCAGGGGCATAGAATACAGAGGTGAGGAAGTATTGTTGAACTTGTACAAGACTTTAGTTAAGTTGCAGTCAGAGTATTGTGTAACTTTTGGGCACCACATTATAGAAAGGATATAAAAGAACAATGGAATATATGCAGCATAGATTCACTAGGATGTTACCAGGGATGAGGGATGTTATAAGTTATGTAACCAAACGTTGTAAAGAAGCTGACATGCCAAGCATAGATGCTCTGATCATGAAGGCACAGCCACGATGGTGAGGTCATGTGGTACGAAATTCAAAGAAGATCTTTTATGGCTCATCGACAACTGGGAAGCAGTTTTGTGGTGGTCATCAAAAGAAATATAAAGACTTCTTAAAAGCGACTCTGAAACAGTGCAAAATGGACGTCCATAAGTGGGAGCAACTTGCTCGGGATAAGAAAGCGTGGCGAAAATCCATCCGCGAAGCACTTCCTACGAGGAGGCCCGTCTCATCGCTGATGCTGAATGTAATCACGAACTGAGGAAGTCTCACTCAAAAAATCAAGATTCCCCCCAACCTGGTGTATCCGGGATCCACTGTTCAATCTGGGTCGCTCATTCTGAGCGAAAATAGGTCTCCTAGAAACTCACTGCAGAAAATTTGATGATATTCCGGCTGTCGTCTTCGATGTTGGAGGACGAATGAACCAGGGATGAGGGGTTCCTGTTATGAAGAGAGACTTGAGAAGTTAGGACTTTGATCACACGGGCTGAGAAAGTTAAGAGGCGACCTGATGGGTTATAATTAGGAATAGATTGTTTCCTTAGATCGGTGAGATGTTAATGAGAGGTCACAAATTTCAGATAATCACAGGAAGAATTAAATTGAAGGTGAGAAAACATTTCTTTACACAGAGGATGATTGAGATCTTTAATTCTCTGCCACAATCTGTTGAAGCAGAGTCCTTAAATTCTTTTAAAGAGGAATTATATAATTGCTTGTGAAAGAGAAATATTAAAGGATATGGAGAGGGAACAGGAGAGTGGGATTAGACCGAGTTCCTTGTGGAGAAAAAAAGACCCTGTCAACTTTCAAGAATGGGTGGTTGAAGGAAAGTGAAACAAACGGATGTGGGAATGGGATGGGCACATGGGATTAGGTCTGCTGCTCCTGTGGCGGAGAAACACCAGCTCGGACTGGTTGGGCCGAACGGCCTGTTTCCCGGTTGGAATTACACCAGAATTACAGACCCGGCACTGGCGCAGCTATCTGGCCTGCTTCTGTGCTGTGAAATTCTACGTGGTAGGATCCTCGCCGGTAGGATCATGCTGGGGTCTGGGTTTCTTGGGAATCGGTATCCCTCTGGTACCAAGTAGCCACTCTTCGTATGCGAGCCAGACAGAGAGTGTTGGCAGGCTACTCAGTCCCATATTTGCCTGATACCCACACACTTGCAAATCCCTGTAGTTTTTTTAAAAATTCATTCACGGGATGTGGGCGTCGCTGGCAATGCCAGCATTTATTGCCCATCCCTAATTGCTCTTTGATATAACTGAGTGGCTTGCTGGGCCATTTCAGAGGGCAACTATGTTGGTGTGGGTCTGGAGTCACATATAGACCCAGACCGGGTAAGGACGGCAGATTTCCTTCCCTAAAGGACATTAGTGAACCAGATGGGTTTTTAACGACAATTCGGTAGTTTCAGGGTCACCATTACTGACTCTAGCTTTTTCCAGATTTATTTAATTAACTGACTTTAAATTCCCCAGCTGCCATGGGAACTCGTGTCTCCGGATCACTAGTCCAGGCCTCTGGATTACTAGTCCTGTAATGTTACCACTATGCTACCGTACCTGTCTAGTGGTCACTGAGTAGCAATCAAGAGCAGGGACCCTGACCGATCATTGTACTTACCCCTCTGTAGCCCAGGGCAATGAGGCCAATTGCAGTGCCCCAGTTCAGATTGACTAGCTCAGCACAAAACAGGGGTCAAACCTGGGACCTCTCGGTTTGTATGGTCCTACACCCACGAGGCTGGGAGAAGGGAGGAAAGTATATTAACGTCGTTTGGAATCCATATTATTGTAGTGTGCCATTTGGACTAGGTAATGAACATGGATAAATCTGGCTTGTAATCATTAATTATGCCTTAATTGCAGTTATGAAGTCGCTGGAACAGAGATCAGTTCTGAGTGAATGAAATGAGTATCACTAAAAGCCTCTCCCCTTTTTCCCTAGATGAGAGGCAGTGTGAAATCGAAGAGGCCAAACTGCTGCCAAAGATCCAATCTGTAACATCTTTATGTGACAAGGGCAATAACACCACAGTGTCTCTGGCCCTGACTCCAGGTGAGCTGTGCTGTAACCTTTCACTGCAGTGCCGTTCTGCTAAAGGGGCCACAGTCTGTTAAAGCTTCTGAGAGCAGGTGCTCGTCTTGTGGGGGACGTGCTTGCTGGGGTATGGAATATGCTAAGTGGCTTTATAGATAACACACGGTCCATGTGATCTCCTGGACTGGTCTCGATTGCCTGAGGGGGTCGGAGAGGAGTTTTCCAGAGTATTTTGGCCCTGGGTTTTCTCTGTTTGGTGGCTCTTTCAGGAGATGGCTGGGGGGAAGGGTGATGATGGGATGGTGAGGGGAGGGGATGGGGAGTGAGTGGAGGGGAGGGGATGGGGAGTGAGTGGAGGGGAGGGGATGGGGAGTGAGTGGAGGGGAGGGGATGGGGAGTGAGTGGAGGGGAGGGGATGGGGAGTGAGTGGAGGGGAGGGGATGGGGGAGTGAGGGGATGGGGATGGGATGGGGAGTGAGTGGAGGGGATGGGATGGGGGAGTGAGTGGAGGGGAGGGGATGGGGAGTGAGTGGAGGGGATGGGGGAGTGAGGGGATGGGGAGTGAGGGGATGGGAGTGAGTGAGGGGATGGGGAGTGAGTGGAGGGGATGGGGAGTGAGTGGAGGGGATGGGGAGTGAGTGGAGGGGATGGGGAGTGAGTGGAGGGATGGGGAGTGAGTGGAGGGGATGGGGAGTGAGTGGAGGGGATGGGGAGTGAGTGGAGGGGATGGGGAGTGAGTGGAGGGGATGGGGAGTGAGTGGAGGGATGGGGAGTGAGTGGAGGGGATGGGGAGTGAGTGGAGGGGATGGGGAGGAGTGAGGGATGGAGGAGGGGGGGATGGGGGAGTGAGTGGAGGGGATGGGGAGTGAGTGGAGGGATGGGAGTGAGTGGAGGGGGATGGGAGTGAGTGGAGGGGATGGGGAGTGAGTGAGGGGATGGGGAGTGAGTGGAGGGGATGGGGAGTGAGTGGAGGGGATGGGGAGTGAGTGGAGGGGATGGGGAGTGAGTGGAGGGGATGGGGAGTGAGTGGAGGGGATGGGGAGTGAGTGGAGGGGATGGGGAGTGAGTGGAGGGGATGGGGAGTGAGTGAGGGGATGGGGAGTGAGTGGAGGGGATGGGGAGTGAGTGGAGGGGATGGGGAGTGAGTGGAGGGGATGGGGGAGTGAGTGGAGGGGATGGGGAGTGAGTGGAGGGGATGGGGAGTGAGTGGAGGGGATGGGGAGTGAGTGGAGGGGATGGGGAGTGAGTGGAGGGGATGGGGAGTGAGTGGAGGGGATGGGGAGTGAGTGGAGGGGATGGGGAGTGAGTGGAGGGGATGGGGAGTGAGTGGAGGGGATGGGGAGTGAGTGGAGGGGATGGGGAGTGAGTGGAGGGGATGGGGAGTGAGTGGAGGGGATGGGGAGTGAGTGGAGGGGATGGGGAGTGAGTGGAGGGGATGGGGAGTGAGTGGAGGGGATGGGGAGTGAGTGGAGGGGATGGGGAGTGAGTGGAGGGGATGGGGAGTGAGTGGAGGGGATGGGGAGTGAGTGGAGGGGATGGGGAGTGAGTGGAGGGGATGGGAAGTGAGTGGAGGGGATGGGGAGTGAGTGGAGGGGATGGGGAGTGAGTGGAGGGGATGGGGAGTGAGTGGAGGGGATGGGGAGTGAGTGGAGGGGATGGGGAGTGAGTGGAGGGATGGGGAGTGAGTGGAGGGGATGGGGAGTGAGTGGAGGGGATGGGGAGTGAGTGGAGGGGATGGGAGTGAGTGGAGGGGATGGGGAGTGAGTGGAGGGGATGGGGAGTGAGTGGAGGGGATGGGGAGTGAGTGGAGGGGATGGATGGGAGTGAGTGGAGGGGATGGGATGGGGAGTGAGTGGAGGGGATGGGATGGGGAGTGAGTGGAGGGGATGGGATGGGGAGTGAGTGGAGGGATGGGGATGGGGAGTGAGTGGAGGGGATGGGATGGGAGTGAGTGGAGGGGATGGGATGGGGAGTGAGTGGAGGGGATGGGATGGGGAGTGAGTGGAGGGGATGGGATGGGGAGTGAGTGGAGGGGATGGGATGGGGAGTGAGTGGAGGGGATGGGATGGGGAGTGAGTGGAGGGGATGGGATGGGGAGTGAGTGGAGGGGATGGGATGGGGAGTGAGTGGAGGGGGATGGGATGGGGAGTGAGTGGAGGGGATGGGATGGGGAGTGAGTGGAGGGGATGGGATGGGGAGTGAGTGGAGGGGATGGGATGGGGAGTGAGTGGAGGGGATGGGATGGGGAGTGAGTGGAGGGGATGGGATGGGGAGTGAGTGGAGGGGATGGGATGGGGAGTGAGTGGAGGGGATGGGATGGGAGTGAGTGGAGGGGATGGGATGGGGAGTGAGTGGAGGGGATGGGATGGGGAGTGAGTGGAGGGGATGGGATGGGGAGTGAGTGGAGGGGATGGGATGGGGAGTGAGTGGAGGGGATGGGATGGGGAGTGAGTGGAGGGGATGGGATGGGGAGTGAGTGGAGGGGATGGGATGGGGAGTGAGTGGAGGGGATGGGATGGGGAGTGAGTGGAGGGGATGGGATGGGGAGTGAGTGGAGGGGATGGGATGGGGAGTGAGTGGAGGGGATGGGATGGGGAGTGAGTGGAGGGGATGGGATGGGGAGTGAGTGGAGGGGATGGGATGGGGAGTGAGTGGAGGGGATGGGATGGGGAGTGAGTGGAGGGGATGGGATGGGGAGTGAGTGGAGGGGATGGGATGGGGAGTGAGTGGAGGGGATGGGATGGGGAGTGAGTGGAGGGGATGGGATGGGGAGTGAGTGGAGGGGATGGGATGGGGAGTGAGTGGAGGGGATGGGATGGGGAGTGAGTGGAGGGGATGGGATGGGGAGTGAGTGGAGGGGATGGGATGGGGAGTGAGTGGAGGGGATGGGATGGGGAGTGAGTGGAGGGGATGGGATGGGGAGTGAGTGGAGGGGATGGGATGGGGAGTGAGTGGAGGGGATGGGATGGGGAGTGAGTGGAGGGGATGGGATGGGGAGTGAGTGGAGGGGATGGGATGGGGAGTGAGTGGAGGGGATGGGATGGGGAGTGAGTGGAGGGGATGGGATGGGGAGTGAGTGGAGGGGATGGGATGGGGAGTGAGTGGAGGGGATGGGATGGGGAGTGAGTGGAGGGGATGGGATGGGGAGTGAGTGGAGGGGATGGGATGGGGAGTGAGGGGAGGGGATGGGATGGGGAGTGAGGGGAGGGGATGGGGAGTGAGTGGAGGGGATGGGATGGGGAGGGAGGGGGAGGGGAGGGGATGGGGAGTGAGGGGAGGGGATGGGGAGTGAGGGGAGGGGATGGGGAGTGAGTGGAGGGGATGGGGAGTGAGTGGAGGGGAGGGGATGGGGAGTGAGTGGAGGGGAGGGGATGGGGAGTGAGTGGAGGGGATGGGATGGGAGTGAGGGGAGGGGATGGGATGGGGAGTGAGTGGAGGGGAGGGGATGGGGAGTGAGTGGAGGGGAGGGGATGGGGAGTGAGTGGAGGGGAGGGGATGGGGAGTGAGTGGAGGGGAGGGGATGGGGAGTGAGTGGAGGGGAGGGGATGGGGAGTGAGTGGAGGGGAGGGGATGGGGAGTGAGTAGAGGGGATGGGGAGTGAGTGGAGGGGAGGGGATGGGGAGTGAGGGGAGGGGAGGGGATGGGATGGGGAGTGAGTGGAGGGGGTGGGATGGGGAGGGGAGTGAGTGGAGGGGAGGGGATGGGGAGTGAGTGGAGGGGAGGGGATGGGGAGTGAGGGGAGGGGATGGGGATGGGGAGGGGAGTGGAGTGTCTAGTTATGATGATCTGGCCATCATGAATGTGGGGCAGGCTTGACGGATCAGCTGTTCTTTTCCTGACCATCAATTATATTTTTAAAAAAATCTAACTTTAGGTACCCAGTGTCATCATCAAGCACTCTGAGCTCAGGTCTAGTTCAGCTAAAAATAGGATAAAGTTCCATTAACTGCAGGAAGTGCTGTGACTCGGGCCCAACCTCAGAAGAGAAACCCCTAGAGTACCAGTGTCAGATTTTCCATCTCTGAGTGAGCCTGCCTAATTCATTCAGTTCTGACAAAGCAGTGGTAGTTTAGTGCTGTCCGCCCACACTTAGTGGGAGCTGGGCTGAGACTGTCCAAGCTCATGTCCTTCGGGACTCTTTCCCTGGCAGCTGGCAGCCAAATCCGTTTGCACTGGATTCAGATCCAAGAAGTACTGAAACACTGTCCCACCCAGACCCCATGTCTTTTTTTAATTGTCCCTGTAAGACAACGCCAAAGAACATATGATGCAAACCAGCTTCTGTGCTCTGCTTCCCACTTTAATCCATCGTACACTGTCCCTGATCAGGACCTCGTCAGGTGGGCTCGTTGGGAACTGTTGCATCTTTACTTGGAGACAAGTTGCTGCTTTTCTTTCCGTGTGTTATGCATCAAAAGCTATTTTAAAATCTTGCCACCTTTATAAAAGATCGAGTGAACTCGCATGCAGTTCCAGCCAGCGGTGAGAGATTTCTACCTTTCATGAGCCAGACCACTGGAACAGCAACAACTTGTATTTATATAGGGCCTTTAACGTAGTAAAACATCTCCAGGTGCTTCACAGGAGTGTCATCAAACAAGGTTTGGCACCGAGCCACATAGGGAGATATTAGGACAGATGACTAAGGAGGTAGGGTTCAAGGCGAGTCTTAAAGGAGGTGAGAGAGGGGGAGAAGTTATGGGAGGGAATTCCAGAGCTTAGGGCCTAGGCAGCTGAAAGCACGGCCGCCAATGGTGGAGCGATTAAAGTCGGGGACATGCAAGAGGCCAGAATTGGAGGAACAAAGAGATTTGAGAGGGTTGTAGGGCTGGAGGAGGTTACAGAGATAGGGAGAGGGACAAGCCCATTGAAGGAGGTTGTGATGTTGTCCTCCTCTGGTTGTTCAATCAGATGCACATGGAAAAATATTGGGAATCTCCCAACATCGCATCCTCTGTGTGAGTCCCGTTCACCCATCACCCCCTGTGCTCGTTGATCTACATTGGCTCCCGATGCAGCAACGCCTCAATTTAAAAATTCTCATCCTTGTTTTCAAATCCCTCCGTGGCCTCGCCCCTCCCTATCTCTGTAACCTCCTCCAGCCCTACAACCCAACAAGATCTTTGCGCTCCTCCAATTTTGGCCTTGTGCATCCCCGATTTTCATCACTCCACCATTGGAGGCCGTGCCTTCAGCTGCCTAGGTCCTAAGCTCTGGAATTCCCTCCCTAAATCTCTCCGCTCTCTCTACCTCTCCCTCCTCCTTTAAGACTCTCCTTTAAACCTACCTGTTTGACCAAGCTTTTGTTCACCTGTCCTAATATCTCCTTATGTGGCTCGGTGTCAGATTTTGTTTGAGAACGCTCAAGGGGCTATATAAATGTAAGTTGTTGTTGTTGTGTTTGCTCACTGACTTTTTGACAAGAGCCATAGCAGTGTTTGCTTCAGACATCATTTCTTCTGTACTCCAGCGCGCTGTACCCTGGAGTCATTGCATGTGGGCTTGCGCCCATCATCCCTTACATGGTGGGCTAATGTTAACTATGTCACAGTGGGGATTGGCAAGTGGCCCTTTCACTCATGCTTTCGATCGCCCCATCTCCTCATAGTGTTCCTGCACTTTTTTGCTGTAACACGAGGAGGAGAGGGGACAGCCTGAATTTTAACTCTGGCCTCATCCCACAACTGAATGTGGTGTAGGCAGAGGACGATGTAAGCAGCAAGTTTATCGAGGACCACGTGTGAGGGGGGTCCTTTGCTTTAAGTGGCCCCGGGAATAAGGATTTTTTTTTTGTATGCCGTGTGCTGTGAATGTATAAAAGAACATGTTGACAATAGCGCTAAAACAACCATAGAGGGGATACTTTTTACAGACTCCTTTACAAACTCGCTCCAGGATAGGTCTGGGCGAAGAAGGCCATTTGACACACCCTAGCTTATCCATGCAGGAAGAAACTACAGTTCCCCCATTGTAGCCGTTTCTTAAATGAGTCTAGGTTTTTGCCTTTGTTATCCTACCTGATGGTCCATTCCACACATGGGTGATTTTGCCAATGGGGAGCTTTTGGAGGCGGGACTCCCACTTGTTGGGTTTCAGTCCCGCCTCCATCAATTTCTGGCCAACCCACGCTATTTTCCCTTGATTGACCTTGTTAAGCCCGCCCAGCGGGCTTAGCAGGCCAATTAAGGGAAAGCCGGTTACAGAGAACGTCAACGTTGACAGATGAATTGTCATCGTTTGACAGCTCTGTGAAGCTGTCAAACACTGGCATTCTCTAGTTTGATGAGTTCTTGAATTCAAGACTCATCAAACCTCTTTATTTAGCAGAAATGAGATGGTTGTTGCATTGGAGAATGCAGCAGCCATCTGTCATCTCTGCCGCGGAGGTGCGAGACTCTCCGCATACCCACCGATTGAAGCCTGCAGGAAGAAACAAAGGTAAGTAAACTTTTTCTAACACTTTCCACTTACCTCAGATACTCACCTCTCCACACTTGCACCCATCACTCACCTCCACAGCGCACTTTTGCACCCCTCCGACCCCCGCAGACCCACTACTCGCCTCGGTAACCCTGGCGGGGTTCAGAACCTTTGGGAAGCCCGCATTTGTGTGGGCAAAATGGGGATAATCCTATTTTCTGCCTGTTAACTACCTGTTAACAGGCAGTTAAGTGGATGTAATCCCTTCCCGCCTCCAAGGAGACGGGACCCGGCGCGGGACGGCTTCCCGCCTCCTGGCGAGATGGCATGGGGGTGGGTTGGGCACCCGCCCCCAAATTCTGCCATTTTCCCGGCAGACTCGCCTCCGTAGGTCTGGCAAAATCCAGCCCATAGTGACCAGGGGAATTTTTGCCTCCACCCCCTGAAGTTTAAAAGTCTGATATTTTCCGTCATGGCTTATTTTGCTCTTTTTTTCAGTCGGGGATAAAGAGAGTGGTGTAGTCCCTGCGGTGGACCTGAACCAGTGGACTTGTAGAGTTTGTTCCGCTGTCTTCCAGGAACCCCAGCTTCTCACAGGTGAGCAAAGCTACATTTTGCCTGACTTTATCGAGCTGGCTGCCCCAGGAATTGGTGATGTCGCCTTCATTGCTTCTGATTATATAAATGACTTGGATTCAGAAGTGGCAGTCATGATAAACTAGAGCGAACCGCAGATTCTGATGAAGGACTCGCACGTAATTTGCAAGTGTACAGAATTAAAGCAGCTGATATTCATTACAGATTAGCGCACGGCCTTGCAAATTGGAAGAAACAAATCATCGAATCGTAGAAATTTACAGCACAGACATGATGGGGACGAATGGTTAAAATCGTTCCTTGTATGTAAAGGACTGAATGTCAGAAGTGGGATTCGAAATGGAGGACATACTTGGTGAATGTTGTTGAACGAGCTAGGAAAGAGGCCAAAAGGAAGGGAAGAAAGTGTCCAAAAGCAAAGAAAGAGGCTGAAAACAATCTGGGAGTAATGGTAGACCACTCCAGTCATTATCGAGCAGTAATTAACAAAATGCTAAGCTATATTTCCAAATCCGTAGAATTTAAGTCTTGAGATTGCCGTGCTGTATCTGTATAATGCTCCAGTCAGGCCGCACCTTCAATACTGCATTCAGTTCTGGCCAAGCCCTGGTACGGCGAATAATCGCGAGAATGATCCCCAGTGTAAGAAAACTGAGCTTTGAGGAAAGGTTAAAAAAAAAAACTTGAAGACTTCATCCTTGAAAGGAGGCAAATGCGAGGGGTCCTTATAGAGGTGTGTGTGTGTGTGTATATATATATATATATATATATATATATATATATATATATATATATATATAATAGAAAAGATTAACCCTGAGCATAATTTCAAGTTGAACCCTGACTGCAGGACAACGGGATGTAGGTACAAACTAATAAAAGTCAAATTAGGACGGCGGTCCGGAAGCACTACTTTATAAACTTATAAATAATAAAAGAGGAGTCAAAGGAAGAGTAAGGCCGATTAGGGACCAAAAAGGACATATTCTTGTAGAGGGATTGGCTGAGGTACTAAATGAGTACTTTGCATCTGTCTTCACTGGAGAAGAGGATGCTACCAATATAGCAGTAAAGGAGGAGGTAGTAGCGATACTGGATAGGATAAAAATAGATAAAGAGGGGGCACTTAAAAGGTTGGCAGTCCTCAAAGTAGAAAAGTCACCCGGTCCGGATGGGAGGCACCCTCGGTTACTGAGGGAAGTATGGGTGGAAATTGCGGAGGCTTTGGCCACAATCTTCCAATCCTGCTTGGATATGACCAAATGACTGGAGGATTGTAAATGTTACATCTCGTTCAAAAAAGGGGAGAGGGATAAACCCGGCAATTACAGGCCAGTCAGCCTAACGTCGGTGGTGGGGGAAACTTTTAGAAACAATAATCCAGGAGAAAATGAATTGGCACTTGGAAAAGTATGGGCTAATAAATGAAAGTCAGCACAGATTTGTTAAAGGCATAACGTGTTTGACTAACTTGATTCAGTTCTTGGACGAAGTAACAGGGTTGATGAGAGTAATGCGGTTGATGTTGTGTATATGGACTTTCAAAAGATGTTTGATAAAGTACCATTGAAAGGACTTGTTAGTAATAGCAAAATTAAAGCCCATGGGATTAAAGGGACAGTAGCAGCATGGATGCAAAAGTGTCTAAGGGACAGAAAGCAGAGAGTAACTTTCAAAAAGGAATTCTATAAATAATTGAAAGGAAAAAAATTGCAGGGCTGTGGGGAAAGAGCAGGGGGAGTGGGACGAATTGGATAGCTCTACCAAAGAGCTACCACAGGCACGATGGGCCGAATGGCTGCCTCCTGTGCTGTATCATTCTATGATTTTACATAAAGAATGATCAATTCCTGGGATTGACTTCTGGGTATTCACTCTGAAATTAATGTTTGACACTGGGACAAAACGGAAAATGCTGGAAAAAAAACAGCAAGGTAGACTTTGACTTTGTGCGACAGTGTAGAACGGGTGATGGCGAATCGGCAGCCTGTTTTACATCACTCCCATCTCTCTCGATGTCAAGGGAAATAAAAAAATCGGGAAAGATGTAAAACGGACCAGCACCCGCACAGAGTTTAAAATCTACCTCAGCAGGTGTTGAATCACAATGTTAATGCTATAGATGCTGACGGACCCGCTGTACCTTCCTAGCATTTTCAGTTCCTATTTCAGATTTCCAGCATTCGTGGCTTTTTTTTTAACCACACCTCTATGACAGATGATGGCGTATTCACCGCTGGCTCTACTTTGGCTGCGGGCATTGTTGTTCCTTGTTTAAAGATAGTATTTTTTTTCATATATATAATCTCGATTCCTGCAGACCATCTGATGAGTCACTTGGAGCAGGTCCACGGAATGTCTCCGCCCGCGAAAGATTCGGCTCCCGATAAAGTCGCGGGCCCTCTCCCCTCTGACCGCCCGCCCATCGTTGAAGTTGCCGCAAATCCGGAGCAGAAGACGAGGGCCAGAAGGCCTCGGAAGCCGAAGCTATGCAGGGACGAGCCCGAGCCATTGCCCCCGGACCGGAATCAGGCCGCAGGTTTGGACTTCAGCTCTTGGTGGTTCTTGTAGAAAGAATACAGTTTGGACCGGGGGTGGGGGGCTCTAATTGAGATATATATATATATATACATACGTATATATCTATCTAAATGGTGGCATTGAAAAACGCAAATGACAATTTTGCGGTTAAATGTAATCATGTTATTGTGGAATTTGTAACTTTCTGATTTAAAAAAAAAAAAATTTGTTTGTACCCTTTGGACATTAGAAATTTCAGTTACTGAGAAAATCATTTTCAGAAAGCAATTTGTGAGAACCCGGTGGCCAGATTGTGCAACCCAACTAACACATTTACACTGGCTGAACCCATTATAAAAGTGGAGAGAGAAATTTATAATGGGGAAAAAGTTGACAAATAATGTGATAAGAAGTCAATATATATAACATCGTTTCCAGTTTTTTGGCACTCTTACTTTTTGAGATGCTGCAATTGTTGGGAATGTATTTCCCTCGAATAAGAACATAAGGAGCAGGAGTGTAGGGCATTCAGCCCTTCGAGCCTGCTCCGCCATTCAGTAGGATCATGGCTGATCTTCTACCTCAACTCCCTTCTTGTTTTATCAATGATTGCATCAGAAATTCCAATTTCAGGTAAGATACCAATTAGACACAGCGTAGAGCTCCCTCTACACGGCTGAACAATGTGCCTCAACCGCAACCTTTCAAGTGTATTGTTGCTTGAATCAGTGTTATCCTTTCCCATAATTGCAGTGTCTCTTCAATGAGATTGCTGAGCTATTTCCTATTGGTGCTCAAGTCAAGAACAGTTTGCTGTTGTGGATTTCTGCATCTGAAAAGCAGATTTGATAAAAGTCCAGAAATGTTCTGTTTTGCAGCTGTCAGTGAGAGATGTTCTTCCTGCAGTCTTTGAGTATCGACCTGACTCATTGGGCAGCATTTTTGCCTCTGAGTCAGAAGGTTCATGCCCTACTACAGGAATTGAACACATAATTCAGGTTGAAACTCGAGTGCAATGTTAAGGGAGCGATGCATTCTCATTAGGCAGCATTACATACAAACGTATGTAGGTACCAAGCACATATGAAAAGATAATTTGGCCCATCCGTACTCATCCTATCCTAATAAAAAGAAAGAACGTGCATTTCTATAGCACCTTTCACAACCTCAAACGTCCCAAAGCGCTTTACAGCAGAAATGCAGTTAACTGTTGTAATGCAGGGAAACACGACAAGCCAATTTGTGCACAGCATGGTCCCACTAACAGCAATGTGATAAATAACTTGATAATTTGTTTTAGTGATGTTGGTTGGGAGACAAATATTTCTCACACCACTGGGAGAGCTCCCCTGCTTTTCTTTGAATAGTGCCGTGGGATCTTTTACGCCCACCTGAGAGAGCAGACGGGGCCTCGGTTTAACATCTCATCCGAAAGACGGCACCTCCAACAGTGCAGCGCTCTCTCAGCACTGCACTGGAGTGTCGGCCTAGATTATGTGCTCAAGTCTCTGGAGTGGGGCTTGAACCCACAATCTTCTGACTCAGAGGTGAGAGTGCTACCACACAGCCACAGCTGACACCTAACGTTCAGGTGGATGTTAATGCAGTGATGGCAGGCTTGGTATTTTGGAAAGGGGAGACCAAATGGGCCTTGCCTTCACCTTAACCTGGCTATTATAATATATCTATATTTATAATTGTGTCTAAACCTATTTAAAACACTAGTTTGGCTTCAGCTGGAGTATTGTGTCCAATTTTAGGCACCGCACTTTAGGAAGGATGTGAAGGCTTTGGAGAGGGTACAGAGATTTACTAGAATGGTTCCAGGGATGAGGGAATACAGTTACGTGGATAGACTGGAGAAGCTGGGATTGTTCTCCTTAGAGCAGAGAAGGCTAAGAGGCAATTTGATCGAGTTGTTTAAAATCATGAAGGGTTTAGGTAGAGTAAATAAAGAGAAACTGTTTCCAATGGCTGAAGGGTCGATAATGGGAGGGCACAGATTTCAGGTGATTGGCAAAAGAACCAGAGGCGACATGGGAAAAACTTTTTTACGCAGTGAGTGGTTAGGATTTGGAATGCGCTGCCTGATAGAGTGGTGGATACAGATTCAATAGTAGCCTTTAAAAGGCAATTGGATAAATACTTGAAGAAAAAATTACACAAATATGGGGCAAGAGCGGGGGAGTGGGACTAACTGGATTGCTCTTTGAAAGAGCCGGTGCAGACTCGATGGGCCGAATGGCAGCCTCCTGTGCTGTGCTATTCCATGATTCTGTCTCTCTCAGCAAGAGTAGAATCTGGATCCCAACCAGGGAAATGATGGCGTTAAAACCTATTGCACTGCCCTTTCTCTAATTCTTTTTCCTGTATTTTCTTGCAGTGTCTGAGAGTGTTGTGAAAACTCCTTTAACAGCTGTACCTTTGGAAGCACCTGTACGTGAAGGAAAATTGGGTGAAGTGTTAAATCCTGGGAAAATGTTACGAAATGGCCGTCACGTACGTCCCAATTTGAGGCAAGTCCCAAGGAGGTGAAAATTTTATTTATTTGTCCACCGTCTCTTTGCTTCCCCCCGCCCCCCCCCCCCCCACCCCACTTCCTGCTGACAGCCTGCGCGCCACCAAAATTGTCCCCTCATCTTGGATGTGATCTAATTTCTTCTGTGATGGAAAGACTTTCTGGGGATATAGGAACAAGGGCAGGTACATGGGATTAGGACTACTGGTTATGTAGGTGGGGCTACATGGGGGTGGGGGGGGGGCAATGCTGCCTCTAAGCTGCCCGACTGCGCAGTAATGGGAAAGGCCCCGCGCAGGCTGCTCACCGGCTTTTCCATTGTAAGTACCGCGCATGCACGGAAATTTAAAGGGACCGCGCAGTAAAAGAAACCGGCCGCGCAGAACAAAGCGCAGCTTACAGGGAACATTGGTGGGGGAGTCCAGGACAAGGGGACATAACCTTAAAATCAGAGCCAGACCATTCAGGAGAGAAGTTAGGAAGCACTTCTTCATGCAAAGGGTGGTAGAAGTGTGGAACTCTCTCCCACAAAAAGCAGTAGATGCCGGCTCAGTTAATAACTTTAAATCGGAGATCGATAGATTTTTGCCAGCCAAGGGTATTAAGGGATATGGAGCCAAAGGCGGGTGGATGTAGTTAAGATACAGATCAGCCATGATCTCATTGAATGGCGGAACAGGCTCAGGGGGCTGAATGGCCTCCTCCTGTTCCTATAAACACCAACATGGACTAGCTGGACTTGTTTCTGTGTTGTGAATTCGATGTGCTTCTGTGAATGAGCTGGGGCAAGACAAATAGCATTTCTTAATCCATATCTAGTGCTTTTGTGAAAAGATGCCTTTATAAGCAGTGTAATGCAGTTGGATTTAAGGTGTACTCTTGTACCATCCCACAGGCCTGACACGCGCAGGAAGATGTTGAGACGTCTGGGTGACCAGCGAGTCTATCAGTGCTACCTCTGCAACAAGTTCTTCAACAACAGCAGCAACCTAAAAAGACACATCCGTTCCCACGGTAACGCCACTGCTTTAACATCAAGCCCTGTTACTTAAAACAAACAAATGCTCGGGGCAGTAACGTGACCCCCGTGTGATGTATATTCTTTATAAATGTAAACACCGTGTTATATCTGACCAGGGGGTGCAAATATAAATACCAAATGCTTTTTCCCCACTTGTTATATATAAAAAAACTTTTGCTAACTTTGTGAAAAAAGACAGGCTTGCATTTATATAACGCCTTTCACGACCACCGGACGTCCCAAAGCGCTTTACAGCCAATGAAGTACTTTTTGAAGTGTAGTCACTGTTGTAATGTAGGAAACACGGCAGCCAATTTGTGCACAGCAAGCTCCCACAAACAGCAATGTGATAATGACCAGATAATCTGTTTGTGATGTTGATTGAGGCATATATATTAGCCAGGACACCGGTGATATTCCCCTGCTCCTCTTCGAAATAGTGCATGGGGATCTTTTACGTCCACCTGAAAGGGCAGACGAGGCCTCAGTTTAACGTCTCATCTGGGAGACGGCACCTCCGACAGTGCAGCGCTCCCTCAGCACCGCACTGGAGTGTCAGCCTAGATTTTTGTGCTCCGTTGTCTGGAGTGGAACTTGAACCCACAACCTTCTGACTGAGAGGCGAGAGTGTTACCCACTGAGCCACAGCTGACACGGGGCGGTGCCCCTTGCTGGGGTGTGGCACCAGGGCACTTGGCTGCTCTCTGGTACCTTGCTCTAGTGGTGATTCTTCATGTCTGCTCCTGGACAATGAGTGCCGATAAACTATTTCATTGGAGGAGGAGGAGGAACCTGGTCTTGACCTCATCCAATGCCCACAGAAGTGTACTTTTTCCCTCGACACTGCCACTTAAAGCACCCCTAGATCTGATAGAGCATGGCTTAGACACAGAGCATGGTTCTCTCCACGTTGCCTCATAAAGCACTCCCAGGTCAGCGATAACATGGGTTAGATACAGAGCGAGACTCCATCTGCACTGCCTTCTCGTATGTCCCCAGGTTGGGTATGGCACAGGTTAGGCTCCCTGTCTAGGTCAGATATAGCGAGGGTTAAATGTGGAACAAAGTTCCCTCTATATTACCATTTTAAGATCACATTTAACAAGTGTTAGATGCAGGGTAAAATTCCCTCTACAGTGCCCGTCATATACTTAACAGAATTCCACCTCGCATCACTGTTCTGCACCATTGAGTTCTTTCTATATCATCATGGAGGGGAATTGACTCATTAAGATTAGCTCTACAATAATGGCTGGGTATTGAGCCATTGAGTTCCTTCTGTACGATCTCTGACAAACACTGAGTCATTGTGCTCTTCCTGTCGGATCACTAATGGGTAGAGACCCATTGAGTTTCCCCTATACCATCACTGATGCCTACTGACCCATGCTAGATTGCCCCTTTAATAGCAGGGTAACAACATTATTGACCTGTTTATTTGATTCTCCTCTGCCCACAGGTGATAAACTTTACAAATGTGATGAGTGCGAGAAAGAATTTAGCCGGAAGGAGAGTCTGAAACAACACGTCTCCTATAAGCACAGCAGGAATGAGGTGAGAACTGAATCACTGACGTGGATTGCCCCTTTATTGAAATTCCTACACTAACGTAAGCAACTTTTACTGCAGTCAGCTGGGCAGAAACTCAACGCTTCCCTCCCCCATCCCTGTGCTGTGCAGCGTAGTGAGAGGACATCCAGTGGGCCTCTTGGATCTCTCGTAATGTGCTTTGTAACCACCGACTGGGAGGCTTTTGTTCCTGATTCTGAAACCTCAATGAAGGTCACCGCCAATGTTGAGAAGATATATATAAATGACCTGGATATTGGAATACAGAGTAGAATTTCTAAATTTGCTGATGACACCAAACTTGGGGGTGTGGCAAATGGTGATGATACCAATCGACTGCAACAGGACATAGAAAGGCAAGCAGAATGGGCAGACAAGTGGCAGATGGAATTTAATAGAGAGAAGTGTGAGGTGATGCATTTTGGCAGAAGGAACAGGGAGAGGCAATATACACTTAATGGCACAGTTTTAAAGAGTGTGCAGGGACAGAGGGGCCTGGGAGTTAATGTGCATAGGTCCCTGAGGGTGGGGGGACATATCGAGAGAGTGGTTAGCAAAGCATATGGGATCTTGGGCTTCATAAATAGAGGTATTGAGTACAAAAGTAGAGAAGTTATGCTGAACCTTTATAAAGCGCTGGTTAGGCCACAACTGGAGTATTGCGTCCAGTTCTGGTCACCACACTTTTTAGGAAGGATGTGAAGGCCCTTGAAAGGGTGCAGAGGAGATTTACTAGAATGGTTCTGGGGATGGGGGATCTTAGCTACAAGGACAGGTTGGAGAAGCTGGATTTGTTTTCATTAGAGCAAAGGAGGTTGAGGGGTGATTTGATCGAGGTGTACAAGATTATGACGGGTTTGGATAGGCTGGACAGGGAAAGGCTGTTCCCACTAGTTGATGACTAGGGGACACAGATTTAAGGTTTTGGGCAAGAGATACAGGGAGGATGCGAGGAAAAACGTTTTATGCAGCGAATGGTGAGGACCTGGAACTCGCTGCCGACGGAAGTGGTAGAAACGGAGACACTCAATGTTTTCAAGGGGAGGCTGGATAGGCACTTGAGGGAAATAAACTTGCAGGGCTACGGGGATAGAGCGGGGGAATGGGACTGACTGGATTGCTCTACAGAGAGCCGGCATGGACTCGATGGGCCGAATGGCCTCCTTCTGTGCCTCTAGGACTCTATGAGCAAGAGAGAAGACGAGGTAAATCAGGAAGTAGTTCAGGTGGATCTTAAAAGCCCTTGGATTATATGAGGAACGGAAGACTGAGGGAGAAAGAAAGACTTGCATTTCTATAGCGCCTTTCACGACCTCGGGACATCCCAAAGCACTTTACAGCCAATGAAGTACTTTTTTTGAAGTGTAGTCACTGTTGTAATTTAGGAAACGCGGCAGCCAATTGTGCACACTAAGGGGTACAGTAGCATAGTAGTTATGTAACTATGGACTAGTAATCCAGAGGCCTGGACTAATAATCCGGAGAAGTGAGTTCAAATCCCACCAAGGCATCTAGAGAATTTAAATTCAGTTAATTCAATAAATCTGGAATTAAAAAGCAGTAATGGTGACCATGAAACTACAGGATTGTCATAAAAACTCAACTGGTTCACTAATGTCCTTTAGAGAAGGAAATCTGCTGTCCTTACCCGGTCTGGCCTATACGTAACTCCAGACCCATAGCAATGTGGGTGACTCTTAACTACCCTCTGAAATGGCCCAGCAAGCCACTCAGATGTACCAAACCGCTACGACAAAGTCAGCAGTGTGGGAGTACCTTCACCACAATCTGCAGCGGTTCAAGAAGGCATCTCGCCACCACCTTCTCGAGGGCAATTAGGGATGGGCCTTGCCAGTGATGCCCACATCCAGTGAACGAATAAATTAAAAAAAAAACTCCCACAAAACAGCAATGTGATAATGACCAGATAATCTGTTTTTGTTATGTTGATTGAGGGATAAATATTGGCCCCTGCTCTTCTCTGAAATAGTACATGGGGATCCTTCACGTCCACCTGAGAGAGCAGATGGGGCTTCAGTTTAACGTCTCATCCGAAAGGCGGCACCCCCGACAGTGCAGCACTGCACTGGGAGTGTCAGCCTAGATTTTTGTGCTCAAGTCTCTGGAGTGGGACTTGAACCCACAATCTTCTGACTGAGGCGAGGGTGCTACCAACTGAACCATGGCTGACAGGGAGGGTGAAGAGTTCCATGGCTTTGAGATCCTGGAAGTGAGGGGAGTGGGGGGTAGAGAGTGAGTTAGAGCAGGTGATGGTGCAATGTGCGATAGGATGTTATATTTAAAGCTTAGGAGGAACAAGAAAGGTAAGTTCAGAGGCGCCGTCTGCTTGGCACCTCCCTAGAACAGCACAATGAAGATTGAGAACTGGGTTTGCTTAAGTGTGTGTCGAATGAAATGGGGACAGGAAGAGCAGAGATAATGGACACCAACCCATCCCATCCAACCATGATACAAGCTACACCACACTACCCATCAAATTTCAACTCTCATCCACCCAAGAATGAAATCCCATTTCATACATGCTGGAATTGGGGAAAAAAACACCGATGATTAATTGGATTTAGCTCTTTCAAACAGACACGATGTGCCGAATGGCTTCCTTTTGCGCTGTATGATTCTACAGCGGAGCTTTCCACTGATAGTCTGTTCCGTGCCTTCTCCTGGGAAAGCACCTATCCAGTGGCAGCATGGATTGAGATTGGACACTCATCGTGTGATGAATTCCACATCCTGTTGCTGCTTGTGGGCCTGTGTTGGAGATCCACACAATGGCACGGACTGTCTAAGTGAATCTGAGGGGTCTCTGCCCTGGAGAAGTGGAGCACTACCTCTCTTCACTTTGTTACACTTTTTTGTGTTTGTTTTCCTGGTTCGGCCATAGGTCAGAGATGAGCTGAGCCGAATGCAGTGTAAAGGGTTCCCCATGTGGCCTCTCGCACTCTGGCCCATCCATGAGTGTGAAACTCGTACACTTCAGGCAATCCTATCTGTGTTTGTGGTTTGTCAGGCCTTGCACGGCATTGCTTGATGACCAGCAGGGATGGGAGCTGGGTGTGAAATAGGTGTGAGAGGGCAGTTTTACTTGCACAGCGTTTACAATATAGCAACGTAGGCTCATTGAATGAGTCTGTCGCATTGATGGACACCGAATTTCAGAGTGATGAGAATATGAAACTCGCTACCATGTGGAGTGATTGAGGAGAATAGCATAGATACATCTCAGGGGAAGCTCGATAAGTACATGAGTGAGAAAGGAACAGAAGGATACGTTGATGGGCTGAGATGAAGTAAGGTGGGAGGAGGCTCATGTGGAGCATAAACACCGGCATGGATCCGTTGGACCGAAAGGCCTGTTTCTGTGCATTAAAATTCTATGTAATACATGTGGTTATAGCAGTGTTACACATTTTGGGAGCGAAGGGACTCTTCAAGCAGACCATACTATCTAGACAATAAAAACAGAAAATGCTGGAAACACTCAGCGGGTCAGGCGGGTCGATGACCTTTCGTCAGAAATGGAAAAAGTTAGAGCTATAACAGATTTTAAGCAAGTACAGAGGCAGGGAAACGTTAACGACCTGAAGCGTTAACTCTTTCTCTCTCTCCATAGATGCTGCCTGACCTGCCAAGTGTTTCCAGCATTTTCTGTTTTTATTTCAGATTTCCAGCATCCGCAGTATTTTGCTTTTACACTATCTAGACACTCCACTTTAAGATCTAGCCTGTTGGTTTACATTTCAGCCAGATACTATATACCATAGTTATACCATAGAGCAGCTTTTATAGCTTTGCTTCCAATTTCCACCCTTCCCTCACATGATCCATCTCCGACTCTTCCCTTCCCTTCCTCAACTTCTCTGTCTCCATCTCTGGGGATAGGCTATTGACGACAAACATTCACTACAAGCCCACTGACTCCCACAGCTACCTGGGCTACACTTCCTCCCACCCTGCTTCCTGCAAGGACTCTATTCCATTCTCCCAGTTTCTCCGTCTCTGCCACATCTGCTCTGACGATGCCACCTTCCATACTAGTGCTTCCGACATGTCTTCCTTTTTCTCAACTGAGGATTCCCCTCTACCGTGGTTGACATGGCCCTCGACCGTGTCCGTTCCATTTCCCGCACTTCTGCTCTCACTCCTTCCCCTCCCTCCCGGAACCACGATAGGGTTCCCCTTGTCCTCACCTTTCACCCCACCAGCCTCCACATTCAATGGATCATCCTCCGCCATTTCCGCCACCTCCAGCGTGATCCCACCACCAAACGCATCTTCCCCTCACCTCCCCTTTCAGCATTCCGAAGGGACCGCTCCCTCCGTGACACCCTGGTCCACTCCTCTATCACCCCCAACACCCCTTCCCCTTCGCCTGGCACCTTCCCATGCAAGCACAGGAGATGCAACACATGCCCTTTTACCTCCACCCTTCCCACTGTCCAGGGCCCCAAACACTTCTTCCAGGTGAAACAGCGATTTACTTGTTGTACTTGCAATTTAGTATACTGTATTCGCTGCTCACGATGCGGTCTCCTCCTACATTGGAGACACCAAACGCAGATTGGGTGACCGCTTTGCGAAACACCTCCGTTCAGTCCGTAAGGGTGACCCCGAGCTTCCGGTCGCCTGTCACTTTAATTCTCCGCTCCACTCCCACTCGGACCTCACCGTCCTCGGCCTCTTACACTGTTCCAACGAAGCTCAATGTAAGCTTGAGGAACAGCACCTCATCTTTCAATTAGGCACTTTACAGCCTTCTGGACTCAACATGGAGTTCAACAATTTCAGACCATAACCTCGGCCCCTATCTTATTTTTTTTTTTCTCTCCCACATGGCAGCTGTCGATCATTCTGCCAGTGCCATTTACACTTCATCTCGAGCCATCTTTTGTTTCTTAACCTGTCCTATTACCATCTCCTTTTGCCTTGCACCATCTCTTAATCTCTCTTAATGTCTCTTAACCTCTCCTGCCTTCCATCATATCACAGACCTTCCCTTTTGTTCTTTCCTCCCCTTTCCCTGCCCGTACACTTGCTTAAAAACCTGTTCGATCTCCAGCTTTTTCCAGTTCTAACGAAGGGTCATCGACCTGAAACGTTAACTCTGTTTCTCTCTCCGCAGATGCTGCCTGACCTGCTGAGTATTTCCAGCATTTTCTGTTTTTATTGCAGCTTTTATACCCTGTATTATACAGTTGATTTTGGATATTATCCAGTTTATTTTGCCAATTATTATACCGCACTCTAATTATCCCATATATCACCTTATTCCATGTACCAAGTTATTACATCAGTTATACTGTATACAACTTTATTATACTAGTTATTCCACATACTAGTTTATTGCGCTAGTTATGATATTGTGTACCAGTTATTCTGATGTGTGTCAGTTTGTATACCATACACCGGTCACATTGTGTACCAGTTATATGTTATATCAGTTACTATACAGTCCCTGCTGTTCTTCCCCAGGTGGACGATATCTACATGTTCCAGTGTGCCACGTGTCTAAAAGCTTTTCGTATCAGGACCGCGCTGGAGTTTCACAACTGCCGAACAGGTAAAAGAGGTAAATTTGCTGTTAGTGGAAGCAGCTGCCCTGAGATTTGGGCGCGCCCATTGTAAACTTTTTGACTCCCGTTAAACTAGTGTTGGCCTGTCCCAGTCCCAGAGGTGCTGAGGCCAACTGCAGCTCACTTGCTGCCCAGACTGAGCAAGGACCAGGAAGAGAAGTTGGGATTTTCCTGGTCTGTATAGCTCAGCACCACAGCACACGAATGGATTTAGTCACAAAGCCACGGAGGGGTTTGGAGCTGGGAGAAACCCTGTGGATGTAATGTGCGTTGCACACCTCCCCGTACCTTCAGCTGCCTAGGCCCTAAGCTCTGGAATTCCCTCCCTAAACCTCTCCGCCTCTCTCTCCTCCTTTTAAGATGCTCCTTAAAAACCATCCTGATACCTCCTTCTGTGGCTTGGTGTCAAAAATGTTGTTCTTGACATTTGCTCTTGTTAAGCACCTTGGGACGTTTTGCTACATTAATTGCACTCTATAATTGTTGATACTCTGAGGCAATGATTGAGCAATACAAGATTACTGGAAAAATGTTACTGAACTAGTAATACCAAAGAAAACAAGCAATACAAAACTTCTGAAAAAATAGGATTAAAGAATTACAGACAATCCTACCAATACAAACTACTGAAAAGCTGCCAAGAAATGCTAGCAATACAAAATTACCCCAAAAAACTAGCAATATCAAACTACTGGTTACTTACTTCAGAATAAAGTCATTTTAGGGGGTGCGGTAGTGCAGTGGTCACGTTACTGGACTAGTAATCCAGAGGCCTGGAGAGGAGCTACGTGATTGATCATCGGGGGAGTCCAGCCTGCTGACACTTCATGTTACACACTATCGGGTTGTATTTATATAAAACAGCCAGTGCAGGAACAAGAGGTGACTTGAGAGATGTCACCTCGGTTATCTTCCCTTTTGTGAAAGCGGTGACTCATGCAGGAAGTCCTTGATCAAGCGGCCATTTTGTGAACGTTAATGGTAAGCGCGCACCGGCTGATCGTTCACAAGGGCATCACCGCTGATCCTGATCCTGTCCTCTTCCACCAATCAGGAGCTGGAACATTGGCGGATTTTTTCTTTTTTTTCTTAAGCCCCTCCTGAATTCCATGTCCTAGGCAGGGGTACTGAGGCCAAATGCAGGGCCTCCAATATTACCTTAACTGAGATCAGCGAACTCTCAACGCATGACCTTCTTGATCGATATGGCTCAGTACAACATTTCTCAGTTTCATTTACCAGTCGTAAGAGGCTCCTCCTTTCTTCTTCATTATGTGGTCTGTCAGATGATTTTTTTCCCCCCCCCCTTTCAGCTATTTATCCAATTCCCTTTTGAAAGTTACTATTGAATCTGCTTCCACCGCCCTTTCAGGCAGTGCATTCCAGATCACAACAACTCGCTGCGTAAAATAACTTCTCATCTCTCCTCTGGTACTTTTGCCAATTATCTTAACTCAGTAACCAGAGAACACAGATTTAAGGTAATTGGCTAAAAGAATTGGAGGGGAGATGAGGATTTTTTCTTTACGCAGCGAGTTGTTCTGCTCTGGAACGCACTGCCTGAAAGGGCGGTGGAAGCAGATTCAGTGGTACTTTTCAAAAGGGAATTGGATAAATACTTGAAGGGGAAAAAATTGCAGGGCTATTGGGGGGGGAAAGAGATGGGGAAGTGGGATGATTTGGATAGCTCTTTCAAAGAGACGGCACAGACACGATGGGCTGAATGGCCTGCTTCTGGGCTGTATGATTCTATAATTGCGAACACCTGCCTGTGCTGCAATCTGTCTTGCGGCTAATTTTTCTTTTCTCTTGCATCTTTTGTGTGTTTTTATTTATTTATTTCTTTTAGACGACAAAACATTCCAGTGTGACATGTGCTTCAGGTTCTTCTCAACCAACAGCAACCTCTCGAAACACAAGAAGAAACACGGAGACAAGAAGTTCTCCTGCGATACCTGCGGAAAGATGTTCTACCGGAAGGACGTCATGTTGGACCACCAGAGGCGGCACACGGAAGGTACGCTGTGGCGTGAAAGGTCCCCGCTGCTTTCCGGGGCTCACGATAAACAGGGCAGTTGCGTTGTTCTGTGGCAAGTGTATGGGGTTGTTCACCCTCCTGCTGGTGTTAGCGCTAACGATTGCGGACGTGCTAGAAGCGTGCGTTACTTCCTTGTGGTTTTAATACGTAAATCGATTCTGAGCATCCTCCTTATCCTATTTAGCGTGGGATTGTACGGGAACCAGAACATAGGATCAGGAGTAGGCCATTCAGCCCCTTGAACCTACTCCAACATTCAGTTAGATCACGGCTGATCTGTATCTCAACTCCATTTACCCGAGTTTGCTCCATATCCCTTGATACCCTTACCCAACAAAAATCTATCGATCTCAGTCTTGAAAGCTCCAATTGTCCCAGTATCCACAGCCTTTAGAGGTCAGGAACTTGTTGGGGCGGGGAGGTCAGAAACTTGGGAGGAGAAGGTCAGGAACTTGGGCGGGCTACTGGTATGCATTGGGCCTCATTCACACTGTAATTCTGTTAAACTATTCCTTTAGTAAATCTCCCAAATTCAGGCTAGTCCCTGTCCACAGTGTGCAGTTGCCCCCTTGTAAAAAGGGGCACGTGGGACCTGGCTTATTTTAGGATTTCAGTACTAATCCGAAATTTATGCCTTCTCGCTACTGATTTACCGACTAGTGGGAGTAATTTACTATTTACTTTCACCATTGGACACTTCTGTTTATTTGATAGGATTATTACTAGTGTACTGGCCACTTTGCTACATTTGACTTGTATCGTGCGCAAGGCACACTTTTTCTTAAATTAACTTTTCCAAAAAAAATTTTTTAATAGGTGGCAAACGTGTGAAAAAAGATGAAAGTGAGACCAACGGAATGGTGAAGTACAAAAAGGAGCCGTCTGGGTGTCCTGTCTGTGGAAAGGTACAAACAGTGATTGACACTTTACACCGAGTACAGCAATATGAGGGGCCAGTGTGTGCGTTTAAAAAAAAACAACAAAAAAAAAAAATCAGTTTGCCCTCAGTGTTTATGAACAAACGTTTCCATTTGTTCTTTTCCAATAATTTTATCCGGGTGATGCTGGATACTGCTCGCCACTCGGCTATCCGTCAGCCGTCACAGACCCACCCTCCCAATTCTTAAATTCTGCGTTCTGTTCTTTCACTCTTCCTCTCCCCAGTTCGCTCTCGTCCTCTCCTGCAGGCACTGCTCCTGTCTGGGGTGCTGTTCCACACATACAGCTGGTCTCTGGAGCACCCCACAGGTAGAGACAATCGCAAGGAGGTAAAAGGTGGGGGGAGGGGGGAGAGTACTTTGACTTATAAAGTCGCCCCTTCCCCAGACTTGCCTTTCCCTCTGGCTGTGGGGAGAGGTCGCATTGATTTGTGGGTGACAATCAATCCGATAAGACGGCAGGTGCTGGAATTTTCCATTTAGTGTACGGGCAGAGAATGATTTCAAAGGGTGAAAGAAAGTATTTGTCAACGCGGTGCCCGTTTATATAAATGACCTGTGTCCCGTTTTACATTTTGTTGGCAGGTATTCTCCTGTCGAAGCAACATGAATAAGCACTTGCTGACACACGGGGACAAGAAGTACACCTGTGAGATCTGTGGGCGCAAATTCTACCGTGTAGATGTCCTGAGGGATCACACTCACGTCCATTTTAAGGTACTATAAGAGGTGGTATAACCAATGGTCCCCCTAAGGTGGGCGGCCACGCACCAATCGGGAGGTCCCGCGCAGGCCGCTCACCAGCTGCTGCTGCACAGCCACTTTAAAGGGACCACGCACAATGTTCCCTATAAGCTGTGCGGCCGTGCTGCTCTCTGCAGGTCCCACGCAGCCGGGCGAGCTGGCTTTTAAATAGAAAAACCATGCATGTGTGGAATTTTAAATGGCCCGCACATCTCCCCGCGGCAAACGCGCAGCTCTGCCTCCGGATTAAAGCATCCGACCCTCCCAACAGCAAACGTGCAGCTCTCTCTCTAAGAGCAAGCGTGCAGCTGTGGGCAGAAGCAGAGTCCTGCTTTTACGTGGGTATCTGGCTCTGTCTGCCCGGCACCTGATGGTGGAGATGTAAACGTGTGGCGGGTGTGCCGGTATGGTGTCGCTCTGCCAAAATCGAAACCGCAAAAGTAAAGTGCCATTTTGAGCAAAATGGAAGCCAAATAAATAGGTTTGTACAGAGGCGCGGGAATCGTACAGTACCCGGAAGTGACGCTCTTAATTCACCGGGAGATAGTTTCCCCGTGTGACGTTCTCCTTTCTCTCGTGTCCAGGACATTCCGCTGATGAATGAGCAGCAACGAGAGCAGTTCATCAGCAAACTTGGGATCACGGCGGAGGAAACGGAAGACACTTCAGACGGAGCAGGGGAACCCATTCCACATAAATACAGCTGCAAGAAATGCCAGGTAAGTGTTTCTTTCTTTCTATCATTGAGAATCCTAAGTGACGGGCTTTTAAAACGCTCCTTAAAACCTACCGCTTCGACCAAGCATTTGGTCACCTGTCCTAATATCTCCTTATGTGGCTCGGTCAAATTTTGTTTGATATCATTCCTGTGAAGCGCCTTGGGACGTTTTACTTTTTAAAGGTGCTATATAAATACAGGTTGTTGTTGTAAGTGATTGCTATGGTCAGTTACAGATGATCGACATTCTGACTCCTTTGTCAGGAATGCATTTTCTGTTGCTGGTTGGATTTCTTTGCAAATCACAGTTAATTGGCTTTCTTTCTCCTCTTCAAATACCTTCCGCTGCCATGTGTGCAGGCCGATATATAAATATAGATTTCAGGCGCTTTTGTGGATTAAAACTGCAGCCGCCGGCAAGGGGGCGGCTTCCCCCACCCCCTGCCAGCAAGCTATGGCCAATGTGTCTTGCCAAAGTGGACAGTATTCACGTGTCAGCCAAGACCATGGGCTGGATTTTACCAGCCAGTGAGGAGGCGGGACTGCTGGGAAAATCAAAAAGAATGGGAGCGGGTCCCGAACCCGCTCCCAAACCCGCCTCTAACTAATCTTCCCAGGAGTCGGGTCCCCGATTTGCGCAGGGTCCCGACTCCTAGAGGTGGGAAGAGGATTACAGCCACTTAACTGCCAGTTAACAGGCAATTAAGAGGCTTTTTCCCATTTTGAGACTTCTGCTGCGGGCTTCCCGACGTCGGGGAATCCCGCCAGGGTAAGTGAGCGTGCTGTGGATCTGTTGTAATGTTTTTGTATAGATGAAGAAGTGGTGTGAAGGATGCAATGGGACACTGGTGAGTATCAGAGTTAAAGAAATGTTGGGAAAGTCATTTTTAATGTGTTTAGATTTTTCTGTAGGTGGCAAGCTTTGAAGTGTTTGTGTAGCCTCACCTCATTGGGAGAAGTGACGGATCGCTTCTGTACCCTCACCTGCAGCTGCCATCTGTTTTATCCTAAGGAGAGAGTCATTGGAGAGCTTTGGTGCAAGGGCTCACCTTTGTACAGTGATTGTCAATGCTGTCAA